>BTPG01000002.1:302647615-302987615 GCA_036245525.1 Semisulcospira habei
CAACTGCTTTATCAGTACTGAAGGTTTTACTTAAGAAACGCCGCGGTCTGAATGTAGCTAAGAAAGCTGCCTACAGTCTGACGTGTCACAGCTGATAACACGAGGCTTCAAAAATGACCTTTCGATGTGCAAGTGGTTTGGCGAGAGATAAAGCCACACTTTGATAAAGCCACACTTTGATAAAGCCACACGTTCATTAACCCTTTGGCTGTCGGTAGCGCTTTTTGTCCTGTCGGAATCATCGCGACAAAAAAGCGCTACCGACAGCCAAAAGGGTTACAGGACTTTCACTAGCGGGCCAGCCGCAAAGCCGCTGAATAGTCTAGAGATTTCTGCGGACCTCACGACCACAAATGCCGAGAAAATCTCCTCTGTTTACGAACTAAGTGTCTCTTAAGACGCAGCAGGGGCGGATCTGGGGGATTGGTTAGAGGGGTTCCGGACTCCCCCCCCTCCCCCCGCCCCAACCCAAAATTCTGTAAAATGCTATAACAAAGTCCCTTTTTGGGGATGTTTGGACCCCCCTCCTCTCCCCCACGTTGTTTGATATTTGGGCGAATGGTGAGAGTCTTAACACACACGCCTTCTCTCTCTCCCCCCCACCTTCCCCCACCCTCCTTTTTCGGCCCCTGGAAGCAAGGTCTAGCGTCGGGGAGGCCTGTTGTATCAGGTTGAAGGTCTCAAACAAAACGTTGGACCCCCCCCCCCCCCACTCCTTGGAGGTAACTGATCCGCCCCTGCACAGAACATGTTTATACAATTTCATTTGAAAGTGCAAGACGTTTTATTACGTTTTATTAGCTTTCCTTGGAAGCATTTAAATCTTTTGCCATTTCCTTGCGGTTTTTTGTCCAAATCTGGACTAACCCATTAAACCCCAAACCGCATTTCCCAAAGTTTGGAGGCGTCACCTAGCGACTATTAACCGTTTGCAGGCAATGGATAGACCATGATAATTCAAGGGTAGTACCAGATTAGCTTGGCGCCATCAGGCGCCAAGCTAATCTGGCACTACCCTTGAATTATCATGATCGAATCCTGCCCGGCTGTAGTTCAAGTTCGCCGGGGCTAAACTGAGTTAAACGGGCATTCCTGAATAGCCTGCTACTCCTGATAAGATTGTACCGGCCCGAGTGTGCTGCTCTAACACAAACAGAAAAATGCACGTAACCAAAGACAATACATTATGTACTGTCTTTGATGTAACTGTACACGTTTGATGCTGAACGTTTCATTTATAACCCCCTGACAACTGCTGTCTGTACCGCTTGGTGGTAAGGACGCGTATCGGCAGTAGCAGTCAAGGAGTAAAAAAACCCTCAACAATACATTATGTACTGTCTTTGATGTAACTGCACACGTTTGATGCTGAACGTTTCATTTATAACCCCCTGACAACTACTGTCTGTACAGCTTGGTGGTAAGGACGCGTATCGGCAGTAGCAGTCAAGGAGTAAAAAAAAAAACCCAACAACTCAACAAAACAACAACAACAATGACCGGATGGCATGGTTATTCATATATGTAATATTGTAACTGGCTTTTCCAACGGAATTCTCTTCTATTGTCTTTTCTAATGTGTGTACATTGTCCTGATGCCATTAAAAAAATCAAAAAAATCAGTCAGCCTTTCAAGAAAATCACATTTGAAATAGATTATCCCATTTATCCTTGACAGTGATTGACCTTGATAGTTCAAGGGTGGCGCCAGACTAGATTGGCGCTCCTAAACGCCCGTCTAAACTTTCGATACCACCCTTGGTTGAACTGTCCTGGTCGATCTGTCTCCTGAACGACTAGCGCAGTCTTCCGAATACAACTCACAAATTTGAGGATGTCGACAAAAGGGCTTCATGTTCTACTGAAAAAAACGTTTTAATCCCTTGACTGCTACTGACCGGATACCGCTCACTGAACAGACGCGTAACTACACAGAGCTCTCTTTCTACCCCAGACACACCACAGCAAGATAAGGATCGACCATGATAGTTCAAGGGTGATGCCAGAATAGCTTGGCGCCTATGGGCGCCAAGCTATTCTGGCATCACCCTTGAACCATCATGGTCGATCTGTGTCCTGCACTGCAATGCAGTCTTCAGACGACAACGGCAAAATTTGGGGATTTTGGTGTTGGGGTAGAATGAGTTAAGCAGCTAAAAGTGAACTCATTCAGCCTTGACGCACTACAGCAGGAGTATGTCGATCATGATAATTCAAGGGTAGTGCCAGATTAGCTTGGCGCCTGTCGGCGCCAAGCTAATCTGGCACTACCCTTGAATTATCATGGTCGATCCATCTCCTGCAACAGGTACATAGTCGTTAGATGACGCCTCCAAAATTTGGGAAATACGTGCGTCGGGCTGAAGGAGTTAAGGCATTTGCGGTCATAAACTTTGCAATGACCCCCAGTTTTTGTTCACTCGGGTGCATTAAAAAGCAGCGGTACGTATTTGTTGCGAACCGCGAACACCCCTTTATCAGAACGAATTGAAAGGTACCAGGGCCGGGGCTCAGAGTCCTCGGCAAGCTGCAGAAACCGACCCAGCCCTGAAGATATACTGAACTGGTCATATAAGCAAAGGCCCTCTGGTCGAGGTCGGCCCGAGAGTCTTTTACTTTGCTAGGCATGACTTTCGTTCGCAGAGATATAGGCCCTATGTGTGCGCAACACAAATTAATTTATGTGTCCATTTTGGAGCTGCGTTCAGTGCTATCTCCTCGGGCGGAGAAGATCTCTCTGGTTTCGGTCGTACGATATGGGCCAATAAGAACTTGTGACTGATGACAAGCTTACGTCTGTTCACGGAGTACAAAGCATTCCATTCAAGTATTCTTTCACGCACTGGAAGACAAGGAAAGGTCTTCTTGTTTGTGACCAGTCACTGAATCAGACATTTGTGTCGGTGCGCCGAACCGTAAGGTCCAAAATCACAAACCAACATACACTGACCCCTTCAATGCCGAGTAAACGTGAACACAATCAGACTGCGAGAGACATAGATCGTCGTGAGCGGGGGCTCATGAGGATATATGCCGCTCTCTGATACCGCTTTGTGTCCATATGTTCCTTGGACGACTGGGCCTCTTTGGCGTAGAAAGAAAAAAACACAGTTCGTGTCCACTGGCAGAGAACGGGTTACATAAGCCGTTGAAAGCAGGTGGGAAATTGCATGTACCATCTCAGGATTGATCTAGTCTAGACCTATGCCGTTGAGCGTAGTCTTCTTAACTCATTCTACCCCAACACCGAAATCCCCAAATGTTGCCGTTGTCCTCTGAAGACTGCATGGCAGTGCAGGACACAGATCGACCATGGTAGTTCAAGGGTGATGCCAGAATAGCTTGGCGCCCATAGGCGCCAAGCTATTCTGGCATCACCCTTGAACTATCATGGTCGATCCTTATCTTGCTGCTGTGTGTCTGGGGTAGAATGAGTTAAAAGGGTACGTGGTGCGGAAAAAGCCACTATATGAGGTTTTTTTTTCTTTCAGTTGTGCTTTCGTCTTCATGTATCCCTCTTTAGAATTTCCAAGGCGCTCAATGAGTCAAGATTTGGTCTGCTGGTCTGTGATTCTGTGCCTTACGGCTCTACGCGTAAAGGTTCAAAATCACAGAGAAGTACTAGTCTATCAGGTGATCGTGTCTTTTAAAAGAATATAAAGCAGAATACAAAAGCTTCTGAGGCAGCTGCAATGCTTTCGTATTCAGGTAGCCTCTTGTGTTTTTCAAAGTCCTGAGATCGGTTGATAGATGCTGCTGGCTTCTATAATACAAAAGGCAGTAAGTCCATTTTTTGTGAAAAGCGAGATTTCCATTGTGATATAACAACAATCTCGCTTTTCATAAAAAATGGACATAATTATGGTCGTTTGTTTCACAGGACAACCTGACCCATTCAGCCCTGACACACCACAAGATAGAAGAAAACCATACTATACTAACGAGCAAAAGAAATGCGAGATTTTTGGAATCATCGGAAACACTTTAGTGTTTCCGATGATTCCGAAATTTTTGGAAATCTCGCATTTCTTTTGCTCGTCAGTGTATTTCAAATAGTGGTGAGGATAGGTTGACGCCTCTAGACTCCAAACTGTTCTGGCATCACCCATGATCTATCAGGGTCGATATTATACCTCAACTGTGATGTAGCCATCAGAGGACAACTCGATCTAAATTTGGGAATTTTGACGTGACCTTAAGGCTCGGTGGGTCAAGCACTCCGACTGTGTAAAGACTTTTTTGTGTGTGTGTGTTGTTGCGATTTACGATCTTTACTGCCATTCTTTACGGGATGAAAAGAGATCACACTGAGAGATTTATGGACTTTCTGTATGTCATCCAGCGCTTGGACACGTGCGTATTTATGTCAGGACTGTGGAGGGCCACTCATGATGGCCATTAAACATTATATGTCAGGACTGTGGAGGGCCACTCATGATGACCATTAAACATTATTTATAACTTCTGGCCAGTAAATCGTACTTGGCTGTTTGAATCTTCACCCTCACACACACCCCCTCCCCCCTCGCCAATCATTTTCGCGCGAGTGAAATACGAACAATGATTTAAGCAAGAGGCATAGATCCTCATGAGCCCCCGCAGCCGCGGGGGCTCATGAGGATCTATGCCTCTTGCAGATGGTTCGGGTTCACAATTGGGGAGTTTAGCCTGCAAGTGATGTCAACAGTTGTAAACGGTCTTTTCTTGGCAACTAACAGCAGACGTTGATTGAAAGCCCATTGATCACCCCCGTCTGCGGTTTAGGGATATTAAAAGGCTAATTCCCAACGCTAACGGATAAGTCTGTTGCAGAGCTCTGCAAACGTGCAGGCCGGGTGTTCAGGACCATCTTTGGCTACTGAATATGGAACCCGTTTTCAGTCTGCTGAGCGGCTTTTCAAAGGTATGAGATTGGTGATTTATTGTTGTGTGCGGTCGATGAAGATTAATTTATGTGGTAAACACTCTGAACTCTGACTGTTTGACATGTTCGTAGTAGTCTCATACTTAGGATCGGGCGTCCCGCACACTGAACAGAACCGATGCAAATGTTGGAAGAAGCACCGTCACACTTCCAAGATGCAAAAATATAAACATAAAACAGTAACATGTGCAGTCGGTTTCAAATAAAAGCAGTCAAACTTCAATCGCTGAGCTGACCATTCGCACCACGTGAATGTCTTGTGTTTGTCTCGTACTGTTTGTCCCCAGCGTGAATACGTGTGTATTACGCGTGCGTGAGCGTGCGTGTTGGTTTCAGTTCGCGGCCCTTTAAGCCGAGTCATAGAATTGCGATTACATTATAGCCTGTATGATTATTATTCCAGCAGGGGCGGATCTGGGAGGAGGATCGTAGGGGTTCCGGACCCCCCCCCCCCCTCCAGACCCAAAACTTTTAAAAAGGCTATAACAAAGTCCCTTTTTGGGATGTTTGGACTCCCCCCCCCCCTCCCCGTTGTTCGATATTTTGGCGAATGGTGAGAGTCAACACACGCACGCGCACTCTCTCTCCCCCCCCCCCCAACCCCTCCCCCCCCCACCCTCACCCCCTCCCCTCACCCCACACTTTTCGATTTTTCGGCCCCTGGAAGCAAAGTCAGTCTAGCGTCGGGGAGGCGGCCTTTTGTATCAGGTTGAAGGTCCCAAACAAAAAGTTGGAACCCCCCCCCCCCCACCTCGAGGTAACTGATCCGCCACTGATTCCAGTCTTCCTGCAAGTCTAGTAGTGGGACTGAATTTTTCCAGTTGTAGCGGGAAAAGGCTTGACCACGAACGTTCAAAAGCGGTACCACATCAGCTTTGTCCTTTACTGACCAGTTACGGCGGGAAAACACTTGACCGTGAAAGTTCGAAGTTGGTGCCAGATTAGCTTGGCGCCTTACCAGGCGCCAAGCTAATCTGGCAATAACTTTGAACTTTCATATTCGACCTATTTTCTCCCGTAGCATGCACGTCAGGGTTGAATTAGTAAACCTTTCCTGAGCCTTGTTTGAATTAAGGCTTTGTAGTTAATCTCACACAAGGCTTGTTGACTGGGCGAAGAATTTAATAACTGTGTAGAATCTTACCAACACAGAAATGGCTACTAATTCGGTGACGACTCTTGTTCCTATCAGGACAATGTTAAGAACCTCTCTAACTCCAATCCCTGTCTGTTTGTGCAAAAAGTGGATTCTTTAAATTATACAGTGCTATAATTATGAACAAAATAAAGTTTTTTGATTCACATTTGTTTTCTGGTTCGTTTCACTTTATTTTATTAATTTATTAATTTTCGCACTGTTTGTCGTTGTTTTCTTCTTTTTTTTTTTTAAAGCATCACTAATCAGTAACGCTGCTCTTTGCGAATAACACAGTTTTTAACCATTCAGTGGCCAAATATGATACAAATATAGAGCAAAACAAGTTACATGCTGTCAATTCTCATAAACCTGACGAGTATTGTCTATACACGTAGATATGTTTAGACTACCGTCCACTTGCCTCTCGCCATTTCACGGTGATGTGTTCCTTGGACTAATTAAAATTTCATTGAAAAAAAAAAAGCTCCTTGCTTGGAGATCGCTGACCCTATTTACCCATTCAGCCCTGACGCACTACAGCAGGAGATGGATCGACCATGATAATTTACGGGTAGTGCCAGATTAGCTTGGCGCCTGTCGGCGTCAAGCTAATCTGGCACTGCCCTTGAATTATCATGGTCGATCCATCTCCTGCAACTGGTGCATAGTCATTAGATGACGCCTCCAAAACTATGATTTGGGAAATACGGCCGTCGGGCTGAATGAGCTAAGTATGTGTGACTTCGCCATTGACACCGATCCGGCCACCTCGTAAAATCATGTATACATGAAGGGTCGGTATTTTTTTTTTTAAACCCAGAGAGGACCTCTCAGTAAAAGGACTGCGACTAGGTGGATCGCTCTTTCATATAATTCTAGGGTGGTGCCAGATTAGTTTTGCGCTTTCCTAGACTTGAACTATCATGGTCAATAATTATGTCCCACAGCTTTAGCAAGTCTGTGGAGACCTCCCAAAGTTGCGAAAATCATTATTAGGTCTGTATCGGTTAACCCCTTGACAGCTACCGACGATAACGCTCGGAAAAGACGCACAACTACGCGTCTTTTCAAGCCGAACGTTATCGTCAGTAGCAGCCAAAGGGTTAAAGTGACACGTAAGCTCACACGCACACAATTAAGGCCGAAAAAAGCAATTTAGTCTGAGACAGTATTTAAGCGCTGTAAACTTGACATGTGTCGGATGTTAGCATACAGATTTAACGCTTGTTAATGCTTTAACACAGATTTAACGCTTGTTTGGATATTATTAGTGGACTCCCAAACAAATCCGTTACACTGCTAATCGCGCAGTACTACTTCATGTCACAAAGCAATGCAGCACTGCAATCTAAACGATTTACAAAACGTGTAGAAATGATACATAGCGATATCACCCCCCCCCCCCTTCCCACCTGAGCTCTTCCATTTTGGCCTGAGGAAGTTTTGTTAACTGGGAACGTTCCAATTTGTTTCCCTTCCGACGTGGACATATCTTATACTTGTTAGGTTACACCCTGAACATCCAAAGACTAAGACGCCGTAAGACCAAACGGCCTGTGCCGGCCTTTAGAATACATACGCTCTGTCTACTCGAAACACTGGAGCTATACTTATAACTGAACCAAGACAGTGTACTGGCACAACTAGATCCTACGTTCCAGACGAAAGAACTTCTCATTCAGCCCCCCCTCCCCTTCATCTGCAACATACGTAGACTAACAGAACATACAAGCCCCTGCCTACGCCGGAGTCTCCGGCAGTTGATGATCAAGCTCAGCCTCGGCTGTTGCTCAAAAACAATGAGGGTCTCATTCACTTTAAACTGACCCAAAGGCATCGCTTATTCCCCACATATAAGAGGTGTAACTTCACAACTATGTATTAGTTCTAGGACTTAGATAGATCGACCATGACAATTCAAGGGTAGTGCCTGATTAGCTTGGCGTCATCCGGCGCCAAGCTGATCTGGCACTACCCTTGAATTATCATGGTCGATCCATCTCCTGCTATAGTGCGTCGGGCGGCCTCTTTTCAGGTTAACAGGAAAGGCGGGGCATGTTTATATTGCCACACTCATAGCCCGGGCAGCAAAAAGGTCCTCGGGCCGATGTCAGCCCGTAGCTGTTGCGCGGGACAGCTACGGCTGTCGGCCTGAGGCGAATTAGCTCACTGGGATGTCCTGTTCCATATGCCTGGCCAAGCGTATCGGATCCAAGAACTAACAGAACCTTGCTTTATGTGAGTAGGCTCTGAACGTACTTTTTCATACAACACTAACTCCGCCGACGTAACATGACAAAGGCCTGAACTGAAGTACTGTGACGGAAACTCAACATTATGGTCATCAGACTTCTCGTTAACTCATTCTACCCCAAGACCGAAATCCCCCAAATTTTGCCATTGTTCTCTGAGGACTGCATTGCAGTGAAGGACACAGACCGACCATGATAGTTCAAGGGTGATGCCAGAATAGCTTGGCGCCCATAGGCGCCAAGCTATTCTGGCATCACCCTTGAACTATCATGGTCGATCCTTATCTTGCTGTGGTGTGTCTGGGGTAGAGTTAACTGGTACTCGCGTACTGAAACTCACGATCTTATTGAAATCTGCCTTGATCTGGCAAACATCTAGTATGTCCATTTTTGAGAAAAGCGAGAATTTCATTGTTACACAATGAAAATCTCGCTTTGCTAAAAAAACAGACATACTGGATTTTGCAAAGTCACGACAGAAAAGAAGCATTTATCTTACTCTTAAACTCCCAGAACTAAATGACTTCCATTCTATAGAATGGAAGTCATTTAGTTTTGGGAGTTGAAGAGTTAAAATGTGTCACCCTCCTATGACGTTAGTTTGGTGTCGCACCATCAAGCACGGTGGTTGGACTCTTGTGACATGGTAAGCTCAGGAACAAATGAACAATGGCCACCCGCAGACACATATACACCTGCTCTCTGTGGAGGAGGCATAAGACCGTAACTTGGCAGAAAATAAAGAAGAAAATAAAGTGCTAACTATATTTCGAAAGTTGTCAATTTCTTTAGCACGTGACCTAGATCACAGACAGAAAGTGTTAATAGCAGTATCAGTTGTCAGCAGCTGTTTGCTTATTTTATTTTATATTTTTCATATTTTGTTAACATTTATTTAGATATTTATTTAGTTAGTTAGTTAGTTATTCAGTGTTTGTTTATATTATTATTATTTGTCATATATTTATTTATTTATTGATTTTATTGTGACGGTGTTGGGATAAATGTTGAGGACTCTCGCTTAATGCGACCCTGTGGCAAAACTTAACGTAGGCGGCTGTTGTCCACAATCCCTGCGGTGTCCACCACTGATGTACATGCTACCACTTTCACGCTGACCTATGACAAAGTTTCCACATTTCAAGAGGCTTCTTATACCCGACGACCTTTGCTCAGCTTGTTTGCGAGGGATAGCTCGACCACGGCCGTAAAAGGATATTTGCATGATTAGCCAATCTAATATGGCAGTACACTTGAACTATCACGGCAAATCTGATTCCAGTCAAGGGTGAACAAGGTAACCAATAATTAAGTCAGTGTCGTAAGTCATAAAAGATTCCAACTACAGTGGGCGGGTATGCTGCGTGACGCACTAGTCTGTTAGTCCATTGAACCATGACACAGTGCAACTAAACGAGATATTGGTCGACCATGATAGTTCAAGGGTCGTGCCAGAATAGCTTGGCGCCTGTCGGCGCCAAGCTATTCTGGCACGACCCTTGAATTATCATGGTCGATCTGCCCCCCCCCCAACTGTAACGTAGTCTTCAAAGGACAGCTCAGCGTGCTAGAGGACTTCCTGGTTGTATCAGTTACCGGTGACTGTACGAATAATTACCGTGTGAAAGACCCAGAACCGTCGGGCGTTCTTTCTCCGGGTACTCCGGTTCTTCCACCCCCCCCCCCCCCACAGATCCCCCCACCCCCCACACTTTGGTACCGGTTTCAGGCCACTTTACAAATTTCAAATACAAGCGATAAAAAATGTAACTTCAGTAGCTGAACTGGCCCTTCGTCTGTCTTGTACTGTGTTTGTCTTAAATGGCGTAAATCCGTGTCTGTTACGTGAGTGTGCGTGTTGGGTTTCAGTTCGCGGCGCTTTGAGTCGATTTGCCCCAAAATTGAGAAAAAGCGCCTATATAATAACGGTATTATTATTATTATTATTATTATTTAGAACACGCCGGTATGCTTTATAGACCGTGGGAACCATTTTCATACACGATAGAAACAAGTTTAGTGCAATACTCAAACTCACGTATATAATTATTACCTTGCACTTACACTTACAGACTGTGAATATGATGCAGTAAATCATGGCTGATTATTGGCTGCTTAAAAAAAAAGAAAGAAAAAAAAAAAGAAAGGGATGAATCATAACCCACGAAGTCTCTTCTATATGAGAACCATAACCCACAAAGTCCCTTCATTGAAAAAGCCTAGCAGATTTGCTAATTTGTCAGTGAGTTCTATGATGAGCACAGTGCATACGCGCCATTAGTCGAGATACGTATTGTGTCGATGTTTGGGTGGTGACAAAGTTGCTGCTTTTACGTCACCGTCACTGTCTGATTTCCCGGCTTCAGAAGTCGAGGTTTTTACTCTTTAAAACGTTGACTGAAAAAGTTCAAAGGATACAACTACGCTGGCTAACAAACCCATCGAATATTATTTATCCAATCTAGCTATATCCAAAATTTCAAGTCAATATGACAAAAATTATGAACTCTAATGTGGTACAACCGACTTCCTATAAACGGTCTTCAATGAGATAACCAATTTTAATATGTTCGGGGGCTCTCCTAGGCACCCTTTGAATAAAGCACTTCCAAACTGAAGTTTCAAGCTCGTACGTACACAAATATCGAAGATTCTCGTGTTTACACTATACATACACGCGCGAACGCACGCACTCAGTGACGCATGCGGCACACACGCACACACACTGACACGCGGTGCTTCGCGCCAAAAGTACGTTCAGCAGCGAGGGTAGCGGCGTCACAGTAACTAGACATGACGTAAATTTTATCTGTTTACTTTAGTTGTCAGATTTTTAGATCCCCCCGCATATGTCGTCAAAGGCATTCATTTGAATTCGCTCCGCCGCGACCCATCCTAAAAAGTCTCTTCTATAAATAGAAGAGACCAAACACTAATTTGGTTAGTGTTTTTGGTGGAACAGCTAGCTAAGTGAAATAGTAGTATGCCTAACCACTACTGGTTAAGAACACGGATATTCAATTTGGTGAAACCCTATAACCCCGTTGTTCCATAAATAATGTTTTTTCTTCAGCCTCTTCGCTCCTGAGAAGCTACAGATCCTCATGAGCCCCCACAGTTGCGAGGGCTCAGGAGGATCTATGCTTTTGCGGGACACGAATTTGTATCCATGTTTCTTAACCCTTATCATTCGGAATACACCAGTGCCGGTGTGAAATAAGTTTGACTAAAATAGTTCAAGGGTAGTGCCAGAATAGCTTGGCTCCTCTAGGCGCCAAGCTATTCTGGCACTACCCTTGAACTAAAGCCATTGGTCTATAGCCTTATCTGTAAGTGCACTAATGTAGCTTACATATGGCAGAGTACAAATTTGAAGCTTTTAGCCTCAGTATGCTATGGGTTAGACAGATGGGGATCAGTCGTTGACGCTGAATCGTGTTACTATGATTTGAAAAACACTGTCGGCTGCGTTCACTAGCAGCGAAAGAGAGAAAACATATGAACTGATCAATACATTAACGCATTCTGCTCCACGACCGAAATCCTCACATTTTGAAGTTGCTCTCTGAAGACTATCACACTTCTGGAAACAGACCGAGCGTGATAGTTCAAGGGTTGTGCCAGAATAGTTTGGCGCCTATGGGCGCCAAGGTATTCTGGCACAACCCTTGAACTATTACCTCGATCACATGTCTTAAGGCCCGCCAAACGGGCCGGTTGTGCCCCGATTTTGAAGCCGATTCCGATCCGTTTGCGATCGGATGACGTCAATTATCCGATCCGGTCCCAATCGCCGCTGGGAATCAGATGACTAGAACCTGCTCTCGCGTCTCGCAAAGCATGTCGTTTCAACACGGTTTGCCGAATGGCCGAACACGCCTGTTGTTATCAGTACCACCGCCGTTGCCGCTGATGTCAGTTTCGCACGCCTCTTCCCGAATATGATCCAAAACTGCTGATAATGCAAGCACATCATCATCACTGTCAAAACTAGCAGTCATTTGGCCTAGGACAGTACCGCAGCTAAACTTGACTCGTGTGACCATCGAGACATGTCAGTGTGGCACTGCACACGTTTTTTAATCCGGCCCGATCACCTACCGATTCGAAAACTGATCGGGAATCGGCCTCAAAACCGGGCTCGTGTAGCGGGGCCTTTAGTTGCCGTGGCGTGTCGGAGTTGAATGAGCTAAAGTACCATTACGCATATCTGAAGACACATTTCAGCACCATTTGTTTTTGTTATACCTTGTGGCCGACATACCGTCCGAATGAACTTTTACAGCATTTGCGATACGCAGCAAAACGCGGCACACCCGTAATCGCACTTATTTATTTTGCGCTGCCGTTAGTGTGTCAATCCGCTATTTTTAGCTGTTTCTCGCACTGATAACGGTATTTCTAGAACGGAGTGGAGTCATAGTCAGGTTACTTGATATAAAGACGACGTGCGCTGAACTGTGTCTAAATGAACCATAGCTAGACCTGTGTGTAGCGTTGCGTAAGTGGCCTTCTGTTACAGAAGTGTCCGTCAACTATCTTTGGACAGTTAAGGCCCCGCCACACATGCCTTTTGTGCCCCGATTTTGAAGCCCATTCCGATCCGATTGCGATCGGTTGACGTCATATATCCGATCCGATCCCAATCTGCTGGGAATCGGGTGTCTAGAACCTGCTCAGAGTCTATTTTTCCGATCCGAATCGGCCCCGATTGTAAGCCGCCATCTGAACCAATCTGAGAGCGCGTCTCGCAAAGCATGTCGTTTCAGTTTTAAAATGGCGGAAGACGACTCAGTTCCACCTTCGTTGCCGATGTTTCGCCCGCCTCTTCCCGATTATGATGCAAAACTGCTGATAATGCAAGCACATCATCATCACTGTCAAAACTAGCCGCCATTTCAGTCGCTGAACAGGTACGACCTTGATCTTCGATTCAAACCGGTCGGCTACTGAAACTTGAAAAAACTAAGTCGGGGAATGTGTGGCAGTGAGGCGGCACACGTTTTTGTTGTCCGGTCCGATCACACTCCGATTCAAAACTGCTCAAGAATCGGCCTCAAAATCGGGCATGTGTGGCGGGGCCTTTACGGCGGTAGTGGGCCTTCAAATGCTAATAGAAACAAAATGAGAGGAGAGATGACGACTCAGATGACGACATAGATATCGATAATGGTGATGATGATAATCATGACGATGAGTGATGATTAAGACTAGGAAGAAAAAGAAAAAAGAAGAAGATCATTGCTGCTGATTATGATGATGATGACGCCGACGACAAATGTGATGATGACTTTGGACTTACCATTGCCTTTTTGAGTTCTTCCAGCACCTCGGCGGAGTAAATCTGCGTTCCTCGCATACGAGACATAGTGTTGCTGTTGTTGTAGCTGTAGTAGTAGTAGCAGCAGTTGTTGTTTAGAGATGTGAACTCCTCCGGGTAAGTCTGGTCAGCGCGCTCCGTCACAGCTCAGGCCAACCCAGACCAACTGCATTGTCCGTTTGCGACGCCACAGTGTTCTTGTATCTCATCATCATCTTACTCTCTCTGACTGGATAGACAGGGAAGGCGTCCGTTACTGAAGGCTGCTTCGATTCTTCCTTGTTTTTAAGTCACAACTGGGTTGAATCTCGCAAGCACAAATCATCGTATATTGATCATGTTGCTTCTGTAAACTTCGCTGCGTTTGTTTCCAGCGTCACCCCAGGCGTAGTTCCTGGAAAGATAATAATACACGCTAGCTAAATTCACAGTTATAGTATATACACTTTAACACGTACAACTTCCTCCGACAAAAGTCAGTACAGAGAGACGGAGCTAAGAAAAAACATGTGTGTTTAATTGCAAGTGGCACAGATTCACATGGAGCCCCTGCAGTCGCAGGGGCTCATGAGAATCTATGCCTCTTGCAGTTGTATGACCACCAAATTACGCCAGTCTCCAACAGCATACATTCACATGAACCCTTGCATCCACATGAGCTCATGAAAATCTGTGCCTCATGCAGATGTTAGAGGCTGGGTGAAGGGCTGTTGAACTTACAAGATGATCCTGTGATGCCAGTAGCGTTGGCAACGCTCTTTTCCTTGCAAAGGCCCGAAGCGTTATTTTTTAACGGCAGCGTACTAGTTAGTTAACCCCGTCACTGCCGATGAAGGGCCTGTAAACGCCACCTAACTGCAAGAGACATTGATCCACATGAGCCCCCGCAAATGCGGGAGCTCAATAGGATCTATGCCTCTTGTTGAGATCAATGTGTAGCCATGATCCCGGCTTGGGCGGTTGTGGTTTTTGGTCTTTGAGTGAACGAAGATTCCAGAAACACCACCCAGCTGCAAGAGACATAGATCCTCATGAGCCCGCTCAGGAGGGTCTGAGCCTCTTGATGACACCAGTTTGTGTCCATGTTTCTGGGACGATTGTGGTGTATGGTAGTTGAGTGAACAGAGATTTCAGAAACAAAGTACGTATGCGTCCAGTCGCAGGGAAGGAGTCAGTTGCTCTTGTTTCACCTTCTGCATACTATTCCTCAGTTTAGAAATACCACATCGATGGCGCAGACAATGATGTTTTTCATTAACAAGGTTCCGAGATGTCACTATTTTTACCTACTCCCCCCAAAACACACACACACCATCACACACACACACACACACACACACACACACACACACACACACACACACCATCTCACACACACACCATCACACACACACACACACACACACACACACACACACACACACACACACACACACACACACACAACAACAACAACAACAACAACAACAACAAGATGCGTGTTTGTTTCAGAATCTGGATAATTGATTACTGCGTCCACTTCAACGAGTTCAGGGCCACCAAAATAACACCTAGATGTCCCAGGAACATGGTTTCAAAGTTTGTCAGCAAGAGGCATAGATCCTTGTAGTGAACCCCCGCGGGGCTCATGAGGACCTATACCTCACGCAGTTGGGTGGTGTTCACATTTTCTGAAAAGTCTCTTGGATACAAGCGAACAAGCTTGGCTGCGTTTTGTGCCTAACAGCCGTGACATGTTTTCCCCACATAGGCATTGTCACTGTAGTGTTTTCTCAGTTCCAGGCACTTGTTAATTTCGCGTGTGCTGGTCCGTGATTTTGGACCTTACGGCTTCCAGCCGTAAAGTCCAAAATCACAGACCTGCGCACGCTTACTCTGAAAATCGTTGCTGTGTCAAGTTTGAGGTCGATGGACAAGTGGGAGGTGGAATCTTTTGAATTTAACGTCGTTTTTTTTTCTCTCCGTTTGCAACCTCTTGTTTTCCCCAGTCGTGCGTTTGCTTTGGCCGAATAGATCGTTGCTTCGTCAACTTTGATATCTAGGCCAAATTATGGAGCAGGAGATAGAATATGTTTGGTATTCAACGCCCACAACAGAGACAATATTGCATTTTTCTCTCTCTCCTCAAATCCCTCAGGCGTGACTCTGTTTATTGATTATTCTCCGAGTCCGCCAGTGTCAACCTTAGGTCCTTTTGTCTTGCTTCACTTTGCTAAATGTCAAAGAACGCTTTCTATAAAAGCATTGCAGGCGTGTAACGATGCTTGCTGAGTATTCACGATAATACCGCAGCGATTATTACATCGTGGAGTCTGCATTTTGTTTCTGACATTTTAACCCTTTGCGTGTCCTACAGGAATCATCGCGACAAAAAGCGCTACCGACACGCAAAGGGTTGTGACTGTGGAGCGTGTCCACACACACATGTACGGACTTTAGTGTCCCAGTACGCAAAAAGCTATCGCCGACCGAAGTCGGCCGCAGTGGGCCCGCGCACAGTCGTGCGTCTGCCCACTTCGGCCGAATTCGGCCCGATGGCCTTTGCGTATTCGTACTGGGGTGTGATGATCGATGATAACGAAAGAAAAATATGTAATTTTTCTCCACGCAGCCTCACAATCAGAATTTTCATTGTGCAGGAGGCATAGTGTTTTCACAGGCCCCGGACGCCACAGAGACTCATGAAAATCATCTATATTTCTTGCATGCGTTAATCAGGTCCCATAATTATAGGCCTTTGAGGAAGTTATCCAGGTTCAGCCACAGCATAACCTGTTTTGAGCCACCATTTTTTCTTAATGAAAGATCGCCTGTCATGATAGGGGAGCAAGGTAGCTCAGGTCAGTGGCAGAGCGTTCGAAAGGTCGGGGATCAAAATTTGTTCACTGATGAATACACAGTGCTGTGACTATTTTTTGTCTTTGACGCTCGTAACAGTCATTCTACGGAGCAATTTGACAGCTAGGCCGTCCTAAGAAGGTTTAGGCCCAAGTTATACTTTTTAATGGGTAGCGCACTTAGGGCTCATGTAATAACAAAAAAAAAAAAAAGAAAAAAAAAAAGGAAATGACCAGACACACCGTTCGTACCGGCTGGCCACACCCGCCATGTCCATCGAACCACCCCCACCCCTTACCCCCCGCCTCAGTCCCCCTGCCCCCCCCCCCTCCGCTCCCCCACCCCCCGGGTTCCTAAATCTACATCGTTGCTTCCTGCGTCACTCAGCACCGACCTTTGAACCACTTTCTCAGTGCGCAACAGGTCTTTGAGCGCGGGGCAACGGCGCCAAGCTATTCTGGCACCACCATTCAACTATCATGGTCGTACGTGTTATGTCCTGTTGTAGTACGTGATGAGGGCTGAATGGGTTAAACATTAAACATTAAACATGTCATTGTCTATGCCAATGTATAGGCCAGTTAAGTGCGTAGCATTTGTTTGATGTTTGCTGCACTAATGGATATTGCAAACGTGTTGAAAAAATGCGCCTGGCCGGAGGAAACAGAACAGCAAGCACGCAGAAATCACTCAAATTAGCAAACTGTCAGTGTCTATTTTTTGCCTCTCGTAGCCACAGACACAGGGTGACAGAACAATGATTTCAAACTCTGGTTTACCCTAGGCCGGTTTTGTCTGACTACTATACGGCAGACGAGTGATAGGAAATTGAGTTTATCATCTTAGGTTTTTTTCTGACTTGCATACTTGACTTGAAATTAAACTTACCACTACGACGTTTCGTCTAACTTTTATACGGCACGTCAGTGGCTTGAAATTAAACTTACTTAACGTTTTGTCCAAATTTCATAAATCACGTCAGTGACTTGAAATTAAACTTACCTTAAGTTTCATCTGATTTCCGTATATAGCCTTCACGACAGTGACCTGAAACTGAGTTCACCTCAGGTTTCGTCTGCGGCCTTGCATGTAAGGCACGTCAGTCAATGACTGACTTGAAATTTAGTTTAAATTAAGTTTTGTCTAACTTCCACGTGGTAGTCAGACGAAATCTAAGTGATTTGAAATTGGGTTTACTTTAGGTTTCGTCTGACTTCAATATTTGGCACGTCAGTGACTTTAAATTTAACTTACCTTAGGTTTTTCTGACTTTAGTTGCATATTTGGCACATCTGGAAGTCAGATGAAATCTAAGTGATTTGAAACTGGTTTCGTATTTCATATGACACGACGGTGGTTTGCAATTGAGTTTCAAGTGTCGTTCGTTTTAACGTCTTCCCTTCCACTGGACGCACATTTCGTTTCTGAAATCTGTGTTCATTGAACGACTAAAAGCTACAACCTGCTAAGGTACATGAACACACATTAGTCTCAGCAAGAGGCATATATCCTCATGAGCCCCGCGACTGCGGTGGCTCATGAGGATCTATGCCTCTTGCAGTTGGTTTGTGAGTGTTCGCTTTCGTTGGCAGTGAAGGGATTAAGTCAGTGACGTCAGACGAAGCCAATCTCAAGACAGCGTGGAAGTCAAGTTTCAAATACGTTTGTGTCATCCCCTGCCTGTGATCTCGGCTGTTGCCGTATCGATCTCCGTGGCGTGCACGTCCTACAAAATTAACGACATCGCGGTTCCTGTAATTATCGTCGCACTGACGAAATCGCACAACACAATAGGCAGACGACAATGGCGGAGGCTGAACCGCACGCTATACTGAGAAGCAAAAGAAACGCGACATTTTTGGAATCATTGAAAAACACTTGAGTCAGACCAGCGTTAAAGTATTCATGGTCGCCTTATTTCTGGGGCTGAAAAGTATTTCTAGCATTGCCAATGCGCAAAAGGCTATCTGTCCGAAATCGGCCCGGTGGCCTTTCGCGCATCGGCTCATTAATAAAAGTGAAGTATTTGTAGTGCCGCTACTGAGACATGTGAAGAGGAACCACTTGGTAAGCAAAAGGTCTTCGGGCCGACGTCAGCCTTAGCTGGCGGTGTGCGGGCCAGCTAAGGCTGACGGTCGGCCCGAGGACCTTTTGGTAGTCACCAGTCCGATCCAGCAGCGTGGCGGAGAGCCGGCCAGAGACCTGTGCCGCACGTTATAGCCGACACCGGGATAACTAAACCGGAGCGCGCAGTGCTGAGGCTGTGCAGTGTAGTCGGTATCAATTTGGCTTTTAACCCCATGACTGCTACTGACTCACTATAGGGGCCCGTCGATGGTGCTTTGACTAAATGCAAATCCGCTGCGCCACCGCGTGCGGCGCTACCGCATGTCAGTAGCGGCTCAATTAATACGTATGAATTGAACTCTGAGATGCGGTAGCGCGCACGAGGTGGCGCAGCGGATTTTTAATTTAATCAAAGCACCATCAATAGTCGTCAGGCCCCTATGTACTGACTATACCCAGAGTATAGTATATCTGCTATACTCTTCAACGGAAAGGACGCGTACGGTATGCGGGCGGTGTCGCCGGCGGCAGTACAGTAGCCGTCAATGGTTTAACCCTTTTCACCCTGATGCACTATTGCTTGAAATAAATGTGACTATAGTTCAAGAGTAGTGCCAGAATAACTTGGCGCAAGCTATTCTGGCACCACAATAAGCACACACACACACACACACACACACACACACACACACACACACACACACACACACACACACACACACACACACACACACACACAACAACAACAACAACAACAACAACAACAACAACAACCGTCAGCCTCAGGATGATGTAATGGGTTTCAACTCAGTGAAGAGATCTACAAAGTGCTAGACGGCACATACTGCTGAGCGCAGTGACATTAATTTTAGGGTAGGTCGGATGCAAATCTTAATTCTCGACTTTGCAGCAACACTACCTGCCGCAAACAACATAAACACGGATCAGTCAGAGCTGCAAGAGAGGCTTACTGACGGAATAAAACTGACACACGTACACCGACATGCCAGTCGCACTCTTTTTATACCGGTAACCGGCCTGCAGTTTCAAGCGTAATGTTTGATTGCTTTTCTCCTTTGCAGCAAATTTACACCATGGCTTTTGAGAGGGGAGTGGGGAGTGGTAGGGAAGGGTAGGGGGTGGCCTCTCGGATCATTAACACATTGACCCTTGGGCCGGGTAGTCGCAATTCCCCAAACTGAAAGTTGTCCTCTGAAGACTACATTACGGTTCAGAAGATAGTTCAGCCATGGTAGTTCAAGGGTGGTGCCAGGATAGCTTGGCGCCGAGAGGCGCCAAGCTATTCTGGCACCACCTTTGAAATATCATGGTGGATTCATATCTGCTAGTAGCGTATCGGGATTGAAAGGGGTAATGGCCCTTAACCCCTTTTCTGCCAGTCGACGCAGACTGTGTACCTGAATTCCGACTTTGTGAAATCAATGCCAGAAATCCGTCCTGGTCTTTAACTCATTGTACCCCAGACACACCACAGCAAGATATGGATCAACCATGATAGTTCAAGGGTGATGCCAGAATAGCTTGGCGCCTACGGGCGCCAAGCTATTCTGGCATCACCCTTGAACTATCATGGTCGATCTGTGTCCTGCACTGCAAAGCAGTCTTCAGAGGACAACGGCAAGATTTAAGGATTTCGGTGTTGGGGTAGAATGAGTTAAAAGAAAAAACCCACAAAAAATAACAACATGGAAACAGAGTGGTGTCAGCAAGAGGAATAGATCCTCAAGACTGAGCCCCCCCGCAGCACCTACTGCGTCTCTTGCAGCTGGACCGTGTTCATCTTTTCTCGGGCAGTACTGAAAGGCGGTAATGATGGAATAAACCCCAAACGGCACACACCAGTCGACCATGTTCACCTTTTCTCGGGCAGTACTGAAAGGCGGTAATGATGGAATAAACCCCAAACGGCACACACCAGTCGCAACTTATGGACCGTGTTCATCTTTTCTCGGCAGTACTGAAGGCGGTAATGATGGAATAAACCCCAAACGGCACACACCAGTCGCAACTTATGGACCGTGTTCATCTTTTCTCGGCAGTACTGAAAGGCGGTAGTGATGGAATAAACCCCAAACGGCACACACCAGTCGCAACTTATGGACCATGTTCACCTTTTCTCGGGCAGTACTGAAAGGCGGTAATGATGGAATAAACCCCAAACGGCACACACCAGTCGCAACTTATGGACCGTGTTCATCTTTTCTCGGCAGTACTGAAAGGCGGTAATGATGGAATAAACCCCAAACGGCACACACCAGTCGCAACTTATGGACCGTGTTCATCTTTTCTCGGCAGTACTGAAAGGCGGTACATGATGGAATAAACCCCAAACGGCACACACCAGTCGCAACTTATGGACCATGTTCACCTTTTCTCGGGCAGTACTGAAAGGCGGTAATGATGGAATAAACCCCAAACGGCACACACCAGTCGCAACTTATGGACCGTGTTCATCTTTTCTCGGCAGTACTGAAGGCGGTAATGATGGAATAAACCCCAAACGGCACACACCAGTCGCAACTTATGGACCGTGTTCATCTTTTCTCGGCAGTACTGAAATGCGGTAGTGATGGAATAAACCCCAAACGGCACACACCAGTCGCAACTTATGGACCATGTTCACCTTTTCTCGGGCAGTACTGAAAGGCGGTAATGATGGAATAAACCCCAAACGGCACACACCAGTCGCAACTTATGGACCGTGTTCATCTTTTCTCGGCAGTACTGAAAGACGGTAATGATGGAATAAACCCCAAACGGCACACACCAGTCGCAACTTATGGACCGTGTTCATCTTTTCTCGGCAGTACTGAAAGGCGGTACATGATGGAATAAACCCCAAACGGCACACACCAGTCGCAACTTATGGACCGTGTTCACCTTTTCTCGGGCAGTACTGAAAGGCGGTAATGATGGAATAAACCCCAAACGGCACACACCAGTCGCAACTTATGGACCGTGTTCATCTTTTCTCGGCAGTACTGAAAGGCGGTACATGATGGAATAAACCCCAAACGGCACACACCAGTCGCAACTTATGGACCGTGTTCACCTTTTCTCGGGCAGTACTGAAAGGCGGTAATGATGGAATAAACCCCAAACGGCACACACCAGTCGCAACTTATGGACCGTGTTCATCTTTTCTCGGCAGTACTGAAAGGCGGTAATGATGGAATAAACCCC
This sequence comes from Semisulcospira habei, assembly GCA_036245525.1. Lineage (NCBI taxonomy): Eukaryota > Metazoa > Mollusca > Gastropoda > Semisulcospiridae > Semisulcospira > Semisulcospira habei. Next base: position 302,669,359 of record BTPG01000002.1, read on the forward strand.
AAACGGCACACACCAGTCGCAACTTATGGACCGTGTTCATCTTTTCTCGGCAGTACTGAAAGGCGGTACATGATGGAATAAACCCCAAACGGCACACACCAGTCGCAACTTATGGACCGTGTTCACCTTTTCTCGGGCAGTACTGAAAGGCGGTAATGATGGAATAAACCCCAAACGGCACACACCAGTCGCAACTTATGGACCGTGTTCATCTTTTCTCGGCAGTACTGAAAGGCGGTAATGATGGAATAAACCCCAAACGGCACACACCAGTCGCAACTTATGGACCGTGTTCATCTTTTCTCGGCAGTACTGAAAGGCGGTACATGATGGAATAAACCCCAAACGGCACACACCAGTCGCAACTTATGGACCGTGTTCACCTTTTCTCGGGCAGTACTGAAAGGCGGTAATGATGGAATAAACCCCAAACGGCACACACCAGTCGCAACTTATGGACCGTGTTCATCTTTTCTCGGCAGTACTGAAAGGCGGTACATGATGGAATAAACCCCAAACGGCACACACCAGTCGCAACTTATGGACCGTGTTCACCTTTTCTCGGGCAGTACTGAAAGGCGGTAATGATGGAATAAACCCCAAACGACACACACCAGTCGCAACTTATGGACCGTGTTCATCTTTTCTCGGCAGTACTGAAAGGCGGTACATGATGGAATAAACCCCAAACGGCACACACCAGTCGCAACTTATGGACCGTGTTCACCTTTTCTCGGGCAGTACTGAAAGGCGGTACATGATGGAATAAACCCCAAACGGCACACACCAGTCGCAACTTATGGACCGTGTTCATCTTTTCTCGGGCAGTACTGAAAGGCGGTACATGATGGAATAAACCCCAAACGGCACACACCAGTCGCAACTTATGGACCGTGTTCACCTTTTCTCGGGCAGTACTGAAAGGCGGTAATGATGGAATAAACCCCAAACGGCACACACCAGTCGCAACTTATGCTCCCGGAGTGTTTTCGACATTTCAAGTAAAGCCCAACAAACTTACCATGGCTATTTAGCTCTCTGCACTGTCCAGTACAAGCATAGTCATTATATATATATATATATATATATATATATATATATATATATATATATATATATATATATATATATATATATATATATATATATATATATATATTTTAAATTACAACTTCATTGTCCTACGAGAGGAAAGTTGGGCTGCCTTCCCAAGGGGAAGGCAGCCCAACTTTCCCCTCGTGGGACAATTGAATTGTGCCTATGCTAGGTCTTGCACAGTTGCACAAACTTTTTAAAAAGAAAAAAGTCTACGGCATAAAGTGTACACAAAAACCAGTCCCTCTTACCTGTGCGTACGAAGCATGTTTGGTATTGGTTTCCATTCAGCTCTAGTCGTTAGAACACAAGCAGTCGGGTATATATCACCAGCTCAGTCAAGCAATGCCCGAAGTTTACCGTTACCGGGTATCGACATGTACCCGTAATGAAGCGGACGACCGTACCGGGGAACAAACAGCTTGGGTATATTACTACGGGTGCCATGTAAGGCACCGTTTGTTATCGCCTCTGCGCGCACACAAGTTGTAGTCTACACCCACCCCAGCGATCACATTCCCACTGCAAGAGGCACAGATCAGCATCTGCCTCTGCGGGCGTAGGGGGTCATGATGATCTATGCCGCTGCAGATGGATTTTTTATATTTACGTCAGTCTCTCGTCAGAGGCAGTCAAAGAACATTCACTCAGCAAGAGTCATAGATCCTCATGGACCGAGCACGCAGACTTATGCACGTTGCAAATGATTTCAGTTAACGTCTGTTTCGTCAAACGGAGTAGGTATTGAAGTTCAACTAACTCCTTCAGCCCGACGCACGTATTTCCCAAAGTTTGGAAGTGTCATCTAACGACTATGCACCTGTTGCAGGAGGTGGATCGACCATGATAATTCAAGGGTAGTGCCAGATTAGCTTGGCGCCTACAGGCGCCAAGCCGGCCAGACCGCTAACCCTTGAATTATCATGGTCGACCCATCTCTGTCGGCGCCAAGCTAATCTGGCACTACCTTTGAATTATGGTCGATCCATCTCCTGCTGTAGGGCGTCAGGGCTGAATGGGTTAACCCTTCACTGCTAGTGGACTCACACTGTGTTTCTGAAATCTTGAGTCATTCATTCGGCAAAGCCGTCCGAGGATTATGGATACAAATGGGTGCCGTCCGCAAGAGGTAAGTAGATCCTCATGAGCCCCCGCGACAACTGCGGGGGCTCATGAGGATCTACACCTCTTGCAGATGGATTGTCTGCAGTATTCCTCAGCGGAGAAGGGGTTACCATCCAATCTGCAATCTGTGTCTCCTGCTCACGTTCTTGTTTACGTCTTTTACTGAGTCAGGAGTCTAGTGAGGTTTCGGTGTACGGTGGTATTAGCCGTGCCGGACGGCACGCAGCCGAGTGGAAACACTGATTGGCGGCACTCATGGCGCTGCCGATCAGGTGTGGGCTCGATAAGGGGTATTGTTTATCGTTAGTGCACAGGACCTGTGGCTGAGTAATGTTAGTAAAGAGACTGCATCGCCGTATGTTGTTCAGTACTGATTGGCATAATTAAGTCTATTATCGCTGAGTTGGTACACCTCGCCCTGTGCCTAGGTGACATGCACCAGCGGCGCCATGGACGATTCTTAATGAGCTTGGGGTCAAAAGGTCGCGTGCGCGAAAACGAGGCTATCTGGGGCTGGACGCGCGACAGCAACCGAGAGAAAGTGCAGAACGTGGAGGCCTTAGAATTGTGCCGTATTTTAAGCATTAGCAAATATCTGGCCACATATAAAAATCAGTCCCCTGTAAACCAATCACAGCCATTTGCATTGAAGCTTGATTGAATTGTGTTCGAAGAAACTTGTCAGCAGATTGAGCATCAGAAGATTGTGGTTTATGATTTTCTTCTACACATTTGAGACTATGAGTGTTTTGTCAAAGCTTACACGGAACTTGTAACATACTGAGTGCACACTATTTTTTTCTCAAAGATTTGACAGCACATTAGCATTGTTGGAAGGGTCAACTCGGTTATATTTTGTGAACATAGTTTAGCCAGCGAAAAACAACACAGTTTGAATTCAATTATCGCGGGTTGTGGACCTACTAGTAGTGTTGTCCCATCAGTGCTGCCCCCCTCCCCCTCCCCCCTCAATGTTTCCAGTTTGGTGAATTGAAGCATGTGTGGGTGTGCGTCAGCAGATAAATAAGCTAGCGGGTTAACACTATCTACAAGTGTTTGTCCTCTCTTAACCATTTTGCAGTTGGTAGCAATTTCAAAAGTGTTTTTCACAGGAATCATTTCAACCAAATCGCTGCTGACAGCTAAAGGGTTAAAATTGTCGAAGTCAGAAGACTGCAACAGAATAAAATGTATGACATTCATCCATCTGTGTGTGTGTGTGTGTGTAAGTGTGTGTGTGTGTTAGTGATGGTGTGTGAGTGATGGTGTGTGTGTGTGTGTGTGTCAGTGTGTGTGTGTGTGTGTGTGAGTGTGTGTGTGTGTGTGTGAGTGTGGCAGCACTACTCAATCATCTAAAGGGATCAACTATGACATTTGAAGGGTAGTGCATTGGTATTTTCATGTGTTAAGCGATCAGACAATACCCTTAAGCTATCACAGTTTCTTGGAATCAAGATTGTAAGCCAAAACTTTAATACATTGACATTATAGCAAAAACACGCACACATACACACGTGAGAACGGGCACCTAACTTAAATTTTACAACAAAAATAAATGTTAAAACAGCAGAAACTGTTCTGGCAATCCCCATTTTTGCTAGAAGAAAGTGGCCTTAAACATCTCATGCTCTCTCAAGACTGAGGTCTTGTAGGGCAAACAATGTCAACCGGGCTGAAGCACCCTAAATGTTGGTCTGTAAAGACAGGTGATCTGCTGTAAGGATGGTCGCTCAAAACAGTTTCTGCTGTAGACCATAAAGTCTATACATGAAAGTTTCTCTCAATGCCGACCCACACATGAGCAGACGAATTCGGATCACCACTCCTTCCTCCATTGAGTTTCGGTTGCTTTTGGAAAAGTATGAAATAAAAGTTTCGCGTTTTCAATATTCTGTGCTCTATTCTATTTGATGTGCACACAGGAACAACGCAATGGTGTTTCGATCTGCGCTTCGACTGCCGGCTCCTTCTCTATCGCCATGAAAGTACTGTCTGCCCCTCCCACATGTTCCCCATATAGCCTCGCTTTCGATGCGACCTTCACCTCATGAATATTCGTTGAGAATGGTCCATTGCTGATATTTTCGCAACTGACCCGTCGCTCGGACCGGTCCTGTGCACCAGATCGGTTTAGAGCGTGCGCAACTCTGGTCCTGTAATGAGCAGTCTCGGAGAAAGAATCACGTGACGTTTCAACTGATTCCTGCAAAATAAATGAATAAAGAATACACCTCTTCCCATATGCAGTCCGGCAATAATGCATCTTTATGCTAGCACCCCGAAACATTACACGATATGGCAGATTTGAATGAAATAGTTTCGTTTTTCCTCCGGCAGTGCCGTTTTGATTTTGCGACATCTGCGTTGGCTTTGCGGCAGAAAGCACCGTCGTGGCCGTAGCTGTACGAGAGACGAGTGCACTACAGTGGACTTTATTCAGGAATACGCAAGTTCTGAGGAGACCTATCTTTTTCCAGTAAAGGCGTACGCCCTCCAACATTTTATGCTCAAGGGGAGTAACGCCAGCTAAAACCGGAAACCAACCGTTTTTCGACTGCGATCACAATCTTCCGCGGGAACGTACGAGACCACACTTCACTGAAGTGCGGAAGCCTACCTGCACGCGCAGTCTGGTGCACAGGACCCGTCAGTCTGAGCGAGCGCACATAATTTTATGCGAAAATCGCAGTAATGGCGCCACTGGTGCGTTTAACCTAGACAGGGCGAGGTATACCAACTCAGCTCTGTGATCTGCACGATGGAAGTCATTTAGTTCTGGGAGTTTAAGAGTTAAGGAGGATGTCTTGTAAGACTCGCAATTTGAAACCCCCGCAGGAGCTCTAGAAAAATCTTAATAAAAGATCCCTAAGGCGGTCCGCACATCCCTTCACCAGGTGACAATGCCTACTTTGTACACACTTTAAATCTGCCCTTTAAGACCCACCTGTTCGATAACCGAAAGTATTGCAGAATCCTTTGTTTCTCTGGCTTTACTGATGAAACCCCTTCACCTCTACCCCCACCCTTTCTTTGTAAAGCGCTTAGAGCTAGTGCTTTTTTTAAAAAAAAAGGATATGCGCTATATAAGTAGTCATTATTATTATTATTATTATTATTATTATTATTATTATTATTATTATTATTTGCTTGAAGAGTAACTAACAACCACAGATTTGGAAAGGCCAGCCATTTCAAGTTTCACCAAACAGTCAAATTCACACTGATTTTGATTTCGGATTATACGCCGTCCCACAAAATACAGCCTCACGCCATAACTTGCTCTTTTTAAAATATGTTGCGGGCATTACATTACAACTGTTAAAATATGTTGCGGGCATTACATTACAACTGTTAAAATATGTTGCGGGCATTACATTACAACTGTTAAAATATGTTGCGGGCATTACATTACAACTGTTAAAATATGTTGCGGGCATTACATTAAAACTGTTAAAATATGTTGCGGGCATTACAACTGTTAAAATATGTTGCGGGCATTACATTACAACTGTTAAAATATGTTGCGGGCATTACATTACAACTGTTAAAATATGTTGCGGGCATTACATTACAACTGTTAAAATATGTTGCGGGCATTACATTACAACTGTTAAAATATGTTGCGGGCATTACATTACAACTGTTAAAATATGTTGCGGGCATTACATTACAACTGTTAAAATATGTTGCGGGCATTACATTACAACTGTTAAAATATGTTGCGGGCATTACAACTGTTAAAATATGTTGCGGGCATTACATTACAACTGTTAAAATATGTTGCGGGCATTACATTAAAAACTGAGAACAAAAATTGGTTGAACAGAAGTAAAGTTTGAAGAGACATAAAGTAAATACTGTAAACCTGCATCAAAAGTTAGGAATGCCTACTAGTCATTTAGACCAGGATTTAGACAAAGAATGTTCAATTAAGAGTGCTCATAGCATTTCCAGAATGATGACAATACTATGGACAATATTTGTAGAGCCCATGCATCCCCCCCCCCCCCCCCTTCCGCTCAGTGTTAAACAAACGAACGAAGGAACGACCGGCCGACACAGACAAACAAACAAACAAACAAAAGAACAAACAAACAAACCATAAAAACAAAGGAAAGCAAAAGTAAACTTTCAACCCATTCTATCCCCGAGAAAGTCGCTTTAACCCTTTAGCCCTGGATCCCTACAGCAGGAGATGGCTTGACCATGCCAATTCAAGGGTAGTGCCAGATTAGCTTGGCGCCTTCAGGCGCCAAGCTAATATGGCACTACCCTTGAATTAGCATGGTCACGTCATCTCCTGCAACTGGTGCATTGTCGTTAGGCAACACCTCGAAAATTTGAGAAATGGGACCTTGGGGCTAAAAGCGGGTTAACTGTGGTACGGTAGCGTGCAACTGTTGGTTGAGACAAACCATTTTAGAGCAAATTGGAACCCTAATTTTCCTATGGGTATTGCACGCACGCACTTCTCATACTATAAGTTGCATCAGTCGCTTCATTGCAAAAGAACGAAGGCTGACACACATGGTGTCTGTTCGCCGCAAAATAGCTCCATCCACTCGGACATACAATTAATGGGCCAACAAGAGGCAAAGAACACCATGAGCCCCTGCAGAAGGCGGGGGCTCATGAGGTTCGCGGCTTTGCCTCTTGCGGTTGGGTGGGAGTTCGCACCGATTTTCCCGGCATTCAGGAGGGGAAAATTCGCTCCCGGCTTTGCAGAAACAGCACATTTTGATGATCATTGATTTTTTTTTCATTGCTAGCCTCAGTCACGTTCTTCTCTCAAAGGATAGCAGAAAAGTACACAAATACATAGGCGGCATTTGAAGATCTTGTTACTCAGTTGAACTGAACCGGGCGCGTGTTCAGTTGAACGCCCATTCAGTGCCACTTGACGCAGGCTGTGGTTCTGCAATCTTCGCTAAGTTCAACACCAAAAGAATCCTATCTGTCCCAGGAACGTGGATTCAAAGTGGTATCAGCAAGAGGCATAGATCCTCATGAGCCCCCGCAAATGCGGGGGCTCATGAGGATCTAGACCTCTTGCAGTTCTGTTTTGTTCAAGTTTTCTCGGCACTGAACGAGTTAAAGGTGCTCAAAAAGTGCTTTTTCACAGGTCGAGCCGAGATAGTGAAACACTGAGATATGAGCCTTTTATGTCAGAGGTTTCTTAACTCGTTCCGGCTACCCCAACACCGAAGTCCCCAAATTTTGCCGTTGTCCGGCTCTGAAGACTGCACTCTAGTGCAGGACACAGATCGACCATGATAGTTCAAGGGTGACTGATGCCAGAATAGCTTGGCGCCCAATAGGCGCCAAGCTATTCTGGCATCACCCTTGAACTATCATGGTCAATCCAGATTTGCTGTGGTGTATCTGGGGTAGAATGAGTTAAAGCGATCTGCTGCATAGCCGCGGATTTGATTGCGAAAACTGATATGCCGATACAGTGGGTTCTCAATGTTGTCGTGCCTCAACTAAGACTGACTTGTCTGCCCTTCATGTAACAATCAATGCGAGTACACACACGAAGATTTCTACTCAGTGCGGCCGTTTGTGCGCTGGCCACGGACCACAGTGCTGTTTCCGTACTGTCCAGTCTCTTAGCCTTAGTCAGTCCCAGTCATCCCCTAATTGTTCAATTCCCTAAAAAAAAAAACTCTACCGCCCACCAGCTGCACATTTGCCATGCACAAAATAAAATAAATTAAAAAAAAAAAAAAAAAAAAACAACAGCACATGATCCGTCTCATATGAAACTGTTTCCTTACCAACCCCACACCCAAGCACAGCTGAAATCAGCGTGCCCCTCAAATCACTACGTCAAAGGCAACTCAACATAGGCCCACAAATGTCCACTGGATAAGCTCAGGATGGTATGAATCAAAGCACCAAACATGTCTCCTCTCAGCTAACCACAAATTTCCAGCAAATTCCCACTGACATTCAGCCCAACTGCAATTTTTCAAACAAGGCAAAAATTATTTTTAAAAACACGGGACCTTGCACTGCCTGAACTTCCCAATTTAAATGTATACCGTGACCTTCTGCGTCAAAGAAGCTGCCGGAACAGATAACTTTTAGTTTACGACATTCCGACTTCATCAGTAAGTTAGTAGAGTTACCGGCCCTTTTGACCAGCATTATTGTAAGGCATACAAAGGACATTACTTGAACTCATGGCAGACTTGTAACCCTCTTTTGTCTAGAGCAGGTCCCTTTAGCCCGTCATACTGAGGCTAAAAGCTAATTTGTACACAGCCATATCACAGCAAACTACATTATAGTACTTTAGTTACAGATAAGGGTGGTGCCAGAATAGTTTGGCGCCTAGAGGCGCTAAGCTATTCTGGCACTACCCTTGAACTATTTTAGTCACACTTATTTCACACACTGGTGTATTCCGAATGATAAAGGTTACACCTGCAATGTCGCTTTCAGATTACACGCCGCTAATACCGCTTTCCATGAGAGGTCGGGACAGAAACTGGCAGAGGTCTCTCACTTTCAATCGCGCATTGTTCTAAATCCGTCGGTGACCTAAAACGTGATCTAACAGCCAGCTCCCTTAACATGAAACTGTTTCCTTTTCACAGTTAATTTCGTTCGCTATTTACCTGTCACAATGTCACAGTATGTGCATGCGTGTTTAACCCACTGATTGCTAATGACGGTACCGCTCGGCGGCCGAAAAGACGCGTAACTATAGGCGTCATTTTCGCTGACGAACGGTATGGGCACTAGCGGTCAGTGGGTTTAACCCTTTAGGTCGTGGAGATAAGCTTGCGTCGAAAAATGACGTCGACGAAAACTATTCGGAGAGCCACAGGATTATTAACCCATTCACTGCCGAGAAAAAGTCGGAACACCACTGACCCAACTGCAAGAGGCATAGACCCTCATGAGCCCCCGCAAGTGCGGGGGCTCATGAGGATCTATGCCTCTTGCTCAAAGCACTTTGTGGCCGTGTTCCTTTGACGGCCAGGAATCTACGTATGGTGGCAGTAAGGGGGTTAACGCAGTGGGTCATCTCTGTTGTCAACGCAGTGGGTCATCTCTGTTGTCAACGCAGTGGGTCATCTCTGTTGTAAACGCAGTGGGTCATCTCTGTTGTCAACGCAGTGGGTCATCTCTGTTGTCAACGCAGTGGGTCATACTCTCTGTTGTCAACGCAGTGGGTCATCTCTGTTGTCAACGCAATGGGTCATCTCTGTTGTCAACGCAGTGGGTCATCTCTGTTGTCAACGCAGTGGGTCATCTCTGTTGTCAACGCAGTGGGTCATCTCTGTTGTCAACGCAGTGGGTCATCTCTGTTGTCAACATGCCAAAAATGAGAGCGAGTTGTCCTAAACAGCATATCGGCTTGGTTTAATCTTGCGCTCTGCATCAGGCTTTGACCACAAGGTCTCAGAAACGGATTTTGTCAGACTGACTCCATTATTTGTTTTTAACCCTTACCATTCGGAATACACCAGCGTGTGAAATAAGTTTGACTGAAATAGTTTAAGGGTAGTGCCAGAATAGCTTGGCGCCTCTAGGCGCCAAGCTATTCTGGCACCACCCTTGAACTAAATCCATTGGTGTATATCCTTATCTGTAAGTACTATAATGTAGCTTGCACATGGCAGTGTACACATTTGAAGCTTTTAGCCTCAGTATGATATAAGTTAAAGGAATGCGGTACAAGAGCGTCGAGGAAGTTCTTTCTGCCATAACGGCGAAAGGTTTACTGAACAATACTTGACTGCGTCGACCTGTACTTATCATACGCCGTGAATACAAGTCCATCTGTGCCGTCAAAACTGCCTTGCAGTGGCTAATATGTCTTTCTTATCAATCGATTGAAAAGTTAGCGCCGGCGTCTTGAAAATTCTTGCGGTGTGTTTTACAACACAGCAGGACATTAACTCAATAAGCCCTGGAGGACAAATTTGTCACATTTTGGGAGATATCTTTTGAGGTCTTCGTCACAGTTCTGGAGACAGATCGACCATATTCGTTTAAGGGTGGTGTCGGAATAGCTTGGCGCCTAGAGGCGATCATGGTCGATGCGCATCCTGTCGTAGCGTGTCAGGGCTTTATGAGTTAACTGTAACATTCCGACACTAAGACTTTGTAACAGTTTCGTAAATACGGCCAACCAATCAGTCAGTTCCGCTACCAAACTACGTGTGATCCGAGAAACGCATTTCGAAGTCACAATATTCATTTCTTTAGCATATAACACTCTGTGTTTTTTTTTTTTTATATAGTAAAGAGAACAAATAAATACAGCAAAACTTGTTTTGAGCAAACACTTTTTAAATATTTTTTTATACAAGAAACTGAAAAAGTGTTCTTAAAGGAGCAGGAGTTCTTTACCCCATTAGCCCTGACGCACTACAGCAGGAGATGGATCGACCATAATAATTCAAGTGTAGTGCCAGATTAGCTTAGATTAAAATGTAGTGCCAGATTAGCTTGGCCCTCGCGCTGGGACCATATGGCGTTGAGGCGCGTCCCCTGGGTGGTGGATAGGGGGTCCCTCGTGAGAGGGGTGCACCGAATGAAATAAGGTGCCGTGAACCAACATGGTCTAAGGGAAGGTGACCCCGACAGAAAACCCCTGGTCCTCCTAGTAAGGGGGTTGGGCGTGGGGGTAGCTTCCCCACCCTGCAAACAAGGAAATAGCTACAAAAACGCCGACGAAAAGACTAACAGTAATTCCTTTCCTGGAGGAGGAAGGTTCTTCTACCAGAAGACTTATGACGTCCTGTGGTGAAAGCCGGAAGTCTTCGGAAGCCACAGGACCGAGCCGCCTCTCTCTATCCAGGGACACAATCAGGGGCACATGGAACGTCAAGACCATGTACCAGAGCGGCAAGGCCGCCCAGATAGCAGCGGAAATGCAAAAGTACAACCTTTCCCTGCTAGGTATCAGTGAAGCCAGATGGACGCAGTCTGGCCAGAAAAGGCTGTTAAGTGGGGAGATGATTCTGTATTCAGGTCATGAAGAGGAGAATGCCCCCCATACAGAAGGAGTAGCATTCATGCTGTCACCAGTGGCACAGAGAGCGCTGATGGGCTGGGAACCTCTTGGGCCAAGAATTATCACAGCAGCCTTTAGAACCAAGAAAAAGCTCAAGCTGAACGTCATCCAGTGTTATGCGCCCACTAATGACAGTGACGAGGAAGAGAAACAAGAGTTCTACGACCGACTGCAGAGTGCTGTGGACAAATGTGCGGAGCGAGACATCACCATCATCATGGGCGATTTTAATGCCAAAATAGGGGAGGACAACACCGGATACGAAGAGGTGATGGGGAGACAGGGACTAGGCTCGGAGATGAGTGAGAAGGGGGAGAGGTTTGTAGACTTTTGTGCTCTAAACCGACTTGTCATTGGAGGCAGCATCTTCCCACACAGAAGAATACACAAAGCAACTTGGGTCTCACCTGACCATACAACTGAGAACCAAATAGACCATATCTGCATTAGCAAGAAATTTAGAAGATCCCTTCAAGATGTTCGAGTGAGGAGGGGAGCAGATGTCGCCTCAGACCACCATCTGCTTATCTTAAGAATGAAGCTCAAGCTAAAGAAAAGCCGCACAGAGACAACAAGAAGACAGCGCTATAATGTAGGCCTCCTGAGAGAAACTGGAGTTAGAGAAGAGTTCAAACTGGTGCTGTCCAACCGGTTTCAAGCGCTACAGGAGCTAGTAAACGAAGAGGAGGCGGGCCACCACAGAGCAGCAGTGGAAGGCAGTTAGAGAGGCGCTGAACTCAACCTGCAAAGACACTGTAGGGTTCAGGAAACACCATCACAAGGACTGGCTGTCGGCACAGACCTTGAAGAAGATAGAAGTGAGGAAGCAGAAGAAAGCAGTTGTCAACAACAGAGAGCAGCCAAAGTAAGGGCACAGGGGGAATACTCGGAAGCCAACCGCGAGGTGAAGAGGAGTATCGGGGCAGACAAGAGGGCCTACACAGACAGCCTGGCAGCAGAGGCAGAAAAGGCAGCAGGCAGCGGCAACATGAAACAGCTCTACGACATTACCAGAAGATTGTCGGGCAAGTATGGCCATACAGAAAGACCAGTAAAAGACAAAGAAGGCAAGCCTATTGCAGACAGAGCAGACCAAATCGACAGATGGGCCGAGTATTTTGAAGAGTTACTGAACAGACCTAGCCCACCCGACCCCCCAGACATCCAGCCGGCAGAGACCGACCTACCCATCAGATGTGACAGACCCAGCCGGGAAGAGATCAGAAGAGCAGTGGCATTTTTGAAGAATGGCAAAGCAGCAGGGCCAGATGGCATCCCAGCGGAGTCTCTGAAAGCAGACCTAGAGACAACAGTGGAGATGCTGTACCCACTGTTTGGAAAGATCTGGGAAGAGGAGGTGATGCCGGCTGACTGGAAGGAGGGGTACCTAATCAAGCTTCCCAAGAAAGGCGACCTCAGCAAGTGTTCCAACTACAGAGGAATCACCTTGCTGTCAGTACCAGGAAAGGTCTTCAACAGGATCATCCTAGAGAGAATGAAGAGCTCCGTTGACCCCCAACTTAGAGACCAGCAAGCAGGATTCAAGAAGAACCGATCATGTACAGACCAGATCGCCACTCTCCGCATCATCGTGGAACAGTCTCTGGAGTGGAGCTCCCCGCTGTACGTCAACTTTGTGGATTATGAGAAAGCATTTGACAGTGTGGACCGAGAGACTCTGTGGAAACTCCTACGACACTACGGTGTACCCACAAGGCTCGTCCGCCTGATCAAGAGCAGCTACGATGGCATGACATGTCGCGTGATCCACGAAGGGCAGTTCACCAGGGAGCTCCAGGTCAGAACTGGTGTCAGGCAGGGGTGTCTGCTGTCTCCGTTCCTCTTCCTACTGGCCATAGACTGGGTCATGAAGATGACCACAGAGCACAGACGAAGTGGAATACAGTGGACACTGTGGACACAGCTTGACGACCTCGATTTTGCAGACGACTTGGCATTACTGTCCCACACTCATCAACAAATGCAGGACAAGACCACGAGGCTTGCTGACATCTCGTCCCAAGTGGGCCTCACCATTCACAAACAGAAAACAAAGACAATGAGGCTGAACGCAACCAGGGAAGAACCAGTCTTGCTTGCTGGCACCCCGTTGGAGGAGGTGGAGTCCTTCACCTATCTCGGGAGCATCATAGACAAAAAAGGTGGCACTGATGCAGATGTCAGAGCACGAATCGGTAAAGCCAGAGCAGCCTTTCTCCAGTTGAAAAAAGTGTGGAGTTCCAGAGAGCTGTCACAACACACCAAAGTCCGGATTTTCAACTCCAATGTAAAAGCAGTTCTCCTATATGGAGTAGAGACTTGGAGATTGACAAGAACCACAGTCAACAGAGTACAGACCTTCATGAACAGTTGCCTTAGAAGAATTTTGAAAATCCACTGGCCAGAGAAGATCAGCAACGTCAGACTCTGGGAGAGAACAGAGCAGATAACAGCAGAGAATGAAATTGGGCGAAGAAGATGGGGATGGATCGGTCACAGTCTGAGAAAGCCAGCTTCCAGTATCACTAGGCAGGCATTGTCATGGAACCCCCAGGGAAAGAGGAAAAGAGGTAGGCCGAGAAACTCCTGGCGTCGAGACCTCCAAGCAGACATCAAGAGACTGGGAACCACCTGGAGTAGAATCGAAGGAGAAGCACAGGACAGGAGTTGCTGGAGGTCTCTCGTCGACGGCCTATACCCGGGTAGGGGTGACAGGCGTAAGTAAGTATTAGCTTGGCGCCTGTAGGCGCCAAGCTAATCTGGCACTACATTTTAAATTATCATGGTCGATCCATCTCCTGCATCTGGTGCATAGTCAATAGATGACGCCTCCAAAATTTGGGAAATATGGCCGTCGGGCTGAATGAGTTAAAGAGGTCTTGAGGCCAGTAAAACATGTCACCTGTCATTATAGACAGGTGGCTACAGCCTACCCGGCAGATTTATGAATGATGGCCTTTACTGACAGGTGTTCTCTCATAAAGATGGTCGATCAAAACAGGTTCTGACTATGTACTGCGTATTGATTTACAACGCCTTCTCATAACCCCAGCCAGTGGTAACTTATATGAAAACGTCATTCCGGCGATAAGCGGCTGAGGAGAAACTGTATAATTTTATTTCTAGCATAACGTCATATACAGCTCGAGCGTGATAGCTCAAAGATAGTCGGCCTATAGAATTGGTTTATCTCACCATGACAGCCTTGTGGACTCTGATCTTGACGTTACTGAGTGTGACGCTGTTGCGGCCTCCTGCTGTCATTATAGACTGACGCTGTTGCGGCCTCCTCAGTGCTGTCATTATAGACTGACGCTGTTGCGGCCTCCTGCTGTCATTATAGATGATTGATGCTGTTTCGGCCTCCTGCTGTCATTATAGACTGACGCTGTTGCGGCTTCGTCCTGCTGTCATTATAGACTGACGCTGTTGCGGCCTCCTGCTGTCATTATAGACTGACGCTGTTGCGGCCTCCTGCTCTGACTCTCATAAAGATAATCGATCAAAACAGGTTTTGACTATGTACTGCGTATTGATATACAACGCCTTCTCATAACCCCAGCCTGTGGTAACTTATATGAAAACGTCATTCCGGCGATAAGCGGCTGAGGAGAAACTGTATAACTGATTTTATTTCTAGGCATAACGTCATATACAGCTCGAGCGTGATAGCTCACGGATAGTCGGCATAAGAGAGAATTGGTTTATCTCACCATGACAGCCTTGTGGACTCTGACCTTGACGTCACTGAGTGTGACGCTGTTGCGGCCTCGAGTGACGACACACAGGTTGACGTAGTTGTGGCAGGGGGGAAGCACTGCGGCGCTGGCGGCAGCACGTCAGTGACAACCGCGCTTTAAAGGTACGTAGCCGGCATTGGACAGTAGATTAAAAGCAAGCAGGAATCATCGCGACAAAAACCACTACCGACAGCAAAAGGGTTAATCATTCTTATTCTTCTTTAACCCCCTGGTATATGCAACCATGCAATCATGCAGGAAACCCTCCACGACTGACCACCATACTTCAATCTCTATTGGTGGCAGATCCCTGTGCAATCTTCGATTCGCAGACGACATTGACCTCATGGCAGGCAGCAATAGTGAGCTTCAAAACCTGACAGACAAACTTTCAAGTAGCGCAGGGTCTTATGGCATGGAGATCAGTACGGATAAAAGCAAAGTGATGATCAACACCACAAGCGACAGCAGCAGCAACATTCACATGAACGGCCAGAAGCTAGAAGAGGCCAATAGCTTCAAGTACTTGGGAGCCACCCTGTCCAAAGACGGTAGTTGCATAGCAGAGATCCGTATCAGGATAGGTACAGCAACATCCGCAATGGCCAGGCTGGACAGGATATGGCGAAGTAACTCCATCAGCTTCACCATCAAGTACAGGCTTTACAAGTCCCTCGTAGTGTCTATTCTACTCTACGGCTGTGAGACTTGGACACTGCTTGCAGACTCAGAAAAGAAAATCCAGGCCTTTGAGAACAAGTGCCTGAGGAAGTTGCTCCGCATCTCGTACCGCGAGCACAAGACCAACGAATATGTACGGAGCATCGTCACTTCCCTGGTGGGCCCACATGAACCCCTTCTGGCAACCGTGAAACGGCGCAAGCTTGCTTGGTTTGGCCACGTGACCCGACACAACACCTTGTCCAAGACTATCCTCCAAGGCACTCTCGAAGGAAGTCGTCGGCGAGGTCGTCAGAGAAAGAGTTGGGTCGCAAACATAAAAGAATGGACCGAACTCGAGATGCCAGACTTGCTTGCCACCGCCCAAAATAGAACTCAGTGGAGAGGGCACTGTCTGTTGCTGCTGCCTTTCAGGCCCCCCAACGCCCAGTTCGGGCACGGGACTGATGATGATGATGATGATATGCAACCATCGGTACTGTGTGGACACTGAGTGTACGGTGGCTGTGTGCACAATGGGCCAGTTACGCTACATGAGTAAACTTAAAACCTGCACAAGGCACTAAGCAAGGTGCTCCGCCGTTTAGTGTCTTGTGCAATATTTAAGTATAGACATGCAACTGGGGGTTAACTTATCGTCAGTGGCGGTCAAGGGATTAAACGTAAAATTTATATGTAGGAGATTTTTTTCATCTCTCTCTCTCTTGCGTTTGGACCGAGTGCATCAGTTTTCTCGGCAGTCAGGGAGTTAATGTCTTCATCCACCCCTTCAATGCCAGTGGATAGAGACTGCGTTTCTGACATCTTTGTTCATTCAACGGCAAAGAAGCCCAGCCCGTCAAAGAAGCAAGTATTCCAAGTGACCTCGGCAAGCAAGTGACCTCGGCAAGAGGCATAGATCATTCACAAGCCCTCAAGATCTATACCTCTTGCAGTTAGTGGGTGGTGCTCACCTTTCCGCGGCAGTGAAAGGGGTTAATCAGTCTTTCTGGACCCCCCCCCCCCCCCCCGGTGACATCTCCAACCATAATTGGGGCGGGGGAAACGACTACAAGGACCGCTATTTCTTCCTGTCCACGGCGGAGACACAGCGGCAGACGCCGTCAGACTGGAAGAGCGGCATAGAGGACTTGGCACTGAGGGGCGCCGAGCTGAGGGTGTACGGATGGTTCAACTACTACGTCAGCATTGCTCCCAGCAACGTGAAAAAAACGCCCTCAGCCTGGCTACAGCTGAAGCTGGCACCAGGACGGGGTTGACCAAGGTGAGGGGGAAAAGTATGACTGTCTGATTTTGTAATGTTTATTATTATTATCTTCTTTTTTGGGGTGGGGGTGTTGGGGTGGGGTGGGGGACGGGTGATTCATCCCCTTTCTGTGAATTGGAATCATGTCTGGTGAAAGCTTACAGTAAACTTTAATAATAATAATACATAGTTTTTATATAGCGCCCTTCCCCACGGACAGCAAGCTCGGAGCGCTTTACAGCACATTAAAATAATTTTTAAAAGGAGATAATTAGAACGCACTCACTCTTTAAATAAACACCTGCTCGCACCATGTAGGCGCATTCCTAACACGAAACACACACACACACGCGCGCGTGCGCGCACAGCCTACCTACATGGGCTACCCATATATGAAAACGGCCAATATTTCCAGGCAGCACATCCAGACTAAGCTAATTTTGATATGCTACCTGGAAAAGATGGGTTTTCAAAGTTTTGAAGGGCATCATGGTAGGGCCGGATAGACGGACATGCAGTGGAAGTGAGTTCCAGACATGAGGGGCCTGATAACCGAAAGAACGGGCACACGCAGTTTTTAGGCTGACTCTGGACTGAACAAGCAGTTTCTGTGAGCTTGAGTGCTACTAAGATTGCGCGATGCAAGGGAAAAAGACAGATATGCAGGGTATATTGTCATAGTGTTTCTATTCCAAAGTGACCAGCTTGTACTCTATTCTATGCTTGACAGGTAGCCAGTGGAGATGCTTTAGCAGTGGTGTGACATGATCAGTGCGTTTTTTGCGAAGGACTAACCGGCATTATTCTGGATACGCTGAATGCGAGCGAGTTGATCAGATGAGATACCAGCAAGAAGGGAAGTACAGTCATCTAGACGGGACAGAATGCGAGAGCATACAAGCTGGGCAGTAGTCCTTTTTGTCAGAAAGGATCTGATCATGCCTATTCTGCGGAGCTCCAGGTAGGCAGTGCGGCAAAGATGGCTAACCTGTTTTTCCGTCGATAAACTCGAATCCAGGAATACACCCAGACATAGGGGGGTTGGAGGTACTGAAAACTTTCACCAGACATGAATCCAATTCACAGAAATGCCCAGTCGAGGAGTAAACTATAGAATATTTAAATATAACGAAGATCTCCGTCGCTTTTCAGAAAAAAATGAAATGTTTGTCTTCCCAGGGCGGGCAGATTTTCCATGATCTTGCCAGTTAGCAAAACCGTCCTCAGGGCCCATGTCGGTCATAGCTGGCGGACGCCGACCCCAACGACCTTTAAACTTTGCTGCCCACTTGGAACACATCCCGTACGTGCCGCGTGACACGAGTGCTGCGGGTCGTGACAGGTTCGCCTTAACCCCGTCACTGAGACGAAAAGGCGAACAAGATCCGGATGCAAGAGGCATTGATCCTCATGAGCCCCCGCAGTTGCGGGCCCCCGCTCATGAGGATCGATGCCTCTTGTTGACACCACTTTGTATCTATGTTCCTTGGCCCACTGGGGGTCTCTGGTGCTGGCTTAACCCATATCATACCCAATTAACCCATATCATACTGAGGCTGAAAGCTTTACATTTGTGCACTGCCATATGCAAGCTACATTATAGTGCTTACAGATACTTATATAGACCAATGGCTTTAGTTCAAGGGTGGTGCCAGAATAACTTGGCGCCTAGAGGCGCCAAGCTACTCTGGCACTACCCTTGAACTAATTTAGTCGAACTTATTTCACACACTGGTGTATTCCGAATGATAAGCATTAAGAAAAATTGCAGAACATGTCTGCGTCAACTAACAGTGAAGGGGTAACTTCAGTCCTTGATGAGCCCCCCCCCCCCCCCCCCCCCCCCCCCCCCATTTCCGCCCTCTCTCCCATTAGATTCTTACTGCGATACCGCTCAGCGAAAAATACGCCACGTAACTACGAGTTTTTTTCTGACCAGCGGTATCGCAGTAGCAGTCAAGGGGTGAAAAACAACACAGCATGAGATTGGGTCAAATCGGCCATGACAGTTCGAGGCAGTACCGGATCATAGACAAGTCTTTGTGAATTTCATCGAGAGTCGCAAAAGTCATTATTAGTAAGAAAGGAAAACTTTAATTTTTTTTTCTTTCCTTTTAACTATACGAAGGATCAACGACCCGATTCTTTCACATCAATCCTGATACACCGCGTAATATCAGACTTTGACCATGACAGTTGAAGGATGGTGCCAAGCTGCCCTGGCACCACCCTTAAACTATCATGGTCAGTCCATCGCCGGAACTGAAATGTAGCCTTCATAGGACAACTGGAAAAATCAGCCTCAGGAGGTTGAAGGTTGTGCCCTTTCTGCGCGCGTTTCTCTCTTTGCTGGGTATTTCTCTCGGCAGACAACACCACAATTCAAATATATCACAAACTTCAGCCACAGTGCAAGACAAGATAACCAACACAGCATACATATAAAACTCTTTCTTTATTTAGATACTTGTACACAAACTATTTCCACATTTTCCCATGCTTTTGTAAGTTTATTACTGTTTTACATTTCTCTTGAAATACTTCTCTCAAATTCTAACACCTACATATTCAAATTGTATGGTCATTTGTGCTCAGCAGAAGCCGCTATAAAAAATCTCGTGCAAAATTGAAAAAAAAACTTGAAACATTGTTCGTGATAAATTTCAGTGGCAGTTTATTCGCATCAACAGTGGTGATACAATTTGCTAAATAGTAGTAGTAGTAGTAGTAATAATAATAATAATGTTGAAACAAACAGGAAAGTTAAACTGTTTCATGTCTTTGCGCTGAACTTTCGTCCATGTTGACCCATTTAGCCCCAACACACTACAGCAGGAGATGGATCGACCATGATAATTCAAGGGTAGGGCCAGATTAGCTTGGTGCCTGATGATGCCAAGCTAATCTGCACTACCCTTGAATCTTCATAATCGATCCATCTCCCTGCAACTGGTACACAGTCACTGAGTGACAGCTCCAAAATTTGGGAAATGCCAGCGTGGGTTTAAACCCTTATCATTCGGAATACACCAGTGTGTGAAATAAGTTTGACTAAATTAGTTCAAGGGTAGTGCCAGAATAGCTTGGCGCCTCTAGGCGCCAAGCTATTCTGGCACCATCCTTGAACGAAAGCCATTGGTCTATAGCCTTATCTTAAGTACTATAATGTAGCTTGCGTATGGCCGTGTACAAATTTGAAGCTTTTAGCCTCAGTATGATATGGGTTAACTGGGTTAATTTGTTTGAGACATGCTGCAGTTTTGTCTGATCATAGTACATTTCAAATCATATATAGGTTAGTACTTAGACATATTCTTGCAATACTCAACACCACCAAAAAGACTTATACGGTACCTTAGTGTATTCACAAACTCAGCAGTTACTAATTCTCAGCTGACATTGCTGTCAATAAAGCTAGTAGGTCCATTTCTGAGAAAAAGCGAGATGTTCATTGTTATACAATGAAAATTTTGCTTTTCTCAGACTGTACTGGTGAAAATTTTGCTTTTCTCAGACTGCACTGGGCAGACTGTATCTGTGTGCTGGTGTTTGACTTTGGACTGTACAGCTCCTGGCTGCAAGGCCTAAAATCTAAGACCAGCATACAAAAGTCCAAGGCTAGCAGGTGTATCCCAAAAGGTCTGGTACAGAGACACCTCAGACCAAGATCTGTGACCTTTACCACCAAGAATGGGTCAGACAGATAGAAACAAGAAGGGCAAAGCCCATATGGCTCACGTGTATCGACCGATCCACGCGTGTGACATAAAGTTTATTGTCCAAATATGGCTATTTTTTTACCTATTTCCTGAGCTCTTGTGACCCTTGACCTTTCCGAGGGGTCATGCAAATTAGTATGCATAGATAGGTCTTACCATCAGGTATCTCTGTAGCAAGTTTGGGTTTGAAATTGTAAATAGTATTTGCGAAAAAACATTTTTTGGTAAAAATATGGTCATTTTGGACCTATTTCTTGACCTCTTGTGACCCTTGACCTTTCCGAGGGATCAACCAAATTAGTGTGCATATGAAGATCTTACCATCAGGTATCTATGTACCAAGTTTGGGTTTGAAGTTGTCAATAGTATTTGAGAAAAATAGAAATTATGTCCCAAAATAGCTATTTTTCATATATTTCCTGATCCCCTGTGACCTTGACCTTTGTGAGAGGTCACTGAAATTGGTATGTTTAGAAAGGTCTTGCCACAAAGTATCCTTGGGCCAAGTTTGAAGACTGTAGCTTGAATAGTCTCGGAGAAAATGCCAATGTTAAAGTTTACCACGGATGACGCTGGACGGACGACCACTGGCCCAGAACATACTCACTTTTGCTTCGCACGTGAGCCCAAAAACGGCTCACGATACAAATCTGACTTGCACCCACTGCCTTCACTGCAGCCACCCACCAAAAACGCTCAACTCATTCAAGGTGCTTCGCAAAAATGGCTGCAGAAGTGTGTCATGTACCATTGCCAGCAGCAGCGCAATATGACACTTCCACTGCTATTGATGTGAGATGCTTTCATGAGTTAACCACATTCAAGACATTCAGCATTCAGATACGTGGCAAAAAGCCAAGGAGAAAGCCAGAACGTCCTATCTGCATGAGGCACAGATTCTCATAAGCCCCTGCTGCTGCAGGGGTACCTGAGAATCTGTGCCTCTTTCTGGCAGCTATCGACTCAAATGCCGCTCATCCACGTTTTGAATGAGTTAACCTTCTGGTCCTGACACACTACAAGAAGATATGGCCACATGACTGTTCAAGGGCAGTGCAAAAAATGCTATTGTCCTGCTAATCTGGCACCGCCCTTGCACCATCATGGTATATGCATCTCCTGAACTGGTATGCAGTATTCAGAGGACAATTGCCCAAGTTTAGAATTCCAGAGGCCAGTTGCATGAGTGAGTTATGTCCTGTGCCAGCCACTAAGCAAGGTGTTCCGCTACAGCAGAGCACCTTGCTTAGTGGCTGGCGCAGGACTAAGCTCACTCATGCAGCCGGTCCTTGGGCACAATGTGTTGCAAGCTGTATATCGTGCAGAAGTGATCATAGCGTTTCTCAGGTGGGGAAACAGACGAAATACGGCCGGCCTTTAAACTTGCACTCAAAAACTAATCAACTGTTTAACCTATTAAATCATCACAGTGTCTTATAATATTGGCACATGCTCAAATACCCCACTGATATTTACAAAAAGTACTCCCAAACATCATATACACAGCGCAAGACAGCACACTCACACTATAAGCAGTCAAAATCATCCACAATGAAGGGTTTTACATATTGCCCACAAAGAGTGTATGTACAATATGAAATACAGTAGAACCTGTTCTGAGCAAGCACCTTTCTTGCAAGAAAAAAATGGACTGAAAAGACAGGTGCTATCGCAAGAGAAGTCTTGAAGGGCAGACAGTGTCACCTGTCATTAAAGACCATCATTCAGGTGGCTACAGCCACAGTCACAGCTACAGCCACCTGAATGATGGTCTTTAATGACAGGTGATCTCTATATCAGGTTGGTTGCTCAAAACAGGTTCTGTAATACATGTACAACAAACAGGACCAGTGTGTCAAAGGTAAAAAAAGGCAGCTGTAAAGAGTGGAATAAATGATGGCGGGATGCCGATTTTAAATGACCGTTTGCATTTTCCAAGCAACGCTGCAGCTTCACATGCAATATAGAGACATAATTAATACTTAGGCTATTAACCCCCTCACTGCCAGCAGTCACAGACTGTGCCTGTAAATCTGTGTTCATTCAATGCAAACACCACCATATGTCCAAATAACATAGATACAACATGGGGTCAGTTTAAAGATTAGATCTTCATGAACCCCAGCACCTGTGGGGGCTCATGAAGGCATCTTTTGCAAATGGATCTTGCTCACCTATTCTTGGCAGTGAAGAGGTTAACCCATTCAGCCCTGACGCACTACAGCAGGAGATGGGTCGACCATGATAATTCAAGGGTAGTGCCAGATTAGCTTGGTGCCTGTCGGCGCCAAGCTAATCTGGCACTACCCTTAACTCATTCTACCCCAGACACACCACAGCAAGATGAAGATCGACCATGATAGTTCAAGGGTGATGCCAGAATAGCGTGGCGCCTATGGGCGCCAAGCTATTCATTCTGGCATCACCCTTTGAACTATCATGGTCGATCTGTGTCCTGCACTGCAATGCAGTCTTCAGAGGACAACGGCAAAATTTGGGGATTTCGGTGATGGGGTAGAAGGAGTTAAGTTATCATGGTCAATCTATCTCCTGCAACAGGTGCACAGTCGTTAGATGACGCCTTCAAAATTTGGGAAATACGTGCGTTGGGTTGAATGAGTTAAGGATATATAACTGTGAAAATACGGAGCAACAGAGTTTGATTTCACATATTTCTGTCTTTTCATTTGCCAACATTTACCCAGGTTAAAGGCATGATTTTCAGATTTATGTGTTATCTCATCATAAAAACAATTGAGATCAGAATTGTTTTGTATACAGAAAAATTTGTAGAAACCTTCAACAGTTAAAAATTACATATCCTGATGTACTGTGACTCGTCTTGACAATCAGCATACAAAAGACAAAAAACACAATATTCACAGATAAACCTGCTGCATGATCAAGATTTAACAATTTACACATTATGTCTGAAAATTGTTGCACTTGCTTTTTTTTATAAAAATTCTCAAATGATGCACAAAATATCTCAGCGTTTCTCATGAGTTCATATATTTGTACAAAGTATTGTAATTACTGCCCCCCCCCCCCCCTGTGCATGAAGGTCGTTTTATGATTGCTGACAGTACCAGCACGCAAAAGAAAGTTAACCTATTGTTTACAACAAATATCAGCTCACGGTGCAGAATTTTTAAAAATTTAAACCATTCTCTGCCTGTGGTCGCAGTTCTTGTTTATGAAATCTGTAATAACTCAACACCAAACAGTCTCCGCCGTCCAAAGAAAAGAGATACAAACTGGGATCATGAGGATCAATGCCTCTTGCAGTTGGTAGTTGTTCACTTTTTCTCGGCAGTGAATCGGTTAACCCTTTTAGCCCTGGGACCCTGCAGCAGGAGATGGATTGATCATGATAATTCAAGGGTAGTGCCAGATGAGCCTGGCGCCTGAAGGCACCAAGCTCATATGGCACTACCCTAGAATTATCATGATCAATCCACCTCCTGCAACTGGTACATAGTCGCTGGGCAACACCTCTAAAATTTGAGAAATGGGACCTTGGGGCTAAAAAAAGGGTGAACTTGGTACACTATGCATAATTTGAAGTGGAACATACAGGTATGAATAATAAAACAGATTAATTACGATCATCGTTATTCATCATTTAAATCAGAAAGAAATACTGACTGAGCAAAAGGTCCTTCAGGCCAATGTCAGCCTTAGTTCTGTCCTGTGACTCACTCACTCACGAGTGTAGTGGTTGTGTGCTTGTGGTGGTGCAGCGGTTGTCTAGCATTTCAGTATATGGAACCTGTCGGGTGGCACCTGAAAAATGATTACAACCACGATCCTTTCCCTTCTGCTGACATCAGCCCATGGGCCTTTTGCACACTGGAAAATACTATGACATTCATGTTGCAAAATCAGTTCTGAGCAAAGCAAAAAAAAAAAAAAAAAAAAAAAAAAGTACACTGCATTCAAAATAAACCTATAATAATGAACAATTCTTACACACATCTGTACAGTACCAAATGACACTTTTGTATGAGTGAGAAAAACAGTCTTTACAGGAAGTGTTGAAAAGCAAAAAGCAAAATATAACAGATAAAGTTAGGCACACTGTAAATATATAGAATGAAGATGGACCCTTATACTGCAAATACAAAAAAATGTTAAATGTTTAGGGCTTAACGTCTTTTGTCCACCACGAGGGTGATTTCAAAGACGGGGACAACGAAAAAGGGTCTGAGCAAATTTTGACCCAAGCTGGATTCGAACCCGGGACCTTTTGGTCTGGAGGCAAACGCTTTTTACCACCGAGCCACCCAGCTCCCCATACTGCAAATACAGAATGAAGATAGCATCTAACACTGCAAATATATTAGATAACACAATATCAATTATAATGCTATTAAAAATGCTAATGCACAAAAAAAAAAAAATTAGAGCGACAAAGACAGCTGAAACAAAGGAAGACGATGGTGGTGCGGGGTGGGGATTAGGTTGGGCACACAATGTCAGTCTCCCTGATGAGAGGTAGCGATCCAAGGGAGACAACCAGTGTGGGCTGGGCACTGACCAAGAAAATCATATACTTGTACAGATAGTAAATGCCCCTGTACTGTCACTCCCTATATCTCCTTCCATCTGCAAGAGGCATAGATTCTTATGAGCCAGGGTCACAGGGGCTCATGAGAATCTATGCCTCTTGCCAAAACCAAGATCTACTCCATCTGTTCCTAAAAACGAAGGCACTGTTCCTGGTTATGAGCCAAACTGGAAGCAATGATCCAACAGACAGCTTGTGCAAAGAAAACCTCTCAAAACTTACAAATTAGGACATATACTGGAAAATACAAAGCCTACGCAGTTTCCTAACAAGCCATGCCTTCTCTAAATAGCAGAGGTTCATCAAAACTGGCAAACAACAAAGACGATACAATATTCCCCTTGTAGTGTAACAACATTTTTACATGGTATACTGCATACATTCTAAAGGAGGGACTAAACTCCACACAATCCTTTCAATATAAATACAAATAGATCCCTTACAATACAATATAAATGAAGTTTCAAATATTACCAACAGGAGGGGTTGGGACTATTGCCTATGTTGGGAGGTATTTTTGCAAGATGTCTGTGTACATGCAACGGACCTTTGAGACGATCACCTTCCCGCATCTGGGCCACTGAATTACATGTCAGCTACACACCATCCAGTAATGATGGAGAATTGGATAGTTAGTGTGTGTGTGTGTGTGTGTAATTTGAGGAATGGGAAGGGGGTGGGTGGGTGGGTGGGTGGGTGGGGGGGAAGAGAGACCCCACGCAGCAAAATTTTACTGCCTGAGCCGACGTGATGACTGGAAGGCAAATGCTTGTTTAACAAGTGAGTTTTGTAACTGTTCATCCTGATCTTCCTACGATATGGTGTGTACATGTAACGTTTGGTTAGATTCAGTGTCATACACAGTTTTACCCACCCTGTGGGAAGGCGCACACAAAACTGAAAGCACCAGGGCAACCCATGTAATAGACTGATCATGCATTTCAGCTATTATAGGAAGCTCCAAGTGTTTAATTAGTCAAATTAATACATGCAGCCATTAGTCCAAGTCTCAGTAAACTGAATACAGTTGGGTATCACTTATTGATGACCATACTACCTACTAGATACAGGAGAGATTTAAATGCATGTAATAGTTCAGGTTCAATGCCTCTTTGGCTTAGCACCAGGAAGATGCCAAGCTAATCAGAAGATACCACTTCCCTGCCACTGGATGCAGACTGTGCTTCTAAAGTATATAAATGTATAACAAAATTCCCCCCCCCCCCCCCCCCCCAACACAAAAAAAAAAAAAAAAGAAAAAAAAAAGAGAAGAAAATACAGAGTAATGAATAACTCAAACTCCCAGAAATATAGAATTGAAGTCATTTAGTTGTGGGAGTTTAACACATTCTGCTTAGGACTGAAATCCGCAAATTTTGGAGTTGCCCTTAAGACTGTATTACACTTCTAAAAACAGACATAGCGCGATAGTTCAAGGGTTGTACCAGAATAGCTTGGCGCCTATGGGCGCCATACTATTCTGGCACAACCCTTGAACTATCATGCTCGATCCATGTCTTGCCGTGGCGTGTCAGAATTGAATGACTTAAGAGATAATAATGATGAATAATATAGAGGAGAGTCTCCGTCACTTATGCCAGAATTTCAAGCAGCAAACGCCTGCATTGGTAGCGCAATACATGAGAAAGCAAAAATGAATGTTCATTGAAAATACGTGTGCCCACAGCAAAAATGTTAACCCCTTCCTTTCTGGAACTCAATCACAACCACACATCTGCAAGAGGCATAGACCCTCAAGAGCCCCCACAGTCAAGGGGGCTCATGAGGGTCTATGTCTCTTGTTTGCCTGAAGAACCTCATCCAGCCAAGGACCATGGATACAAAGCGGGGTCAGCGAGGCATAGACTGGTCTGACAGTGAAGGGGTCAAACTATCACGTAAATTAACCCATCTCCTGGTGTCAAGTGTCAGGGTTGAATGAGTAAATGTCTGAACAAATTGCACTTGATTCTTGAGCAGTTCAAGTATCAGCAGGAGTTATTCCTAAATCAGAATCAGGTCAAATACAGTAGGTTATGCAGCTATATAGTAAGGACCTAAAGTGACCACATTGCTATCACCCCAATCACTGCAGCAGGTGTCCTTGTTGTAGTTGTCGCGTTAATACTGATAAGTACCGGTACCTCAAACTGAGGATGTCAGTGAGGCAAGTCCTTGCAAGTTAAAGTCATAACTTCTTATGAGCCCCTGCTGCTGCAGAGACACATGAGAATATATGCCTTCTGCAGATGGCACATGCTGGATGAATCCATGGAATGTTCAGGGCTCACAAAGGTCCACCATGAAAAAGGAGAAAAATAAAACCGGGAAGGTATAGGCGCAGTACGCGGTTTTATATATTGTGACAGACATACGAGAACAGATATAGAAGCAACAGAAGCACACACTGACCAAAATCCACCGCAACCTCCATCCAATCCCATCTTCATTTGTTTCTTACACTGTCATCATCAAATTTTGTACCATGCTGTACGATTGTGCACTGCGCCATTTTAAAACAAAAACGGTAGCTTGTGCTACTTCTGGTAACATAGCGATTTCAGCAAAGAGCAAAATGCGAATACGGCCAAGTAGAAATTAAATTAAATCGAATCGCATCCCCCCCCCCCCCCCCCCCCACGTTGGAATCTTGTCATTTGTGTGGCAAAAAGGTTACCTTCAACGGCGGATTATTGCTGAACGGCAGAGGATTGTGAGCCCTGAATGTTTAAGGTCAAAGGTCCTTGGGCCGATGACGGCTCTGTCCATCAAAGGTCCTCGATGACGGCTGCTGTGGGCCCGCGCACGGCTGTGCGCAGGCCCACTGCAAACATCATTGGCCCTAAGACCTTTTGCTATTGGGAGTGCAGTTTTTGACCTAGGGATAACCTCTACTGCACTTGATTTTTGAGCAATCTGAGTATTTTATAATACACTGTCCACATTCCGCCCCGACACACAGCAACAAGATCCGTGAGCTGTTGAACTATCATGATCTGAAATTTCACCTCTACTAAGTGACCACATATTTTTGGCCTGCTATTTTGGACCATAACACTTGGAGCCTCAATGAAAAGTAAAACGTCGGAGACAATTTATGCTTCAATCTCAAGCTCTTCTGGCACAAATACTAGAGACTAGAAAATGACTATTGTATTTACCAAAAACAATCTAAAAAAAGTATATAACTGTATAACAAAATGCCCCCAAAAGGAAAATACAGAGTAATGAATAATATAAAAGTCTCCGTCATTTATGCCAGAATGTGTTTTAAACAGTAAATACCTGCATTAGTAACGCAATACATGAGAAAGTAAAAATGAATGTTCATTGAAAATGCGACGTATGCCCACAGCAAAAATGTTAGCCCCTTCATTTCTGGAACTCTACCATCACCACACATCTGCAAAGAGGCATAGACCCTCACAAGCCCTCATAGTTGTGGGGACTCATGAGGGTCTATGCCTCTTGCTAGCCCTATTTATATCTGTGTCCACCACACAGAACCGGGCTCTAAATGTGTGGAAGTTTCAAAAATATAATTAACCGTTTGGCTGCTGGTAGCGCTTTTAGTCGAGGTGATTCCTACAGGAATCATCTCGACTAAAAGTGCTACTGACAGCCAAAGGGTTAGTAGTGTTTGGCAGTGTAAGGGTTGAGACTGATACACAAACTACATGGAATTTCATGTATCCCACTAATTTCATGTATCCCACTAATTTCATGTATCCCACTAATTTCATTTATCCCACTGTCTATTATGAACAAACAAACATAAAATCCCATTATGACTCTTAGATTCCACCCCTATGTGCACGCAGGCACCAGTATTGTAAGCAGTACCAGTGGCTGGGTGCACAAGGAGGTTGAAGAGGTTGTGGAATGGCAACATGCTGAAGTAAAGCCAAGAAAATCAAAAGTAGCAAAAATCAAGAGAACCACACCACATAATTATGCGTGGTATATGTACAGATGTATTGCCATGCGCAGTCAGACACCTTAAACCCATACCTAGCATTGAATTTTAACAGGCTTTGACAGGGGTCATACAGAAATTAATGAGGGTTTAAAGCGACCGGCTCCATGGGTGGGCTTTGGTTGCTAAAATTTACGGACAACCGTTCGCAATGTTGTCTTGCCTCTAAATTTGTTCTACACATCGTTTCACAATCTATGTGAGGTGTAATACTGCCCTTTGTCAAGATAGCAGAACAATGCTTTCATTTTATGACATTCAAACTCCATAATTAACAAAAGTTAACTCATTCAGCCCTGACGCACTACAGCAGGAGATGGGTCAACCATGATAATTCAAGGGTAGTGCCAGATTAGCTTGGCGCCGACAGGCGCCAAGCTAATCTGGCACTGCCCTTGAATTATCATGGTCGATCCATCTCCTGCAACAGGTGCATAGTTGTTAGATGATGCCTCCAAAATTTGGGAAATACGTGCGCCGAGCTGAATGAGTTAAGTTACTTCTTTTGTGCAGCGTTCATGAAAGGTATGCTTAGATTGCAAACTATTAACCCTTCACAGCCTGAAGGTCGCTTTAACCTCTATAAACAAAAACTACCATCCTAATTTCTGCTGCTGGAAATGATCAATAATAATAATAATAATAATAATGTAGAGCTATAAACATTACAAACATCAACAAGATTTCAATAGCTCCTAATTTTTACAATTAGTTGTTTGGCTGTGTTTGTCAAAATGTGACACAATATACACAAAAACAAATTTTATCTCCAAATCCATCAAATGTCAACTCCCTTGTGCATGCAGCTGGTGGTTGCATGCAGGAGGAGGTTAACTCATTGGAGATATGCCGAATATGGATACGCGGCGATTCGCCGCGTATCCGTAGGTGGCACATCTCCAAGGAGTTAAGGAAAATGCAAGTGTGCGTCTTCAGGACAAGCAGTTGTGAGTATGAGTGAAGGTTCATTAATTACAAACATATTGCACTCGTCTCGGTTCAGCTGATGCCAGCAAAATCACACATCCAGGAGCGTGGTATGAAGAAATCCAGATAGCTGTCCTGCAATCATAATTGTAAAAACTGTCAGTTGATGTTATCAAGTGTAGATCCCAACAACGAAAGAACCCCGCTTAGAAAAGACAGTTACAACACAACTGCGTTGTAAATTTCTTTTCTAAGCGTGTTTCTTCCTTCGTTGGGTTCTTCTTTACATTTTATTGGCAGTTCCTTTTTTGGTCTGAGAATGCAATCAAGACCAAATTAAGCAACAGGAGTATATAACAAAGAATTTTTTTTATATTATATTTTAATTTTTTTTAAATTAAACTGTTATTCAATAGCGCATTTCTCTGTTACTTAGTTTGACACAATGCAGAGAGAGACCACACAAATCATAATTAACCCCTTGACTGCTGCTGACGAGACGATATCACTTGATGTGTCTCAATGATTCCTGTAGAAATCATGATGAAAACTACTACCGACATGGGTTAACAGTTTCAATCCTAGGAGAACATTTCTGAACCTTTTGCCTGTCGGCAGCGCTTTTTGTTGTGATGATTCCTGCAGGAATCATCGCCACAAAAAGCTCTACAGACAACCAAACAGCAATGTCTGGGTGATGTTCTCCAAATCTAGAACCAGTTGGGACAGACTAGCCTAGAATATTTCAAGGCCAGAGAAAAGTAAAGCTAATTAGACATCAGCCTTGAGCTATCATGGCGCTATCACAGTTAACCCTTTTAGCCCCAGGATCCTGCAGCAGGAGATGGATTGACTATGATAATTCAAGGGTCATGCCAGATGACATCTGGCATGAGGTCAAGCCATTTCCTGCAACTGGTGCAAAGTAGTTAGACTACAAAATTTGAGAAATGGGACCTTGGGGCTTAAAGAGTTAAAGCATCTTGAACTACTGCCTCTAGAAGTGAAAGGAGAGTGCTCACTGAGATGGCCGGACACCTGAGTCGTGCATACCACTCCATACTGTAGAGACACATGAGCATGCCATTCCCTGTGAACAGCATGACCCACATAAACACGTTCCAGCTGCGACTGGACCCCTTGTTTGTCAGGAAGATAAAGCCAACTGAAAAATATTTGAACAGAAAAAAAATCGAACCATGTGAAGAAGTGAATGAAAATAATGGTATTTACAGATACACTGCAATGTAATCAATAAGAATAAGAATAAGAGTACTTTATTATCTCGAAAGAGAGAAATTCATTTGTGGTACATTTATAACAAGTAGAACAACCAAGACAAAGACAAATTCTAAATGTACAAAGTATACACTACAAAATCTTTACAAATAGCTCTTACACATCTCACACATAAACATCTTTTATGCGCCGAGCGGCACTTACACATTCACACCCATCTAGACACATATATATATACATAATACTGATTGCACAGGTAAAGGGGGATAGGGGAGAAGTTAGGTTTGGGTATGCGTGGATGTACCTAAAGATTGCTTAGAGTGATGGATTTGGGGATGAAACTGTTCTGTAGTCTGAGTGTCTAGCTCTGTGCGTGCGGAGTCTGCGGCCAAAGGGAAGGAGTTCATAGAGGTGAGCATGGACATGGGATCTGTCTGAAGCTATCAGCCTACCCTTTCTCACCATACGCTGTTCATACAGGGACTCCACACTTGCTTGCTTACTGCAATCACCTTGCTGGAGATGTTTACATTATTCGTGCCAGGACGTTCTTGTTCTTCACACTCGGACCTCCATACCAGCACACAGAACCGAAAGTGATGACAGACTCAATGAAAGAGCAGTAGAAAGTTTGAAGGACAAAGCCAGGGGTTCACATTCAGCTTCCTGAGTTGCTGAAGGCAGTAGATGCGTGACTGACATTTCTTGTGTATGAGGGTGATGTTTGCATTAAAGGACAACTTATAACTGTTCCAAGGTACTTATACTCAGTCACACGCTCAACATCAATCGTCAAAACTGTGACAGGGGTGGGGTTTCTTCGAAAATCTATCAGTAGTTTTTTGGTCTAGGAAATTATCTTTAGACCAGACACTAAACCGTTCTACTTCTGCAAAGTAAGTTGCACCACTATTGGAGAGATCTTCTAAGGCAGTGTCATCCGAGTATTTTATAAGATGGGTAGAGTCAGTGCCACTACACCAATGTAGAATGATTGTGCTGCAAATTGTAGTAGAGTTACATTCTGTGTATCTTATCCTGACACCCAAGGCAAATACATGAGTGACACTTCCAAGAGAGTTTTGTTGTCTGTTTTTTTAGATGTAACACTACACATCCCAATGTGCATGTCCAACATTGAAGTTTTTCAGGGAATAGTATTCACAAAAGACACATATGTAAAAAGAAAACAAAAAAAAAACAACATGTGCTGGTCAGTGATTTTGGACCTTATGACTGTAAAGCCATAAAGTCCAAAATCACAGAGCAGCAGACATTTCTGCAAAATGTTTCTACACTCACATCCGGCTCCCGCAAAAAGAATAAAGAGAACAGGGTAGAAGAATCGGAATGTCACCATCAGCACATATTCGTGGAAAACGGCTGAGATGAGGAACACCATTGCCATGGGTCCTGCACGATTGCTTGATCCCATTAGCTGCAACACAAAACACACTGATCATGCAGACAACAATAACTGTGTATCTTCTGCAAGAGGCATGTATTCTTATGAGACTCTGTGGCTGCAGGGGCTTCTGAGAATCTATGCCTCGTGTGGGCTTGTCCATTGCCAGCCTATTCTCGAAAACAAGATCTCTGGGGTGGATTGCAAGTAGCGATCTTCAATAGTGAACCTTAAGTTCTCTCCCTTAGCGCTTTCCGTGCTTAGTAAAGAAATTCTTAGTGCACGTAAGTTTTGTGTTGCATAAAACTTTGCCATGGCCCAAGGTCAAACCACTTAGGTATGGTTATTTTTAGCCTCTAGCGGGGTTCCCACATATGCGGCAACAACTGACCAATGAAAATGCACTATTTTAGTTTCTCAGCCTGCAATGCATACACACACAGTGCGTGTGCTGAGGCATGAGGCAATGGCGGCTCAAAGTTCAGCCTTGGGCAGCAACAGTAGACTGAAAATTGGAGAGTCAATCAGAAAATTGGTCTTTATTACAGACACAAAGTTTGCACTCTCACTGAACAGGTGACATGCAGAACATAAACAGTATCAGAATTGTTACCATCTCCGGTCATGATTACACAGTGTTACTAAACGGCCATGAGATTTTGCAATTGGCGATGGCAAAGAGTATGAAGTATCGTGGCGTTTTGTTGAACGAACTGAAAATAATGACTGTGGGGAAAATGGTCAGTGTGAAAGATATCTACTCTGTACAAAAGCATTTTGCATTCTCATACTGTCAGCCACTGCAAAATTAATTTTTCTCTAAAATGTATTTTTTCGAAAAATACTTACCGATGACATGACTTTGTGGAAGTGTCTACTACTTACTCAATTCTAGCCTAAGAACCCGTTGTGTTCCAACACAACCCGGGAGGCACTCAGGGAACCCCCAGAGGGGCCGAGAGTTGTCTCCCGTCCCTGCCCGGTTCCGAGTCACGTTGTGGACCAACCAGTTGGAATGCTTAGCTCACCAGCGGCACGCAGGACAGGTGGGAGGATCCTCCCAGTCATGTCATCAGTAAGTATTTTTCGAAAAAATTCATTTTAGAGAAAAATTAATTTGTTTCCTCAAAAACATTACTGATGACATGACTTTGTGGAAGAATTGTGAGAAGGAGGAGGGTGCCGCACCCAACACACCCCCGCAGAAGGGCTATAGTCAGATCCATCCTCCCTGCCGCAAACTCCTGACAATTTTAGCTAAGTGCGTACCTATGGCGCCTGTGGCACCGGGAGGGAGTGTTGCGCAGCGGTGATGTCCCCTACCAGTGCGAGGTTGTCTCACTGGCCTGCCAGATCCCGGAGGTAGAAGCAGGCGAAGGTCGATTCTGCCTGCCAGCCCACAGCTGCCACGATGTCTTTGACAGCGCAGTTCCAGTTGAACGCGACGCTCGTGGCCATGGCTCGTACCTCGTGTGCGCGTATCTTCAGCCTCTTTGCTCCCTCCGAGGAGAGGTCCCGGTAGGCGGACCGAATGACTCAGCATAGCCAGGAAGATATCGCCTGGGCTGCTATGTCAGTTCTGCCTGGGTTCAATGGCAGAAAGAGGCGGGAACGTCCTCTCCGGACGGCAACTGGTAGATAAGCCGTCGCAGGTGAAGCGAAGGTACCTCCTGGAGGCGGGGTGCATGGGGACGTGAAGATAAGCGTCGGACAGGTCCAGACTGACAGCGAAGTCCATGGGCTGTACGGCGGCCCCGAGGGCCCTTGCAGTCTCCATGCGGAAGGACGGGGCCGCAATGAACGCGTTCAACGCCGAGAGATCGATGTCCGGTCGCCACTTGCCACCCGGCTTGCGTACAACGAAGAGGCGGCTGTAGAAGGCTGGGGAGTCGGGGTGCAACACGACCTCTGTGGCGGCCTTCTGCAGAAGCGCGGAAACTTCTCCGTGTAGGGCGCTGGCCTTGAGCTCGTCGGATGGAACCTCGGTCCACAACGGGGAGCGACGAAGTGGTGGTGGCGAGTGAAAGTTGATCCGAAGGCTGTTGGCGACGATCGAGGATCCAGGGGTCGTCTGGGAACAGTGAGTGCCACACCTCGCTGCAGAGGGCAAGCCTCCCGCCGACTGGAGACACCGGAGCGGTCGGCGGGGGCAGAAGAGGGGAGGAGTCAGGTGGCCCGCCCACACCCTGGGCGGCGGGCAGGGCGGGGCCAGGTGGGGGCAGGGGTTCTAACTGGTCTGGGGCGGCCGAAGGCGGGGCGGTGACGGGGCGCCCGCTGAGGCACTGGGGCAGAAGACGAGGCGGGTCTGAAGGTCCGCAGGGCGCGACTCAGGGCCTTGCGGGCTGCCTGAAAGCGGGGTGGAGCTGTCCTGCTAGGCCAACGGTCTGAGTTCGCATCCTTCACTGTCTGCCAGGAATCACCAAAGAGGAGGGGGGGGGGGGGGACCAAGGGGAGCACGCCGTAGCTGAGTCCTCAGATCGGGGGGCATTCCGCGGCAGGCCAAAAGCACGGCATCCCGACGCATCAGATCACAATTGGTGGCGGCAGCCATGGCGTTGACGGAGGAGTGATACGTCGCCCAGATTGCCACTTCCGCGAGAACAAGGTCTCCTAGGAGGGGCGAGATGGAAGGATGCCATGCGTCTTCAATGCGGCGAACGAAAGCTTGGGTCAGGAGCTCCATGAATCCCGAACAAGCCAAAAGTGTTACGGACCAGGGTCGCAGTCCTGTCCAAGCCACGAGGAAAGGAACGCTTCAACTGAGAGGGGCTGCCCACCTGTGCAAGGGACGGAGGGTCCAAGGACGGGAGCGTAGAGGAAAAAGACTGGGAATGGCTCGCATACCAGTCATGGCGGAAGGCGATGTTGAGTCCCGCCGGCCATCTATGGTCTGAGAAGTAGTCAAAATCCCAGGCAGCGGCTTGCTGGAGGTGGGCGGAGAAGGCGTCTTGAAGGTCCCTGAAGCTGCGGGGGGTGGGGAGCGACTTAAACCGTTTTACCTGACGACCCACATCGACGAAGGCCTTCCTCTCGAGGAGGGGGGGGGGGGGGGGGGGAGGAATGGGGGGCAGGCGTCCGCAGGCAGGGCGGCGGCGATGGTGCAAGCAGCTTCATCCAGAGCCAAAAGCGTCTCAGCACGCGAAGCCGAAGGTAGTCCTGGGGACTCGGTGTCGTCGTGTGAGCGAGGCGAAGGAGGACGGCTGTCGACGTCGAAAAGGGCTGAGCGGGAGTCCTCGGGAAGAAGGCTCAGGGCCTCGTCGTCCTTGGGGAGGCGGGGCGGGGGCGGGGCGGGAAGAAGCACTGCTAACCACCGGCAGACTGCACTGTCGGCGAGAGGGTGACGCACGAGACGAGGAGCGGTGAGGCGAAAGGTGGCCAGCGCGCGGCGGGCGCCTGTCACAGGGGGAGCGACTGCGATGCCGGAAATGGGGCCGATGATCCTGCACGAGCGAGCTCCTAGCGGGGCGCCTGTGGGGCGAAGGCGACGGTCGTCAAGAGCGGCGAGGAGAGGCAAGCCGAGACGAGCGAGTATCTGGGCGCCGGAAAGGAGCGCGAGACGACATTGAGCATGAAGAAGATGAGGGTGGTCGGGGGCAGCGTCTGCAGGCGCGGCACGCAGCCAGATCTTTCCGACAGCTGTCGCCGGACGAGCGGGAGTGTCTGGGGCTGCTGGCGGAGCGGGAGGGCTCCGGTCCGTGACTGGTCCTTGAACGATGGGACACAAGTCTCTGGGCCGGGCTCAATGAGGCGGGCGCTCTGCTGGCTATACGACCCCTCGTAAGAGTCAGCGGGCTTCTCGAGGAGAGACATAGCAGGACTGCCAGTGGATAACGTACGGCGCGAAGTACGTCTCTGCAGGCCGGGCTCAGTGAGGCGGGCACTCTGCCAGCTATATGACCCCTCGTAGGAGTCAGCAG
This sequence comes from Semisulcospira habei, assembly GCA_036245525.1. Classification (NCBI taxonomy): domain Eukaryota; kingdom Metazoa; phylum Mollusca; class Gastropoda; family Semisulcospiridae; genus Semisulcospira; species Semisulcospira habei. The sequence goes on from BTPG01000002.1 coordinate 302,706,033, forward strand.
GCTTGGCAGTAGGTGCAGTCCTGTGGCACGTGCTGGGGGTATGTGCCCGACGCGTCGTTTGTTCCACAAGGTCGGGGCGTGGGCGTGCGGTCACCACTCCGGGTGTGGAGGGGGGTGGCAAGGGAGCCGGTCGGTCGCGCTGGCGCTGGTAAAAGCTCCACAGTTGGGACCACTGTAGCTCGGGCCAGGACGAGTAGAGATCACATGTGCGGTCTGAGGCGCAACCAGCGCAGGGGAGACGGACCTTGTGGTTATCCGTCGGCCATTGGAAAGCGCCGCACTGCGAGCAGGTGAGCCCCTGGCAGCTGCAACACATATCAGACATGATCGGCGGCCAAGCGTGGGCACAGAGAGGCCCCCGCAAAGCCTAAAACGTGCGAAAGAAGTGCCAATAGTCAAAACAGCTGCGACACATGAGAGCTGATTCGCCAACGAGCGCGGGCATGAGGGGCCCAGCCAAGCTAAGCCGAACGTCAGGTTTAAAATGGCGTCACGAATGTACGAACGAAACGAAGTGCCCTTGAACGAAGCTGGCGCCCAGCCCGGGGGCCAGCCGAAGGCTGTTACTGCTACCTTACCTCTCAGTCAAAGCGGGGACGGGGAGAGAAACCTCCATAACACCCTCAACACGCGATGGCGGGGGGTGGGGGCGGGAGTCCGGACAGAGCCAGCGTCGTGTAGACTGGGCAACTCCAGGAGGGCGCAGAAAGGCAAGGCCGGTAGCAGAGGCAAAAAGCCCTCCCCAAAGGCAGAACAGGCAGCAACGCAGGAGAAGCACCAAATCCGAAGGTATGACAAGGCAAGACGAGCGGACAACTGGTCGCAACAAACACAGTCAGGGTTCAAAGGATAACGCTGAGAACACATCTGCACAGCGTGAGTTAAGTAGAACGACTGGTTGGTCCACCACGTGACTCGGAACTGGAAGGGCAGGGATGGGAGACAACTCTCTGCCCCTCTGGGGGGTTGCCTGAGTGCCTCCCGGGTTGTGTTGGAACACAACGGGTTCTTAGGCTAAAATTGAGTAAGTAGTAGACACTTCCACAAAGTCATGTCATCGGTAATGTTTTTGAGGAAACAAATCGGTGTTGTACACAACAGAGATACTCTTGTGTGTGGAGTGGTGTGCCAGCTAAGCTTGATCGCTAGCTAAGAACGGCCCTAGGCAAGGAGGGTACCGTCCTTAAATTTAAGCTCGACACTAAGCTCGCCCGGCAGGATAAAATGCCCATGCAACCCAAGATTTCGGCTAAGTCAGCCATCTTAGCGCTAAGCATTGTCTTTGCGCTAAGCAAGCATATGCAAGCCACTCCAGTGTCTTTACAGTCTGTCAGCCAGACAATGCTGGCTGAATCATCATGACAATAAGCGCTACAGACAGCCAAAGGGTGGAATCATAGCGACAAAAACTGCTACAGACAGCCAAAGGGATTTATCTCACATGTTCCTGCAGTTGTAGGGGCTCATGAGAATCTTCGCTTCTTGCTAGTATGGTTATAGTTGCATATCTGCCCTTTTTAAAAGTCATCAGGTTAACAGCGACTGACACGCTGATGATGCAGTAAGCCGGAAGACACAAACATTTGACATTCCAAATCTAGATCTCTTACAATGTCCTATCACCAAGTACATGAAGGTGATTGTGCTTGTTTGTATGTGACATAACTGATGATGCCTACCTTGTAGATATCTTTATATACATATGTGTAGAGCCAATCATGGACAACCACATTCCAAGTGCGGTAGTAGTTAGAAAATGTTGTCGAATTCCACCAGTCCTGAAAAAAAAAAGGTGAAAAATGCATATAATAGGAGAATAATAACATGAAGAAGAGAGAAGCTGTTACATGCAATGATAACGAACAAACACCCACTATAACCCCTCTCCCCCCAAAAAAAACAACAACAAAAAACAAACAAAAAATCTGAAAAAAAAAATTGAAGCATTCAACAGTGTAAAATACAGAGACTAAAGGGTTGGTTTCAAAGACTAATATGTCTGCATACAACTTGTATTAAAAGTGAATTTTTATACTGACCTTATAGAAGAGGCGATCACCAAACCTCAACATCTCAGCAAATGCATTCATCCAGGAATGGAGAATGGCAAAGAAACCTGAAAGAAGCAAGACACTATCATATATTAAAATCAAATGTCTCCACTCAGACGTGATATAAAGGATGGTGTCAAATTAAAATCTCATGAGTAAAACAAAGTTAATTGCTCAGCTGTGACAATCTGGGCTATTAAGTGAATTAAGTCAAAGTTCCTTGAAATATTGTTAACACAGATTAGCTTGACACCTATCCTGGCCGAACCATCTCCCACAGCTGGCATACAGTATCCAAAGATGTGTCCCTCAGTTTGTGAGCTATTATTAGGTTAACTAAGTTACGAGAAAATTGAAATGATCATTAAATCTTTTCATTACAAATACACAGCATGCAGGTATAATCATCCTTCCAGTATAAAGAGGTTGATAGAGGGGCCAGTTTGCTCCATAGTGCTGTCACCCATTGAGTGTGGGGGAACTTTGAACACCAACCAAACGCAAGAGGTATAGATCCTCATGAGCCCCCACAGTTGTGGGGGCTCATGAGGATCTATGCCACTTGCTAACACCACTTTCACTTCATGTATCTGGGATGGCTAGGGCTTTTCTTGGTGTTGAATTGTGGTTTACCGGAGACTGCATAAACCCTGTTTGCATGCAGCTACTGGTAAAGCGTCAATACTACTGGTGGCTGCATACACAAAGCGGTTAAGAACTGCCAATAACTCTGACGCCGGCGGATAGTGACAGAACAAAACTTTCATCGTTTAAAATACTTACCAATAAAAAGAACAAGGGTGGCTGGCATCATACAGCCAAAGACAGAAAGCATGAGAGCTTTTGATGTGACGTGTTCTTGGTTGAAGTTTTGGAAGACTGGGACGCAAAAACGCTCAAAAATGTAGTAGGTGTAGAAGAGACAGGCCAGCACCTGACCAAAATTGCTCACCACGTAGCGCCACTGGATGGTTTTAGTTCTGTTAAAAAAAATTTAAAAAAATTAGCATACCTATACTGATAAGCAAAAGAAATGTGATATTTTTGGAATCATCGGACCCACAAAAGTGTTTCTGATAATTTAAATGTTGCATTTCTTTTGCTAATTGGTATAGATCATTGGAAGCAAGATCCATAATAATGAAGAGGCCCACAAGTCTTGGTCATTGTGAATAAATACAGCTGATCATGTCACACAGATTGTTCCGGCTAAGTGCACATGCCGTAAGAGATCACATATTCTACATTAACCCTCTGTGTGTCATAGCAGTTTTAGTCGCGATGATTCCTACTGGAATCATCATGACTAAAACTGCTACTGACACGCAAAGGGTTAAGGTGGCTCTTGGCATAGTATTTTTGACCAAAATCTTTCAGAAAACAGTTTTGAGACAGACTCGGCTTTTGCATCTTTGAAGTATCTAGAAGCAGTTCCTGCACATGTTTTATGTTATAATGCCCTCAAAATGTGTTTATTGATCTTATTTTCAAAGTCACTCGACATGAAAATCATCCAAACACCGTATTTTTTCTTCGAGCATCGTGAACTTATGGCCTTGGTTACGGCCATTTTGCTTGAACAAACTCCGGCTTGCCGCATACCGTTATGTAGGTCAACTCTTTCTCCGTCAGAATTCGCGCGGAAACATCGGAAATTTCCATTCACAAAGTCACACGAAGCCAAAAACGAGAGCAACCGAATGCAGCAAAACCGAGCGGAGATTTCCATATATGGACCTCTGTTCAAAAGCGCGATCGCTGATTGGCTGTTTCGCTCACTCGGGGCTTCTTCGGCTATTTCCGACTAGGCAACCATGCGATCCAAAATGGCCGCTGCTTGACGCTTTCTTCTCGAGTGCCGTGGGAATTTGTCAAATTGTGAGCAAGAAAATCGTTTGAAGATGGGGGAAAAATGTTGGTACTAAGTTCCGAACACTTCATAAGTTTGGGAAGCGCCGCAGGAAGAAAAATGAGACGCCAGTTTTGTCGAAAAACACTCCGCAAGAGGCCGAGCCGGTGCCTTCGATATCGTCGCTGGTGAATGGGGATGGTGCATCGAGTGAAACTGCGCCAGAGTCTGTGGCATCGACGAAAAAAAAAGAAACTTTTTCAAGAGGAAGAAGATGGCAGAAGATACAGTTGCAGAAGAAACAACACCGAAGACCCGGAAAAGGTCGGATACGAACGGGAGTGACACCAACGACGACCCTGCAGATACACGGTCAGCGAGCGATGGCGATCTGAATTTCATTGCAAATCTTGGCTGTTTACAACCACTAATAACCATCCTCCACTGCCCAGTTTGCAAGAAAAAGGTGAGCGATCTTGTTTTATTGTTATTGTCTAGGCCACATATGCCGATATTTCGCTTTTTGTGTTTGTAAATACTAAATGGTTTGTCATGAACTGATGAAGCAGATCTTGTGTGTTCACACAGTTCAGAGTCCCCCACTTTTTCTGGATCAGGAACTGGCCCGTTTTGCTGTGCAGCAAATACAGCTTTAGTCGGACAGAAAGCTGAATGAAAGAAGTATTCATATAATGTTTTGGGGCAGTGCATGCAGGCTGAGCAGGATGCTTGCTGCCGTACTGTGTGTATGTCACATGTTGAGTGTGTGCTGTGTATGTGGACATAGACTAAGTTTGCAACTTGTGTTCATTTCAGAACCTGTCGATCAGCGAAGGAGGTGATGGTGGGCGAAAGGGAGCTGCCTGTCTGCTGTCCGTGAACTGCACAAGGTGTGGGGAGCTGTTGTCAGAGTGGACATCACTATGGTCTAGCATCACCCACTCTGGCTTTGACATCAACAGACCTGTTGTTGCAGCTGCAGTCAGCAACGGCCTAGGTTTCACACAGCTTTGGAGGTTTTCTGCAATGCTGAACATGCCTCCACCAATGAATGAAAAGACTTGGTATCACTACCAAGAGCAGATGAAGTTTGTAGAGCTGGAGGACCTGGAGAGAGCAAAATCTGCAACCAGGAAGACCTCGAACAAAGAGAAGGATCGGAGAAAGAAGATTGATGACATTCGTCGACGTGAGAGAGAGCAGCGTCGCCAGCGAGAGGGTGCCATTTATGGTGCAGGACAATTTTAACTGTCTGCCAAAACTTTCAGTGCCTCCCCATGATGCTGAATGCTGTTTCAAGTGAACTTAACTGCTTTTGACAGAATTTAAGTTCATTCTATGACATATACTGTAGTGTGAAACATTTCTAAACTTTGAAGCCAATTTTCTAAGAACTGTGTATTTTGCATGTGTGACGAACTTTCCCCCTCAGTAGCTTCTGTTCTAACAGAGCTATCAATCTGAAAATTTGCATGCTTATGTAAAATTGCATGTAGAGTGCAATAAAAGCATCAGAATCAGCCTATGTCTTATAGTTGTCAAGTTACAGGACCACAAGTGGTGGCAAAAATTTTTACTTTTTTGCCACATTTGTATGGCTGGTGAGTGCTGAATCTGTTATAGGTACACATCAAAAACTGCTTTCCTTGCACAGAATGAACACAGCTTTACAAGAAACAGTAATTTCTACATTGAAAAAGCAAAGCAGTTTTGTACAGCAGAGGGGGCAAAATACCATGCATTGCTGTCGTGTATTATAATTATGATCAGCTGTAGATTTTTTTCTAAACAACCCAGCAACTTCAAACTTTGCAAGGAAAACATCTGTGATGTGTACTATGAGTGTGCCAAATTTCACAACTCTATCTTGAACAGTTTTTTTTTTACAATTTTTACAAAAAACGGACGCCAAGAGCCACCTTAAATTATTCTTAAATTTAGTCAAATTCTCTTGTGCATAAAAGTTTATATATATATATATATATATATATATATATCTATGCCAACAGATTTCTGAGATCCAACACTGCGTATGTAAAACTGCTCCACTTGCAGCAAACTCTGGATAAAACAACACAATGTGTGTCCCTGGCACTTCATGGTATACCAGGTAAGAGGGGCCACAAGCCAACACTACAAAGGGACTTATTTTGTAGTCTAACACAATAGTATGAGGTGGCAGAGAAAAATTTTGATATCAGAGTTGTGCTAGTTCCTGCAGTGTCATGGTTACCTGGGGTAGTTGTCTCGATAGACCAGAGTTGGTGCAAACAAGAAGTACAGGTATTTGGAAAATCCTGGACAGCTCGCTGACTCTTCTGATGAGCATTAAAAGAGAAAATGTTTTGCAAATTCTTAACATATAATATTACAGAGAATACACACAAAATCTAAACGTCATCATAATGATACTGGACAAAATAAAAGATAAATCAAAGACTGGCCGACATGATCAAAACCATCTGCAAATATTTACAGACACATAAATGTTGTTAAAGTCTTTTAAACACAATCTTTTACATTCACAATACTGTTTTCTGTAATCCACATGTTATAGTTGGATGTAATAATGACTTATCTGAAGTTATCAATGGTCACAATGTACTCAGGCAATGCAAAGTGAGCGGGAAGTGTTTACCGTCATCATCTTTCTTTGGGTGTAGGATTTTTTGTGCATTTTCTCGAATGAAGGCATGTGTCTTCATGATCAGACGAAGCTGAAAGGAACATAAAGTATGAATAACGAGCTGGCCAAGGTAGCAACCAAGCATAGAATGTCTCTCAACACATTAACTCATTGTACCCCAGACACAGCAAGATAAGGATCGACCATGATAGTTCAAGGGTGATGCCAGAATAGCTTGGTGCCTATGGGCGCCAAGCTATTCTGGCATCACCCTTGAACTATCATGGTCGATCTGTGTCCTGCACTACAATGCAGTCTTCAGAGAACAAGGGCAAAATTTGGGGATTTCGGTCTTGGGGTAGAATGAGTTAATGTATTTCAGACATGCTGTATATGGATAGGTGTTTTGTTGGCCATGGGGATATGTAGTGTGTCTCAAATGTATGAACACAAAAAAACACCTTAGCATCTCTGAGAGGTATTTGACTGCATGTTAACCCTTTTCATCCTGATACACCCATTGTTTAAAATAAATTTGACTGATAGTTCAAGGGTGGTGCCAGAATAGCTTGGCGCTTGAGGCGCCAAGCTATTCTGGCATCACCCTTCAACTAAAACAGTTGATCTATCTCCCAATCTGTAATGTAGCCTTTGTGGGACATTAAGCAAATCTGACAAAATCAGCCTCAGGATGTCATGGGTTAAAGACTGCACATTCTGTTTGAGACTGATTGACCATGACAGTTTAACGGTAGTGTCAAGGTGCTAAGCTAATCTGGAGCGACCCTTGATTATATGAACTATCATGGCTGATCCATCTCCCCCTGGGATGTCCTAATGGTGAATGTGATAAAAGCATCAACAAAGAACCCTTATAATAAGGAACATCATGAAAATCATCCTTGAAACACAGCTATCATTCAAAAGTTCCAGTTATAAATCATGAACGACTAATCAGTTATGCAAGGCAATTTTCTACATGGGAATTGATGAATATCATTCCATATATTATTATTGTCAAATTCATCTTATAAAAGTGGGTACCAGTTCTATCCGCTAACATTAATTTGATCATTTCTGTCTGACCTGTTCACAGGTGATGATGACGCAGGAGGCAGGGGGAAGGTCATTATCCACCAGGCTCTTGACAGGTAGGGCCAGGAACGCCGTCTGATACAGGATGACTAGTACTAGCCACAACAAGTCATACAAACCTGTCAAATACAAACATACACAAACTTGATGAGCTCACCCTTGTCCTCATCAGGCATATATATATATATATATATATATATATATATATATATATATATATATATATATATATATATATATATATATATATATATATATATATATATATAGAGATACACATGGGCGAAGGTGCAAAAATTTAAATGACTGAAAATGCTCCACAGACTAACTATGCCCAATACTCCATGGCCAATAAGAGGCATAAATTCTCATGAGAATTTTGCCTCTTGCAGATGGAACAGGCTGGCTGAAGGGCTGCTCTGTCTGAACCAAAAGGCAGAAATCATGGGTGCATCTGTTGAATTTTCAAAAACCTGAAAAGTCCAGAGGGGCATGTAATTTCTTACGGCAGAAACCGGAATTCCGAGACATAAGCACCCATGAGAAATTCAGCTTTCTGGGATTTTGTAAAAAGCTGAAACACCATCCAGGACTGAAGACTGTCACCCACATATATATATATATATATATATATATATATATATATATATATATATATATATATATATATATATATATATATATATATATATATATATGTGATATAATGAGGAGAGGCCTGCGTCCCAGAAGGCCCCCCCATGGTCAATGTCAGTCATAGTGAACTAAGGATAGTCTCAGCCATGGCCATTTAGCTTATTGGGCGTTTTTTTCTTTTCTTTTTAAAGGCCTTTATAAATTTGGCATAACACCATCTGACTCTACTGCTCCCAGATATGTTATGATCAGCCCTGTACAAGATACAAGGGTAGTTGATTGCTACACATGCCTACACTACAACTGATGATATTTTAGGGAAAAAGATGTGTAGTTCTGTCTTTCCCGCCAAGTGGATTTGCCAGTAACAGTCACAGAGCTAACCCTTTATCTGACACTGGACACATATCTCTGGACACATATCTTGTTTCTGAATTTTTTGTTCATTAACCCATATCATTCGGAATACACCAGTGTGTGAAATAAGTTAGACTAAATAGTTCAAGGGTAGTGCCAGAATAGCTTTGCGCCTCTAGGCGCCAAGCTATTTTGGCACCACCCTTGAATTAAAGCCATTGGTCTATATCCTTATCTGCAAGTACTATAACGTAGCTTGCATATGGCAGTGTACAATTTTGAAGCTTTTAGCCTCAGTATGATATGGGTTATATGACCAAATGCCACAATGCATGTCCATGCATTTTAATTGGTCTCAACAAGAGGTATATAATAGATCCTCATGAGCTCCCACAACTACTGAGGCTCATGAGGATCTATACCTCTTGCAGTTGGGTAGTGTTCCATTTTTCTCAATATTAAATGTATTAATATGTCACTGTCAAACGCAGAAGTGTCCGTACCTGCTGGGCCTGGTCTGCGCTGTGTGGACCAGTAGTTGAATGCGGGGTAGACAACAAGCAGAGAACTGATCTGCATACACACCCACAGTGACATCACCTTGGGGAACTTGCCAAACGCCCAAACAATCATGTCAAAATTCAGGTTCAACCTGTCAAATCATAAACACACAACATGTTTTTACACACATATTACATTTTTCAATTCAGCAAAGATTTGAGGGAAATGGTGAACCACACAAGCAATGAGTAACTGAAAATGTCATAAGAGGAAAGAAAGCTATAAGTGCCACAAGAAAACAAACATTCTATAAAGGTTCAGTACAGAACAAAAACATTTTTGTTTGCCCACAAATTATTTTGTTATAATAAACAGAACTCAACTAACATGCAATAAACTAAAGGATGCAATTCTATCCATGACAAGTATCAGAGAGACAACTCTTGTTACATGAACATTATGCAAGAGAAGAAAGAAAACTAAATTAATACAATCACTATGATGCTAGTTCAAAGGTGATCAAAATAGCATGGTGCAACTAGGTGCCAAGCTGTTCTGGCATCACCCAATCCATGAACTATAAAATTATCACCATTGACCTGTCTCCTGTACTGGAACGTAGCCTAATTCACTTGACTGTAATGTTAACTCTTAAAATCCCAGAACTAAATGGCTTCCATTCAATAGAATGGAAGTCATTTAATTCTGTGAGTTACTTAAAGAGTTAAGAAATACTCAACAAATAAGGAATACACTTTGAAAAAACAAGTACAACACAGTTTCAACTTTATAATACTACTGTTCATTTCAAAATGTGTTTCTTTCTTCCTTGTTTTTGTTGTTTGTTTTGCATTTTACATGCTTGGCGGTCATCTTTATGGTCTGGATTAACCCATAAGATACTGAGACTAAAAACTTCAAATTTGTACACTACCATCAAGTTACACTACAGTACTTACAGATAAGGATATAGACCAATGGCTTTAGTTCAAGGGTGGTGCCAGAATAGCTTGGTGCCTAGAGGCACAAAACTATTCTGGCACTACCCTTGAACTATTTTAGTCACACTTATTTCACACACTGGTGTATTCTGAATGATATGGGTTAAATATGTTAAGTTTGAACTCGTGCTGGGACCATATGGCGTTGAGGCGCACCCCCTGGGTGGTGGATAGGGAGTCCCTCGCGAAAGGGGTGCACCGAATGCAATAAGGTACCGTAAACCAACATAGTCTATCTAAGGGAAGGTGACCCCGACATAAAACCCCTGGTCCTCCTAGTTCCTACACAGACAGCCTGGCAGCAGAAGCAGAAAAGGCAGCAGGCAGCGGCAACATGAAACAGCTCTACGACATTACCAGAAGATTGTTGGGCAAGTATGGCCATACAAAAAGACCAGAAAAAGACAAAGAAGGCAAGCCTATTGCAGACAGAGCAGACCAACTCGACAGATGGGCCGAGTATTTTGAAGAGTTACTGAACAGACCCAGCCCACCCGACCCCCCCAGACAACCAGCCAGCAGAGACCGACCTACCCATCAGCTGTGACAGACCCAGTCGGGAAGAGATTAGAAGAGCAGTGGCATTTTTGAAGAACGGCAAAGCAGCAGGGCCAGATGGCATCCCAGCGGAGTCTCTGAAAGCAGACCTAGAGGCAACAGTAGAGATGCTGTACCCACTGTTTGGAAAGATCTGGGAAGAGGAGGTGATGCCGGCTGACTGGAAGGAGGGGTACCTAATCAAGCTTCCCTAGAAAGGCGACCTCAGCAAGTGTTCCAACTACAGAGGAATCACCTTGCTGTCAATACCAGGAAAGGTCTTCAACAGGATCATCCTGGAGAGAATGAAGAGCTCCGTTGACCCCCAGCTGAGAGACCAGCAAGCAGGATTTAGGAAAAACCGATCATGTACAGACCAGATCGCCACTCTCCGCATCATCGTGGAACAGTCTCTGGTGTGGAGCTCCCCGCTGTACGTCAACTTTGTGGATTACGAGAAAGCATTTGACAGCATGGACCGAGAGACTCTGTGGAAACTCCTACGACACTACGGTGTACCCACAAAGCTCGTCCGCCTGATCAAGAGCAGCTACGATGGCATGACATGTCGCTTGATCCACGAAGGGCAGTTCACCAGGGAGCTCCAGGTCAGAACCGGTGTCAGGCAGGGGTGTTTGCTGTCTCCGTTCCTCTTCCTACTGGCCATAGACTGGGTCATGAAGAGGACCACAGAGCACAGACGAAGTGGAATACAGTGGACACAGCTTGACGACCTCGATTTTGCAGACGACTTGGCTTTACTGTCCCACACTCATCAACAAATGCAGGACAAGACCACGAGGCTTGCTGACATCTCGTCCCAAGTGGGCCTCACCATCCACAAACAGAAAACAAAGACAATGAGGCTGAAGGCAACCAGGGAAGAGAAGAACCAGTCTTGCTTGCTGGCACCCTGTTGGAGGAGGTGGAGTCCTTCACCTATCTCGGGAGCATCATAGGCAAAAAAGGCGGCACTGATGCAGATGTCAGAGCACGAATCGGTAAAGCCAGAGCAGCCTTTCTCCAGTTCAAAAAAGTGTGGAGTTCCAGAGAGCTGTCACAACACATCTAAGTCTGGATTTTCAACTCCAACATAAAAGCAGTTCTCCTATATGGAGCAGAGACTTGGAGATTGACAAAAACCACAGTCAACAGAGTACAGATCTTCATAAACAGTTGCCTTAGAAGAATTTTGAAAATCCACTGGCCAGAGAAGATCAGCAACATCAGACTCTGGGAGAGAACAGAGCAGATTTACAGCAGAGAATGAAATTGGGCGAAGAAGATGGGGATGGATTGGTCAGTCTGAGAAAGCCAGCTTCCAGTATCACTAGGCAGGCATTGTCATGGAACCCCCAGGGAAAGAGGAAAAGAGGCAGGCTGAGAAACACCTGGCATCGAGACCTCCAAGCAGACATCAAGAGACTGGGAACCACCTGGAGTAAAATCGAAGGAGAAGCACAGGACAGGAGTCGCTGGAGGTCTCTTGTTGATGGCCTATACCCGGGGAGGGGTGACAGGCGTAAAGTAAGTAATGTTAAGTTTGAGCAAAAGCTAGTGCCAAAAAGACATTATACCCGGTACTTACGTTCCCTTTTCCACATAATCATAGATGAGTGTGTTGAGGCTGAAGACAATGAGTATGGCAACAAAGATGTGATAGATGGTCTGTATATGGCTTGACTCCAGCAGTTCCCTGAAATCAGAAATAAAATTTACATTGCAGCACAGGTGAGAAAATGCATCATTTGTAAGAATGTTTTTGTGTACCACATAAAGCCCTTTGGAAATGTTTTTACATCACAAGCACAAAAACACTCTCTGTTGTGATACTGACTTGATGATTCTCCAAGCAGCATGTCCCTACCTTGTATCACTGACAAAAGCGTTAAGTGATCAGTGAACCGAGAAATGTTTGATGTATGTTTAATATAAATAATAGTAAAATTCTCTCAACCCGTTAACTCCCGGAACTAAATGACATTAGTTTGGGTGTTAAGGGTTAACACAAAGTTACAGTATACTATAACTTAGTTAAGTGTTAAAAATGTGACTGCCAGTAACCAGCAAACTAGAAAATATCAATCATAATATGCAGATAAACTTACGTAAGAACTGATCTTCTGTGGACAAAAATCTTGTCTGGCAGCTCTCCATTTTCCCGCTTTCTACTAAAACAAATTCAAACAAGAAAATAAGATTTTTTCTGCTTTCCACCGAAGTTAAACATAAAAAAAGAAAAATGCGCATAAAACTGAGAAATATTTCCGTACATACATTACATAAATTAAAACAAACAGCTATACTATAAGAAAACAGTAGTGCATTATGACATAATTATCACTGTGAACAGTATCTGTTAGCACTAAAAACAATTTAAAAGCAATATTTAACTCATTCAGCCCGACGGCCATATTTCCCAAATTTTGGAGGCGTCATCTAATGACTATGCACCAGTTGCAGGAGATGCATCGACCATGATAATTCAAGGGCAGTGCAAGATTAGCTTGGCGCTGAAAGGTGTCAAGCTAATCTGGCACTACCCTTAAATTATCATGGTCAACCCATCTCCTGCTGTTGTGCATCAGGGCTGAATGGGTTAATCTTACTTACTCACTGTAATTTATTATAAAGCTATGAGCATGTCCAAATACATGCAGAAAATTCTGAATTTATGTCACCTGACTGAAATTCATATACATCAAACAAGACATCTGAGTCAAGAAACAATACTTTATCATTATCAATATGAACAGCTGGTCACGTCTACATCTACTGTATAGAGAAAAACAATATGTGTATGGCGTGCTACATTTCTGGGGGTCAACTGTTATCAGATCTACATACATGGACATGTATGTGAAGATGTTGACTTGTCTCTTGCTGTTAAGGATCAGACAGGTAAAAGCCTTTGATATGGTTATATTTAGGTACACAATGTGCTTCTCTATCTAACTCTGTGACCTATATATACTTTAAAACATGCATCATGCCACATATCCGAATGCAACACGTCTTGACTGCCTGTGTTAACCCTTTGGCTGTCAGTAGGGTCTTTGGTTCAATGGTTGCAATGATTCCTGCAGGAATCATCGCAACAAAAGCTGCCACCAACAGCCAGACGGTTAATGCAACTACGCAAAGCAGCTAGGTGATATGAAAATTATAGATCATCAACACTTTACAGTCACATATATGCTTGTCTCATCTGGAAAGAAGTACCCAACGGAGAAAGAAACACGCTCAGAAAAAACGGTACAACACAATTTATTAATATTTCGGGTAAATACCCTTTGTCAAAATAGACAAACAAACAGAGACATTATTTGCTACTTATCTTCAGATGCAGAAGGAATGTGGCAACTGAAGGTGACGTAAAAAGAAAAAGAAAAGAAAAGGAAAGGAAGAACAAAAGTAAAAATGACGTCAAAGAAAAAAATCGTAAGAGAAAGACTCCGAGAGAAACTAAACACGAGAGACAAGAGTGTGTGTAAGCGCGCGCAGGAGCGAGCAAAAGTAAATGCGCGTGTGTGAGGCCGGGGAGAGAGAGAGAGAAGAGAGACAGCGAGAGAGAGAGAGAGAGAGAGAGAGAGGGAGAGAGAAAGAGAGAGAGAGAGAGAGAGAGAGAGAGAGAGAACGGGGAGTACCCTTGGGCACGAAGTAGGCTGAGTGTCTAATACACAAAGCCAGCTAAACACCAACCCGAAGGCAAACCTTATATCACCATCGAGTTGAGGACTACCTCGGGGAAAAACGGGAGGACCCTGGGAAAAAAAACCCAGCATTTAGCATGGTACACAACAAGGAATATCGATGAAACAAAGCAAATAATCAAATTCAGTAAGAGAATAATGGTATAAGAGGAGAGTAGGTAGTTGTGAAACCATCTTCAAGGGTAACTCCAAAAAAAAAACAAAAAAACCCGGGTGTGGGGGGAGAGAAAGACAAAAGGGGCGGGGGAAGGGGAGGGGAAAGGGAAGAGAGAGAGAGAGGGGGAAGAGAGAGAGAGAGAGAGAGAGAGAGAGAGAGAGAGAGAGAGAGAGAGAGAAAACAAAAAGGGAGGGGGGGGGGGAAGGCAAACAAACAGAGCCACCAGCCCCACCCAACAGGCACCCTCCAGCCCACGGACGAACGCACAGGCATGCGAACAAGACGACCACATACATCCCCAAGGGAATGCACATGATCGCCCCCCACACCCGCGCATAAATCCAAGGACCGGCGACCAGGCGCCCGACAGGGAAGGGCAAGGGATCCAACTTAACGTATGGCCAGCGCTGAAAAAGTCCCCATGGGAGGCACAAAGTACATATCAATCAGCGCCAGCCGCAACTATCTGGTTAGTGAGTAGTCAGACAGAAGCGACTCGGTAAGGTAAATGACAGTTAGCAGAAGACACAGGTAAGGTCCAAAAAGTCGGGATGAATATGAAAGATTAACTCGGACCCTCTGCTTGTCCACGCCGACGGGGCCCGACAAGTAACCGGGGGGGGGGGGGGGGGGGGGGGGGGGGGGGGAGAGAGAGTAGCCTCGGGCCCTCTGCTTGTCCTACTTTGTCTGAAAGCAGGTGTTGGTGGTACTCTGTGCATCTGCGCGGTCCCGACACAGGTCATGAACTTTTCACCAAACAGACGTGGCTGGCTATTTTTAGCACGGTACGCATTGCATCAACCTCTCTTTGCTGAATAGCCGTCTAGCGCGATACGTTCGCTCTGCTGTTTGCAGCTCGCTATTCTTCTTTTAGCTAAAGCCACTTCCTTCCGCGAAGGTGAGTTTCGATGTTTCGCGCGTAAATCATGCGACGGTTCATGAGCCCCATAGTTTCCTGTGGGGCCCCCTACTGACTTTTACTAACTGGGGGCCCAAATGGCCCCGTCCTTTTTAAAAGTATTTCGAACCCTGTGAACAGTGCAAGTGGCTGCATGCAAGGGGGTCAATAAAGAAAAGAACTGTAGTTGCTAGTATCAGTACATACACCATAAAAACACACTGTCCATGATAATAATGTCTCCCAGTTACAACTCTGAACGTAACAGATATTGTCAATATAGGACGAATAACTACATGCATGCACACGATAAATACATTTGTACCCGAGTTATGATGTAGGGTGTGGTTAACTGGTAAAAAGAGGGATTGCTCTAGCCTATGTACATGTACAAGACAAGCATGCACAATTGTCAAACATCTGCATGCACACATACTAACTATCCCTTTGAGTGTCAATAGTAGTTTTTGTCATTATGATCATAGCAACTAAAACAGCTACTGACACCCAAAGGGTTAACAAATTGCAAAGTACATGCCATATATGCATAACAAGAAAGGCAAAGCCCTTATGGCTCACATGTATGACCGATTCACACATGTCTGACAATAAGTAAAGGGATGGCTTCTGCACTAACAAAATCCATGTTTTCTAAAACTTTAATCAGTTTTCACACATCTGTCAAACCCCCTGGACCCTTGAGATGAGTCGACTAAACTAAGATACATAGGAAGGTCTTATCATCAGTTACCTTTGTGCCAAACTTGATTAACCCTTATCATTCGGAATACACCAGTGGGTGAAATAAGTTGGACTAAAATAGTTCATGGGTAGTGCCAAAATAGCTTGGCGCCTAGAGGCGCCAAGCTATTCCGACACCACCCTTGAACTAAAGCCATCGGTCTATATCCTTATCTGTAAGTACTATAATGTAGCTTGCATATGGCAATGTACACATTTGAAGCTTTCAGCCTCAGTATGATATGGGTTAAAGAGTTTGCAAAAATGTTGATAATAACTACAACTATTGGCATTTTATACACATTCACTATCAACCTCTTGTGACCCTTGACCTTTTCTGAGAGGTCATCCAAATTAGATTGATAGGTCTTACCATCAGGTATCTCTGTAGCAAGTTTCGGTTTGAAGTTGTGAATAGTATTTGAGAAAAATATCTTTTGTCAAAATACGACAATTTTAGACCTATTTCTTGAGCTCTTGTGACCCTTGACCTTTCCGAGGGATCAACCAAATTAGTATGCAAAGCATGGTCTTACCATCTGGTATCTTTGTATCAAGTTTGGGTTTGAAGTTGTGAATAGTATTTGAGAAAAAAGAAATTATGTCCCAAAATAGATATTTTTGATATATTTCCTGATCTCTTGTGACCTTGACCTTTGTGAGAGGTCACTGAAATTGGTATGTTTAGACAGGTCTTGCCACAAAGTATCCTTGGGCCAAGCTTGAAGACTGTAGCTTGAATAGCCTCCGAGAAAATCCGAACGTTAAAGTATACCATGGACGACGGCGGACGGACGACCACTGGCCCAGAACATACTCACTTTTGCTTCGCACGTGAGCCAATAAACGTACAAGAAGAAGAAAAAAAAGCAAGAATGCTTCACACAAAACTGATGCATGCATAGCTGCACAAGACACAATATAAACCTTACGATCCTATCCACCCCCCTTTTTTATGACGCAATCAGATTATTCGGTGATCACCCTCACCACCCAACTAGGTCTTCCTACTGACCACCCCTTCAGACGTTATTGTTATACCACCTCTCACAATTCAATATATACGTATACAGCCAACTAGGCTGATGAAAAAACATGTCGGTCATGAGAGTTAAGGGTGATGCCAGAATAGCCTGATGCTTTAACTATTATGGCAATTTTATCTCCTATATTGGCATGTAACCATCAGAAACATCTTCTGAAGACATGGAGGACAGCACACAATTCTGACAAAACCTTAAATTTGTCAGACACCCAGGCTGCAAGGTGTGACAATTTTAATCTTAGGGCTCAAGATATGTGATGCCCAAAAAGTGTATAAAGCTAAAAAAAAAAAAAAAAAAGAAAACCCACCCATTGTTCCGTGCTTTGATGTCTCCATTGGCAAAGTGACCGCCCTGCTCAATTTGCTCCACTTCATTGATGAAAGTGTCAAACAGTTCATCTAGTTGTGTGTTCAGCTGTCCCAGCAAGTCACCACGCAGTTGCTGCAATATTTACACATTGTAATTACAATAATTACAAAAAGAACTTCAGATCTACAAAATGTGTAGGCAGGTCCCTTGCATTTTGTTATAAAACTCAGGGTTCACGCTAGGATTTTTCAAAACCAGTCTCCCCATCTTCCACCCCTCCTGTTTCTTTTCGAGTTCAGATCAAAACCGGTCCCCAGGAAATACTTTCCGGTAGACGAGGGACATAAGCGTTCACCGGCAGAATTCTAACCAGTCCAGCCAAAATAAAACCAGTCCCTGGCACCGGCAGCTTAAAAAATGTCTGTTCACAAACAGTAAATTACACAAATACCAGTAATTACTGGTTACCGTGAACGCTGAAACTTATTTCTGCAGTTGACTGTACAATACCATATAAAGCAGTATCACATTATACAAATCTTTCACCAATGATAACCTTAACCCATAAAGCCCTGACTTGCTACTACTGCTTGTGGATCAACCATGACAGTTTAATGGGTGGTGTCAGAATAGCTTGGCACCACCAGGCGCCAAGCTATTCTGACACCACCCTTGAACTATCATGGTCAATCTGTCTCCAGAACTGCGCTGTAGTCCTCAGAGGATACCTAAAAAAAAAAGAGGATAATTTCGAACTTCAGGATGTAATGGGTTAGTTATTTAAGTTTTAACACGTAAAGGGGATGAAGAGGTCAACAAAATATAGACCTGGGCTTTGTCTCGGATTCTCTGGAGGTTGACCTGGTCACGCTGGTGATCTCTGGCACAATCCACCTCTTCAACAGCCCTTCCTGCAACAGAAATCCAAATGTAGTATGTTCAGTCTTTCTGTTCGAGATTTCCACCACATCTGCAAGAGACAAAGTGTCATAAGGTGCAGGAACTCATGAGAACCTATACCTTTTGTTCACACAGTTCAGCTCTCTAGTTGTCAATCAGAAGATAGATGTCAGCAGTCAGGATAGTACTATGCATGATTGTGTGGCCAGATTTATCTATCAGGGCTACAAGTACACATCACCAATAATTACTACCTAACATAGTCACATTTTCATAGAGATCTCAGCCATTTTAAGACTACATTAACCCTGATACACTACTGCTTGAAATTAATTTGACAGTTCAAGGGTGGTGTCAGAATAGCTTGGCGCCTGAGGCGCCAAGCTATTCTGGCACCACCCTTGAACTAAAATGGTTGATCTATCTTCTAAAATGTAATGTAGGCTTCACAAGACAATTAACAAATTATAACAAGAAAGGCAAAGCCATTATATGGCTCACGTGTATGACCGATTTACATGTGTGACCTTTGAGACAAGGGCTGGCTTCTTGACCTTTCTGAGGGATCAACCAAATTAGTATGTATATTTTTAGAAAGGTCTTACCATCAGGTATCTTTGTACCAAGTTTGGGTTTGAAGATGTGAATAGCATTTGAGAAAAAATTAATTATGTCAAAATATAGCTATTTTTGACCTGGTTCCTGATCCTTGTGACCTTGACCTTTGTGAGAGGTCACTCAAATTGTATGTTTAGAAAGGTCTTACCACAAAGTATCCTTGGGCCAAGTTTGAAGAATGTGGCTTGAATAGTCTCCGAGAAAATTCCAACGTTAAAGTTTACGATAGACGATGACTGACGGACGACAGACAACCACTGGCGCAAAACATACTCACTTTTGCTTCGCACATGAGACAAAAATCAGCTTCAGGATGTAATGGGCTAAAAGGCACTAAAGTAACAGTTCAGACCATAGACTGGCAATGATACATCATGATTGATCCATCATCTGAACTGTTACTAGTGTTAGTGTTGTGTACGGATGCAATGAACAATATTTATTGACAAATTATTGTTATCATTTATTAGAGCATATATGATAATTGATATACAATTCTAAAAAAGGGTGTGAATATGTAGTAGAACTAGCTCAAGAGGTATAAACCTGTCCGAAAATCCATGCTATGGGTCTGATCACATACATAATGTCAATCAGTGGGTTTTCTGATAACTAGTTGAGCTATATTACCAGAAGTGGCGATCAACTCCATTCTATGAATAAGCTATATAACAAGATGAGGATTTCATCCCCAAGTCTACCGTACTGTTTGAAGCTCACATACATTTTTCTTTTAGGAACATTCACAGATGTTGATATTTTAAGCTTATCCTTCTGATCTATTCCAGAATCTTCTACGGAAAACATACAACTCAACCAATCAGAACGAAACACACAGCCGAAGCTCATTAACATAAACTTTCCAAAAAAAACTATAACAGGCTACAAAAACACGGCTGCTTACTTCAGCTCTAAATTCTAGCGTATAATTAAGTCACATAAAAGTATGGTATCCTTATCACCACGTTCCATGATAGCTCAAAAAGGTACGAGAACATTACTTACTTACTTATGCCTGTCACCCCTACCCGGATATAGGCCGTCGACGAGAGACCTCCAGCAACTCCTGTCCTGTGCTTCTCCTTTGATTCTACTCCAGGTGGTTCCCAGTCTCTTGATGTCTGCTTGGAGGTCTCGACGCCAGGAGTTTCTCGGCCTACCTCTTTTCCTCTTTCCCTGGGGGTTCCATGACAATGCCTGCCTAGTGATACTGGAAGCTGGCTTTCTCAGACTGTGACCCATCCATCCCCATCTTCTTCGCCCAATTTCATTCTCTGCTGTTATCTGCTCTGTTCTCTCCCAGAGTCTGACGTTGCTGATCTTCTCTGGCCAGTGGATTTTCAAAATTCTTCTAAGGCAACTGTTCATGAAGATCTGTACTCTGTTGACTGTGGTTTTTGTCAATCTCCAAGTCTCTGCTCCATATAGGAGAACTGCTTTTACATTGGAGTTGAAAATCCGGACTTTGGTGTGTTGTGACAGCTCTCTGGAACTCCACACTTTTTTCAACTGGAGAAAGGCTGCTCTGGCTTTACCGATTCGTGCTCTGACATCTGCATCAGTGCCGCCTTTTTTTGTCTATGATGCTCCCGAGATAGGTGAAGGACTCCACCTCCTCCAACGGGGTGCCAGCAAGCAAGACTGGTTCTTCCCTGGTTGTGTTCAGCCTCATTGTCTTTGTTTTCTGTTTGTGAATGGTGAGGACCACTTGGGACGAGATGTCAGCAAGCCTCGTGGTCTTGTCCTGCATTTGTTGATGAGTGTGGGACAGTAATGCCAAGTCGTCTGCAAAATCGAGGTCGTCAAGCTGTGTCCACAGTGTCCACTGTATTCCACTTCGTCTGTGCTCTGTGGTCATCTTCATGACCCAGTCTATGGCCAGTAGGAAGAGGAACGGAGACAGCAGACACGCCTGCCTGACACCGGTTCTGACCTGGAGCTCCCTGGTGAACTGCCCTTCGTGGATCACGCGAAATGTCATGCCATCGTAGCTGCTCTTGATCAGGCGGACGAGCTTTGTGGGTACACCGTAGTGTCGTAGGAGTTTCCACAGAGTCTCTCGGTCCACACTGTCAAATGCTTTCTCGTAATCCACAAAGTTGACGTACAGCGGGGAGCTCCACTCCAGAGACTGTTCCACGATGATGCGGAGAGTGGCGATCTGGTCTGTACATGATCGGTTCTTCCTGAATCCTGCTTGCTGGTCTCTCAGCTGGGGGTCAACGGAGCTCTTCATTCTCTCCAGGATGATCCTGTTGAAGACCTTTCCTGGTACTGACAGCAAGGTGATTCCTCTGTAGTTGGAACACTTGCTGAGGTCGCCTTTCTTGGGAAGCTTGATTAGGTACCCCTCCTTCCAGTCAGCCGGCATCACCTCCTCTTCCTAGATATTTCCAAACAGTGGGTACAGCATCTCCACTGTTGTCTCTAGGTCTGCTTTCAGAGACTCCGCTGGGATGCCATCTGGGCCTGCTGCTTTGCCGTTGTTCAAAAATGCCACTGCTCTTCTGATCTCTTCCCGGTTGGGTCTGTCACAGCTGATGGGTAGGTCGGTCTCTGCCGGCTGAATGTCTGGGGGGTCGGGTGGGCTAGGTCTGTTCAGTAACTCTTCAAAATACTCGGCCCATCTGTCGAGTTGGTCTGCTCTGTCTGCAATAGGCTTGTCTTCTTTGTCTTTTACTGGTCTTTCTGTATGGCCATACTTGCTGGTCAATCTTCTGGTAATGTCATAGAGCTGTTTCATGTTGCCGCTGCCTGCTGCCTTTTCTGCCTCTGCTGCCAGGCTGTCTGTGTAGGCCCTCTTGTCTGCCCTGATACTCCTCTTCACCTCGCGGTTGGCTTCCCAGTATTCCCCCTGTGCCCTTACTTTGGCTGCTCTCGTGCGACTGTTGTTGACAACTGCTTTCTTCTGCTTCCTCACTTCTATCTTCTTCAAGGTTTGTGCCGAAAGCCAGTCCTTGTGATGGTGTTTCCTGAACCCTACAGTGTCTTTGCAGGTTGAGTTCAGCGCCTCTCTAACTGCCTTCCACTGCTGCTCTGTGGTGACCGCCCCCTCTTCATTTACTAGCTCCTGTAGCGCTTGAAACCGGTTGGACAGCACCAGTTTGAACTCTTCTCTAACTCCAGTTTCTCTCAGGAGGCCTACATTATAGCGCTGTCTTCTTGTTGTCTCTGTGCGGCTTTTCTTTAGCTTGAGCTTCATTCTTAAGGTAAGCAGATGGTGGTCGGAGGCGAAATCTGCTCCCCTCCTCACTCGAACATCTTGAAGGGATCTTCTAAATTTCTTGCTAATGCAGATATGGTCTATTTGGTTCTCTGTTGTAAGGTCAGGTGAGACCCAAGTTGCTTTGTGTATTCTTCTGTGTGGGAAGATGCTGCCTCCAATGACAAGTCGGTTTAGAGCACAAAAGTCTACAAACCTCTCCTCGTTCTCACTCATCTCCCCTAGTCCCTGTCTCCCCATCACCTCTTCGTATCCGGTGTTGTCCTCCCCTATTTTGGCATTAAAATCGCCCATGACGATGGTGATGTCTCGCTCAGCACATTTGTCCAAGGCACTCTGGAGTCGGTCGTAGAACTCTTGTTTCTCTTCCTTGTCACTGTCATTAGTGGGCGCATAACACTGGATGACGTTCAGCTTGAGCTTTTTCTTGGTTCTAAAGGCTGCTGTGATAATTCTTGGCCCAAGAGGTTCCCAGCCCATCAGCGCTCTCTGTGCCACTGGTGACAGCATGAATGCTACACCTTCTGTATGGGGGGGCATTCTCCTCTTCATGACCTGAATACAGAATCATCTCCCCACTTAACAGCCTTTTCTGGCCAGACTGCGTCCATCCGGCTTCACTGATACCTAGCAGTGAGTAGCAGGGAAAGGTTGTACTTTTGCATTTCCGCTGCTATCTGGGCGGCCTTGCCGCTCTGGTACATGGTCTTGACATTCCATGTGCCCATGGTTGTATCCCTGGATAGAGAGAGGCGGCTCGGTCCTGTGGCTTCCGAAGACTTCCGGCTTTCACCACAGGACGTCATAAGTCTTCTGGTAGAAGAACCTTCCTCCTCCAGGAAAGGAATTACTGTTAGTCTTTTCGTCAGCGTTTTTGTAGCTATTTCCTTTTTTGCAGGGTGAAGAAGCTACCCCCACGCCCAACCCCCTTACTAGGAGGACCAGGGGTTTTCTGTCGGGGTCACCTTCCCTTAGACCATGTTGGTTCACGGCACCTTATTTCATTCGGTGCACCCCTCTCACGAGGGACCCCCTATCCACCACCCAGGGGACGCGCCTCAACGCCATATGGTCACAGCGCGAGGTACGAGAACATTCCCAAAACAAAATAAAGGCTGCTCAATACACGCGCACAGGAAAACAAAAAGTAGCGAAAATGTTGCGATGTCAACTAACCGACGTGACACGAGGCCACTAGACAGTGCGACCTTCCTAGAAGTTAGAATGTTCCGGACTAAACTTAACAAAACGAAATCGGCTCTACTCATGAACAAAAGAAAATCTTACTAAAAAGACACGTGAATCGTAACCGTGATAGCTCAAATAAACATCGGATCGTTACCTACGAATAACACATGTACGCTCTCACAGGATAACACAACCACAATCGTAACAAAGATAAACAATGCATGCAGGGCAATAAATAGAATATACATGAAAACTCTAAAGCTGTCGGTTGGGGTATGAAAACCCCTTGTCCTGGTAAATATATTTTTAAGATGACAGCTTTGAAAATGTGACATACATACATGTACATTAGCCGCTGGGCACGATGTGCTAAACAAAACGGTAGATGATCCCTTGAAAACGTCAAATTCTGAACTTGTGTCATGTTTCATACTCACCACCGCATGTACCATAATGACAAAGCAGAACAGCTTGATCATACAACATATTTTTCTTCTGTTAGAGACACTAAGTAAGTTCAGTAGCCACCCAGCTGACCAGAGCTTGTTGTATCATTCATTGCTTCACAGACACACTAGGCAAACTAGCAACTACGTACACTTTGTTTATGTCATAATGAGAAAAATAGGTCAGTGATCAGATGACCTCTTTTCACAATTTGCATTCAATATCGATATATACAAGAAACTGGAAAAGGAACGTAACAACATTTGATCAACTTGATAAATATGATTTAGGGCACACAACTCATCACACGTAAAGTCGTAAGTGTCAATTCTTAACAGGTGTACTTCAGCCATGCCTTTACTCAATGCAGTTCCATTTGATTTAGTGTACTCTTCAGTGAGTGTGACCTATAACAATCTGATGTATAACGTTACCAGACCTGTTTACCCCTGGGTGCAGTCAGTGTACTTTCAAGTGACTAATTGTGTACTTTGGACCTCACATGTGTATTTATTTACAAGCCAGTGAGTTGTCAGTTTCTCCAAAATGTGTATTTTTGTGTATAAACGTGTACATGTATGTGTACCCCAAAGCAAAATTGTGTACTTTAATACGCCAAATGTGTATAGTAAACAGGTCTGCGTTACACACAAATAACCAGCTCAGCTACCAATTCACACTGGGTTTGTCTTACATGTACAGTGACTTGTTACAACAGGCAAACTTTTGACACAACCTGCAGTTCCCACTGCCTCAAGAACACTCTTCCCTGCCACGAACAAAGTTCTAATCTTTTAATATTTTAACATGAGCCGCGACCACAATTAAATTTAAAGTCATGTCGTAGAGAGATACAAAGCTCCAACAGGAGCCCTACTTTTCATAGAGAGAACTGAGAAGATAAAATCGTTCACTTAAAAATCTGAACATAGTGTTGTAGTGTAATCTCAAAGTAGTGTAAACAAGAGGTGATAAAGTAGGTCGTCATAACAATAGCCATGCAGCATAGGCATGGTCATTGTCACGTTTACATTCGTCTTTGGTGTAATAGTTCTAGTTCTACCGACTGTGGCACGCCGCTAGTTTGGTCCAGCGGGGGCAGCAGAGTCCAGATTCGGCATCACTACCCAAACTACTATCATCGACACGAAAAAGTGTTAAACAGAAAATCCTCAGTCAATCCCATGGATATATACATAGATCTAAAGAGACAAACAAGTCCTTACGGCGGTTTTTCAAGTCCCCGTTTTCTTGAATGTGGCTCTCGTTCGCATCCGCCATGGTGTGTGTTTTACTATGTGGAATCACGTGACCGACGCCAAACCCGGTAACCCTTGTGGTCCTCAAATACTAAAACTAAGCTATCGATGATACAATTATAACTCCAACGCAGCATTTTGCTCTAAGTGTATGTTCTAAATAGAGGCAAGAAGAAAAGTGCCGGAGATCAGAGAATATGGCTGCGCACATGTAGACGAAGTCACTCATTGAATTCGCGAGAAAATGAAAACAATGCTGGAAGAAAAATTTGCCCTGACCTTTGTGTCGTCATACAACGTTTTTTAAACTTTGCGAAGCTAGAGAAGTTTATATCTTATGTGGATCGACTTGCCGTAGCTGCGCCGGGTCTCCATGAAAACAAAACTAAGTCAACAAATAATGGAAGAAGGCACTGAATGCATTGCATCGACGACCGAACCCAAAAATGTCTCCAAACGTTTGTGGGAGGTTAGTATACAAAAAAAAAAAAAAAAAAAACTCATTTGAAAATTTACTCAGGTAACATTTCCATTTCTGACTGGGTCTCCAGGTGTGGGCCTTTCCGAGCTCAACGATACATTTTCACCGAACTGAACTGCATGATCTGATTAATAGTGTTCATATGCTATATACCCTTTATTGGCAATACAGTGTATCCCACTTTGTATATATATAATAAAGAAGATAATTAATTAACATCACACCATTTTCCATCTTTTGCAGAAATTCAGAGCACTAGAAAAAAGAGTGGATGACACCACTAAACGCTCAACAGAGAAAAGGATTAAACATCTTCAGAAGACCACACTTGCAAATGGTTTACAGCTGTTGTGATTAGATGATTGTTTTACATACTGTTCTACTGTTGTTTAATATATTGATATATATTGTTTTAAGAGATAGATTACACTTTGTTGTCTTTTGCATTTAAGTAGTTTGTTATAGTATACATGTGACACCATGAAACTAACAATTCAAAGCCAAGCCATATCTTTCATCTGCATACACTATATTTAACATACAAAGTACTGACCTAGTGGCTGTTATGCTTATGAGGCATTCAATGAAATGACCAATTTTACATCCTTAAATGTGCATCAGATATATTCAGCCCGATACAACAAAGATCATGCAGTTTCAACCAAATTTTCAAACGGCACAGGCAAGCATAAGGATGCATTGTTTGACCTTGATATTTGAAATCTTTTCCTGTAGGGGCTCTTTTACTTATATTAGAATATTGGAAAAAGGCCTATTTTTTTGCCAAATGTTTACTACTGTACAGCACAAAATTAGGTCAAGTGGTACTACATGATATTTGTTCTTAGAGTGGTATACAGAAAAGTATTTCTTTCCAGAAATATTTGCAACCAAAAACGGTCTTGTTTGATGTCAAACAGCTTATACTTTTAAAACAATGCAACATTTTTTTGCTTTGTTGTTTCAGTTGCTAAGGCGCTTACTCATCCAGATGACAGCAAAATCATCAACCTTCCTACATCTTCAACAACAGACACCACTGAATCTGCGACTCCTGTTTCTTTAAGTGCAACAGTGGGACAAAGTTCAAGCAAAAGGAAAAGGGGAGAGACACTACCCATCAGCAAAGGAGGTGGTGATGAGTGCAGGTAAAGGATTGCTAAATTTGTCATGCGGTCATCCTCAGTATGATGAAGATTGGAATTGTCTTCAACAGCAAGAGGCGCAGAATCTCTTGCAGCTGCAGGACCTCATGTGAATATGTACCTTTTACTGGTGTGAAGGACTTGTGTATGAATTACTTTGCATCATGTTATTTCTCATGTAACATGTAATAGCAGGAACATCAGGACGTACAGAAACCGCTACCGACATGCAAAGAGTTAACTGTTGTGAAAAGGAAATGAAAATATACTAAACTGTAAATCTTTTTTATTTAAATTTTAAAAACTTGTTTGGTCATGGTTCATACCAGATTGAATGCAAGGGTTACGACTCACTTAGGGCACCGCTTGTAGTGCCCAAGCTGGCACAAAAAGCATCAGGAGTACAACTGTGTAATGCAAAAGTGTGTTTGCTTGATCAGACAGCATTTATTGAGTTATGTGAATATACTTACTTTGTATGGATTCTATAACTTTACTTCAGCAGCAGGGACATGAAGGATGACAAGGATGAGAAACAGTGGAGTAGTGTGCGTGAGTTAATGAATGTGAACGATCACCTGGCAGGTGTGTCTCACGGAAGCCTGGGTCCCAGAACTGTGCTGGATCTGCAGATTGAAGAAGCAATTGCAGCTGGAGACTTGAAGAAGGCTGAAGAACTCAGTGACCATATGGCCACCAGAGAGGTAGATGGAGCTGTGATAGGTCCCTGTAGAAGTTTGTTTACCCATTACATACTGAGGCTGAATTAAAAAAAAAATGCTTATTGGCCTATTACAGATTAGGAGATAGATCAACCATTTCAGTTCAAGGGTGGTGCCATAATAGTTTGGTGCCTGAGGCACTAAGCTATTCTGGAACCACCCTTGAACTATCATAGTTGAACTTATTTCAAGCCCCAGTGTATCAGGATAAAATGGGTTAACTCCCTTGTGTGTGAAACCACTGGTATTGTAAACAGTGCTGGTGACTGCATGCACAAGTGGGTTAACACATCCAAGACACGCGGCATGTGGATAACGCATATAAAGTTAGGTTGAGACATGCCACATTTGCTAACTTTATTCCCCGAGTAGCATATGTGCATGTCTTGAATTGAAATATCCACAATTTAGTAAGTTCTTCATTTGCCACACATGCATATGTCGCTCATCTGGAAAAGTCAGTGGTTGATGATCTTCATTCAATCTATACAAGTCTGAGTTTGTGTTCAAATTGATGGGGGTGATCCATACTGTACAGCATCGTAAACTTGGTGCGTGGTCAACCACAAGCTTTGTGTGCTGTGGTTAAGTTTATCAGTCTCCTCCAAACCTAGAATGCGCTTTTCTGTTGCTAAAAGTGATTATCTCCCTTGGATCACATTCTTGCCGCCTTTTTTTTGTGTCTTTCTCTCTTCTCCTTTTTGTTATCCTTTTCCCTGATAATAAGTGGGGGTTAGATCAGATTCATAATGTGTGCCTGTGAATGAGTCTATGCAGATATCTTCTGTCCATTCAATATCTGAAACAGTGGGCAGATGAAAGAAATTAAGTGTCATTTAGCCAAATCAATCACACCAGCCATATTAACATTAATTCCCCCCCCCCCCCCCCCCATGTTTATTTGAGATCTCTGAAACTATTAAATCTTCTCATGTATGTATGAAAGATGAGATCATTGTTTGGCTGTCATCTGTTTTTTTTTTTGTCAAATTGCAGTCATGTTTTTTGTTGGAAAGTACAATACAGGTCATCCTGGGTGTATTGTGGTACCTGCAAGCCATACAGTCACACCACATTATTTGCAATTGTACTATTGTAGTGATGAATTTATGTAGGTTTGTGAAGACACCAACGTGGTATACAAGAGGTGCTCAGGTCGAAATCAGCCTTAGCTGGCCTGCACACTGCTGTGTGGGATAGCTAAGGCTGACGTTTACCCAAAGATCTTTTCCTCACCAGGCATCCCAATGGGAACCAGAGCCCTTTGCTCTGGATGTCAGATACTGCGGTATACTAGCATGCATGATACTGAGGCTGACCTTTATATACAATTTTTGTTTTGTAAAAATAAATAAAAGGAAATCTGTGTGAGATAAGACCACTTTGAATTTATAGTGTCTTCTCTCTTGTTTCAGTTTGGAGAGAAAATTGCAAAAGCCATAGATGCAAAGAATTTCCTGGAACACAAACATGTAAGTGTGGAAAGCAAACCCATTATTTTGCATTCAATCCGTCTAGCCCAAACACCCTACAGCAGGCGATGGATTGACCATGATAATTCAAGGGTAGTGCCAGATTAGCTTGGAACCTGAAGGTGTCAAGCAAATCTGGCACTACTCTTAATTATCATGGTCGATCCATCACCTGCAACTGGTATATAGTTGTTAGGTAACACTTGCAAAATTTGGGAACTGTAGCTGTGGGGTTGAATGGGTTAAGTTTCATGAAATGGTTTTGTGTTTCCAAACTTCTAAAGTAAAATGTAACAAATGTATTTAACTCAACTGATTGAATGCAAGTGACGTCACACAGCCAGCGTCGTTGCGCGTCGTCTACAGTCGGCCATTTTGTGTAGTAGAAATGGTGAACACTAGTAACAGCGAAGTTAGAACTCAACGAAAATATACTTGGATGTGGCTGGATGCACAATGTTTGAATGTAATAATTGGCCAGAGAAACAAAGATAATGTTCCCAAAGGTGTAACAGTGAAGATTTTTCGTACATCCGCTTTCCGTTTGAGGGAAGGAGAGAAAGTTGAGCAAAGAGAGCAGACGGCAATCGGAAAGATATCTGGCACTACAGAGAAGACTAGGGCTTAGGTGCACAACACACCTGTAAATTAAAACAGTTTTAACATTAAAATGTTTTTGATAAAAGAGGTTTTAAAACTGTTACACAACATGCTTATAAAAACAGTTTGATTTTGTTTTAACCCTTACCTTTATTAAATAGAATGGAAAAGGGGCTCCCCAAATTATTTATTTCTCAAAGAAACATTCTTATCAAAAAGTATGACAAAGCCCGTTTGAGAACGCTCAGTTGTTGTCTAGAAATAATGTCTAGGTGCCAGCGGTAAAGAAAATCAGACATGAACCGCAAACGTGTTCTTCCAGTGGGGAATTCATGATGATTAAAATAAACTGAAGAAATACGTATGAAAGAACAACAACCAGCCATTCTAAAGACCAGTACCACGAGCAGAAAAACAAACAAAAAGCAAAAGCATAAATAAATAAAGAAAGAAATCCTTGATGTAATTTAGTCTGCCTACTTTACCTACTGAGCTACCAGAAAATAAGAATAACTTGATTTTGTTATAATTATATGCAAATCACGTTGTTGTAACGCTTATCGGCTAAAATTGCTTTGGACTGGTGCAATGATTTAGCTTCTGAGCGTGGATTCTTTCCTGTGTACTCCGTATGTAAATCGCTTGCTCTGCTGGAGTCACTGAGACTGCCTTTTCGCTGACATTGCCAAATTCAAAGCTGAACTCAGATCTCTCCAAAAGCTCCAGCGGTTTTAATTTCAGTTATAAAGTTCTTTGACGTCTATGTCTTGTAAAAACTGTCCACGTTCACTACTATTTGCCGTCTCTGCTGCACAAAATGGCGGCTGTAGCAGACGAACCCAGTTGTGTATCACATGATCGCTTCATCTTGCACTCATCAATTGTTTTTCGTTATTTGCACTCATAAGACTTTGTATTCATCAATGATTTGATTTTACTCTTTTATAAAACTGCCTGTATGTGATTTGTGTTTTTTAGATATATTTGTTTTCCTGTGCAGAAAGAAGAAGAATCTGTAAAAGCGAAGAAGAAAAAGAAGCTTTATTGGGGGTAAGTTGTTATGAGGTGAGATGGGAATCTGAATTTAGCATCATTGACCCTTTGGCTGTCAGCAGCGTGTTTGGTAGAGGTGAGTTTTGCAGGAATCACCTCAACCAAACATACTACTGACAGCCAAAGGGTTAAGATTAGCAGATGGACAGAGAACCCAACCTCAGTAACAAAATACATTATAATTCATTTGTGTCAGAATGTGAATTGTTGCAACTACCTAGGTGGTGTTATTTTGAATGCATAATTTGCACTGATCTTTGATTTAAGATTTGGTGGCTTGAGCCCTAAAGGTCCAACCTCTTGGGGCAGTGCGTATACAGAGTTAGAGGTATGTATGTTGTTTTTTCAATTGGTGTGGGTTTTTTCTTTTCTTGCAGGTTTGAAGCGAAGCAACGGTGGGAAACCAAGAGTAACATGTGATATATGTATGTGTACTCTGTATTGTGTCATGATTATTTATGTTGTTTTACAGTTCAATATTTATGTCAACATGTTAATAAAAATCATTAAAATTAATTCAGAGTAATTCAGTTGAAATGCAATCATGAGGTGGTGTGTGTCTGTGATGTACTACTAGCATATACCACCAACACTCAAAAGAACAACACTACCAGACATGTCATATCATCAGTAATATATTTTCAGCAAACACAATATAAATAAAATGATACAACTATCTAATACACAACCAGTTTGTAAGAAACTTTTGACAGACATACGCACACACTTGGATCATAGTGATTAAATCGGGCAAAATTTTGCAGATTAACTCGTTAAAGATGCGCCACATCCGGATTTGTGCCTTACGATACATGTCCGAATGTGGCACGTCTGGTGTGAGTTAAAGTGGGCTGTTTGGTCTTACCATTGAAAACAAATCCCTTTGAAACCTCAAGCTTTGAATTTGAACAGAAAATACTAAAAAACGGAGGTATGAGTAATCAAAAGACATCAGGTTGACGTCAGCTGCAGTTGGGTTGTACACGCACTATGGCAGCCGACGTCCACACGATGACCTCTTACACAATGCCATATGGGTCAAGTAGAGTTTCCCATGAACAAAGGCACCTTTCACCTTGATGTATTAATACATGCACATACCCCGCACAACAGGTACAAGTTTACTGTGAGAGTACACTGTGCTTTAAACCCATTTAGCCCCAACACCCTATAACAGGAGATGGATTGACCATGATAATTTAAGGGTAGTGCCAGATGAGCTTGGCGCCTTCAGGCGCCGCGCTCATCTGGCACTACCCTTGAATTATCATGGTCCATCCATCTCCTTCAACAGATACATAGTCCTTAAGTGGCACCTCCAAAATTGTATAAATGTGGTCTTGGGGGGTTTTATGGATTAATGTTCAGTGAGCTTGTATAGGGTGTGCGAGGGACTTGCATTAAAATCTTGCCTGTCGGTAGCGCTTTTTGTCGCGATGATTCCTGCGGGAATCATCTCAACTGAAAAGCGCTAGCGACCTACGAAGGGTTAGACCGATCACAGGCACGGGATGGTCATTGCTCACCTCCTAACGCAGTTAGTAGTAAATAATAGGCAACGCCCATCTTGTGCCTGTGGGAAGATCAACTTGATGGGCGCCTTTCCTTTTGACATTCTATGCGCTGACGCTGAGAAACCTCATAATGTGAATTAACCGATTGACTAACTAGTCCCAGACACAAATATGCGAGCTTAGACGAAAACAGCACGTGATCAAAGTCATTTGTGTAACAAAAGAGACTTCCTTCAGTCCCGCTCTACGTGTACAAGGTGCCTAAAATCACACAACAATCCGCGCAGGGGCTCATGAGAATCCACATGCCGTTTCCTGATCAAAATCGGCACTTGTGTACCTGAAATTGAGATTATTCGACAGTTTAACGTAGACTGCGATTGTAGTTATTTTTGAAATCTGAGAGAGAAAGTCATTTGCTGATTGTTGTTCTTTTGTACCAGGCTGGCTTGTGCAATAAGTTCTGGCTCTACCTGTGTTTAACAAGGGAACTCCCAATTTTCCTCATTAGCTTTTTTTTTTTTTTTTCACTTTTTTTTTTGTTAGCAGCTGGCAGACAGCTGTGTTAGCGCCCAAAAGAAACACGCATGTAAAACGGGGATTATGACTACACCTGGGGGTGTAGATCTTCTCCCCGGGGATACTGTAGCTGCCCCTTTCTAACCCATAAAAGCCAGACTGACATGCTACAGCAGGTTGTGGATCGACGGCATGATAGTTCAAGGGTGGTGTCAGAATAGCTTGGCGATTAAAGGCCAAACCCCTCAGTATTCCGATACCACCCTTGAACTATCATGGTCGATCTGTCTCACCAGAACTGCGGCGTATACCTAATCGGATTTCTACCCCCCCCCCCCCACCCCCCACCCCAAAAGAAAAAAAAATAAAAAAGTTTAATTCTCAGAGATGTAATGAGCTAAGCGGCCGGTCGGCCACCGAGACCTCGACTGATTGGCAGTACAGTGTAATTACCAACAGAGTTGGTTATTCAGTTGGGTCAAACTTTAACGCCGAGCAGGCGGCTAACGCCATCTCTCGGCGGGTAATTACCAATAGACGTTTGTCGTTAGTGAGAAGTAAAGGGAAAACAAGACCTGAGTCCGACACAATCATTGAATTAACA
Organism: Semisulcospira habei; assembly: GCA_036245525.1. NCBI lineage: Eukaryota > Metazoa > Mollusca > Gastropoda > Semisulcospiridae > Semisulcospira > Semisulcospira habei. The sequence continues at coordinate 302,739,295 of BTPG01000002.1, forward strand.
GGGCGGACAAACCGTGTATCGCATGCTTGTCCGCCTTGTTAATCCAGTAGTGACTGCGTCAGTTTGTACTTTCTTTTGACCGGCTACTGCTCATTTCGTCTATTAGTATTATTGATAAATAAAATTTCAAAAAAATCAAAAAAATCACGGCCAACACAAATGAAAGTTGTACTGGTCATTGCAATTGCCAGCATGGGGCATAGGACGACATAAGCCCACCCAGCAACAAGGGCGCATGAGATGTATGATAAGGCATAATTATGTGAATCTGTAAGGGTCGAAACTGAACAGACCTAGCCCACCCGACCCCCCAGACATCCAGCCGGCAGAGACCGACCTACCCATCAGCTGTGACAGACCCAGCCGGGAAGAGATCAGAAGAGCAGTGGCATTTTTGAAGAACGGCAAAGCAGCAGGCCCAGATGGCATCCCAGCGGAGTCTCTGAAAGCAGACCTAGAGACAAGGGTGGAGATGCTGTACCCACTGTTTGGAAAGATCTGGGAAGAGGTGATGCCGGCTGACTGGAAGGAGGGGTACCTAATCAAGCTTCCCAAGAAAGGCGACCTCAGCAAGTGTTCCAACTACAGAGGAATCACCTTGCTGTCAGTACCAGGAAAGGTCTTCAACAGGATCATCCTGGAGAGAATAAAGAGCTCCGTTGACCCCCAGCTAAGAGACCAGCAAGCAGGATTTAGGAAAAACCGATCATGTACAGACCAGAGACCAGATGGCCACTCTCCGCATCATCGTGGAACAGTCTCTGGAGTGGAGCTCCCCGCTGTACGTCAACTTTGTGGATTATGAGAAAGCATTTGACAGTGTGGACCGAGAGACTCTGTGGAAACTCCTACGACACTATGGTGTACCCACAAAGCTCGTCCGCCTGATCAAGAGCAGCTACGATGGCATGACATGTCGCGTGATCCACGAAGGGCAGTTCACCAGGGAGCTCCAGGTCAGAACTGGTGTCAGGCAGGGGTGTCTGCTGTCTCCGTTCCTCTTCCTACTGGCCATAGACTGGGTCATGAAGATGACCACAGAGCACAGACGAAGTGGAATACAGTGGACACTGTGGACACAGCTTGACGACCTCGATTTTGCAGACGACTTGGCATTACTGTCCCACACTCATCAACAAATGCAGGACAAGACCACGCGTGAGGCTTGCTGACATCTCGTCCCAAGTGGGCCTCACCATTCACAAACAGAAAACAAAGACAATGAGGCTGAACGCAACCAGGGAAGAACCAGTCTTGCTTGCTGGCACCCTCAGGTTGGAGGAGGTGGAGTCCTTCACCTATCTCGGGAGCATCATAGACAAAAAAGGCGGCACTGATGCAGATGTCAGAGCACGAATCGGTAAAGCCAGAGCAGCCTTTCTCCAGTTGAAAAAAGTGTGGATTCCAGAGAGCTGTCACAACACACCAAAGTCCGGATTTTCAACTCCAATGTAAAAGCAGTTCTCCTATATGGAGCAGAAACTTGGAGATTGACAAAAACCACAGTCAACAGAGTACAGACCTTCATGAACTGTTGCCTTAGAAGAATTTTGAAAATCCACTGGCCAGAGAAGATCAGCAACGTCAGACTCTGGAAGAGAACAGAGCAGATAACAGCAGAGAATGAAATTGGGCGAAGAAGATGGGGATGGATCGGTCACAGTCTGAGAAAGCCAGCTTCCAGTATCACTAGGCAGGCATTGTCATGGAACCCCCAGGGAAAGAGGAAAAGAGGTAGGCCGAGAAACTCCTGGCGTCGAGACCTCCAAGCAGACATCAAGAGACTGGGAACCACCTGGAGTAGAATCGAAGGAGAAGCACAGGACAGGAGTTGCTGGAGGTCTCTCGTCGACGGCCTATACCCGGGTAGGGGTGACAGGCGTAAGTAAGTAAGTAAGGGTCGAAGAAGTTCGCTGAGGGCAATTTGCAGATGCTTCCAAAACTTCAAAAACTCTTCACGGTGTCAAATGAGGCGAGAATATACAAGCCTTCAGACATTCTGCACGTCAGAGTTTCAGTCTACCGAAATTTTGTTACCGTGAGTGAAGAGGAAAACACTTTAACAGATGGGCTACACAAGCCATACAGAAAGAAGAATTTGTTTTGGCAATCGACTGTACTGTATGTAGTACAGCAGACTATGTTAGCATCTGTGGAGGCACTCGATCTATTTATGTCATTTTAAAACGAATGCTAAAAGAAGCACATGGTGTACAAGAATAAACGATTTCAGACAGAAGTAGGTAAAAAAACTGCGCGTCTTTTGACGCAAACACTGAGCACATTATAAGTCCGGACAAACATGCGATATCGCATGTTTATCCGGGCTTTTAGCATCAATATGTACGTCGATACACGTGCAATTTTGACATGCTTGAACTGGTTTCCGAATAATGCCTATTGTCACTTACTAGATCTTTATCTTCACAGTGTCACACAGTTTCCGTGAAAAAAACATTCATGTATTTTGGCTTTGGAACATTGAAGGGCGGTAGACCAGTCAAAGATTTGGAACTTTTTGATTTTGAAGTAAATGTTACTTCACAGTAACAAAGGTCCTGGGACCGACATCAGCTGAAAACACGGCTGTGCGCGGGCCGACTTTGGCCCTAAGGCCTTTTGTTCACAGAAATTTACCTTTATGGTGGTAAATGACAGTATTTTTGTACGGTGACCGATTCAAGGAAAATTACTGGATATTCTTGAAAGATGAAGCACAATTACCACACTGCACATAGTGTGTCGTCAGCGGGGTTATCACTTGTGTGCGGGTCTGTGATTCTGCACCTTACGTCTCAAGATCGTAAGGTCTAAAGGCACAGACCAGTACACAGGAATTCTTTCAAAATTCGAGGACTTCGAAAGATCTTTGGTTCGGCTATGACACGTTCACGGATGTCACGTCTTATCATGGTTCTACTGAAAAGAACATCCCAACGAAGAATGAAACACGCTTAGATTAAAAACACAGGTGTGTTGTAATTGTCTTTTCTAAGCGCATTTTTTTTCTTGTGTTGTAATTGTCTTTTCTAAGCGTGTTTCTTTCTTCGTTGGGATTTTTTTGCACTTTACACACGTCGCCTGGATTTGGTTCTACTGAGGTGCGAAACCGCATCAAGTTCACATTTTACTCTAATTTATGCTCACCTCTCTGCACCAGATCACAGGTACATTTATAATTCAGACGGTAACATGCTGGTCTTGCAGCCTAAAGTCAAAACTCACAAACCATCACATATTTTGTGACGATTGATACCTGCAGTGAAAGCATACCTCAGGACTAAACAGCTCTGACACAACCATAGTTTTTGTCTGGGGCACTGAATTGGAGCTCGCGCCCCACTTTTTTGCTCTGGTGCCGTTTGTTGTATCACACGGCGAGGAAATGTACCGATTGTGAGCCTGACCATTCTGGGCGGAGTTACAAGGCTTCCGCATGACTGGCTCAGGGGCACACATGCATTTTCCGCACCCTGTGATGGTATCCTCCACGATCTCCCTCTGTATGAGAGATCCTGACACCTGGCAGCGCCTTGTCCACAAATCCCTTGGGTTTCATGGGTTCATGCGGTGTCTATGCCGTCATTCGCTGTGAGAGGACTGACGTGGACAGGCCACACAGTCTCGTCGCAAACATGGAGACCAGGCTGGACTTATGTGGCACGTCATGTCGAGATTGGTTCACAACTGAGTGAAGTGGTGGTAGCGGTGTCGAGGCCGTCTTGGGTACGTGTTCATATTTCCCGCCAGCATCATTTCCGCTGCTTCTGTTCACTTCGGCTTAGTGGCGTTTCCGTTCTGAAATACCAAGGTGAAAGATAATTTATTGCGTTTAGTATGCGTTTCATAAATGCTTGTAACTTATTTGGAATTTTTCTGTTACAAAATACATATAGAGTAACCTACCTTGTGTAATTAACCGCTAGTAGTCACTACTGGGACATATCCCAACCTTGCTGAAGCCGCATAGACCTTCATGACTGAATGTGGCACAGACCCGCATAGACATGGCTGTGGCCGCACAGACTGACCCGCATGAGTTCCCGCAATCGCGGGGACTCGTGCGGGTCTGTGTCATATTCACTTAGTGCTGTCTCCATTGTCTGCGTTTCTCACAGAGAGGTTTTGTAGCTTTCAGTCTAATCAATTCACAGCCACTTGGCTGATCTTAGATCGTGCCAATACTTACCAATATGATGAGGGTACACGCGGACTCGTGGTATATGGTGAAGGTACATGCTGACTGTTCAAGGCCGTTTCAAGCATTACAGGACAACACACCAAAGGGGTCAGTATCAGGTTAGACATGCGGCACGGCCAGCAAATGCGTAATGCAACTGAGTCGATCACTTTCCAAATCTTAGAAAATAGTTTGGGAGATCGAACATGATAGTTCATGGTCGCCCAGATTTGCGTGCCGTCTGGGAATTCGTAGAGCTAGAATTAACCGTTTGGCCGTCGGTAGCATGCTTGGCCGAGGTGATTTCTGCGAGGTGATTCCGGCTGCAGGAATCACCTGGACCAAACACCGGCGCTGCCGACAGCCTAAGAGTTGATCAGTCAGGCACAATACGCGTGATGGTCTGTGATACAGCAGAGCTTGTTTTGAACGACCACCCCTATGAGAAATCACCTGTCATTAAAGACCATAATTTGGTGGCTGTAGCCACCTAATTTATGGTCTTTAATGACAGGTGACACTTTTTGCACCTCAGGACTTATCTTGACAGCACCTGTCTTTTAAGACCACTCTTTTTCCCTCGCATAAAAGGTGGCTGCTCAAAACAGTTTCTACGTGACAGTACTGGATCTCATGTGTGGCTCTGGGTCGTCAATCCAAAACTCCCAAACAAAACAACCAAACCCCCCCTCCCTCCCCCCCCCCCCAAAGAAAGAAAGGAAAAAAAAAGCACAAACAAACCCCAAACGGGGCGCTCACATGCATGCATGCACGCACGCGCACACACACACGTTAGTATATCACAATAGTAAAAACACAGTAAAAACACACAACAAACACATCCGTTTTTCGTGTAAAAATTAATTTTTCATTAGTAAGAAACTCAACAAGTTATGACCTGCTACTTCATAGTATAAATCAAGAAAATCGCGTATCACTTTCAGTTGAAGGAACAACAAAACAACAACAACAACAACAAATCAATACCATTCATAGTAACTCCTTCACTGCGGAGAAAAAGTGAACACGATCCAACTACAAAAGGTATAGATCCTCATGCTGAGACCAGTTTGTACCCATGTCCCTTGGACAGCGGTTGCGGCTTTTGGTCCGGTTGGATAAACACAGATTTCAGAAACAAAACATGCGTCCAGTAGTGGGTAAGGGGGTAACACATCTTGAGGTGTCTGGCCATTTAATTGATAAATCAGCTCAACTGCCCTGATGTCTTTAAGTATAGTTTACACAGGCAAAATAAGAGAAACAGCTCGCTACTGCTTTAACAATAATCAACTGGACCCCGGAATGTTGTAGTAAGCCCTTGACTGCTGCTGACGATTCCGCTGGGCGGAAAAGACGCGTAATTATACGTCATCATTCCGCCCAGTGGTATCGTCAGCGGCAGTCAAGGCCGATTAAGAAACATTTTGTGTGCTGTACTGTGATTTTGGACCATACTGACGGCCGCTCGATTCAGAAGGCAGGCGGCACGCACGGTGGACATCACATGGGTATGATTGCCATGCGTAGGTACCACTGAGGTAGTATAGGCTTCATAACATGATCAGCTTCATATACCGAGGATAAAAACGTTCATTGTTGGGCGATGTAGGCCTATATTGACTAATCCCTTGACTGCTGCTGACGACACCGTTCGGAGGAAACGCGGAGTTGCGCGTCTTTTCCTCCGAGCAGTCACGTGGTTAATATTGTCGGCCAGGAAAAAGAAGCTCATAAAATGCCGAGCGGGATGACAGCAGGGCCTTCGCCATTTCCGAAACATCAAAACCGTCTGGTGCTTGCAAGCTATCAGCCAGGTTGGGAAAAAACTGATGCAGGCCAAATGTCACGATGGTACGATGCTGCTCGATCGTGAACCGGACACAGGACTTGAACGAGAACAATTATTTTAGGCCATTCTATCAAATTTGCAGCATTAAAGCTGCTTAACTTATTCAACCCGACGGCCGTATTTCCCAAATTTTGGAGGCGTCATCTAATGACTATGCATGGATCGACCGGCCATGATAATTCAAGGGTAGTGGCAGATTAGCTTGGCGCCTGTCGGCGCCAAGCTAATCTGGAACTGGCCTTGAATTATCATGGTCGACCCATCTCCTGCTGTAGTGCGTCAGGGCTGAATGGCGGATTACAAATTTCACGCTTCCTAATACTATATAGTACCACGAATGGCGACATTTAGTTTAAGCAGCTCTATCGATGAACAGTTTGATTCTGCAAATCAATAGTATTGCATGAAAATCAAACCTCCCTGTTTAACAATGGTATATTTCGACCAGAGAAAATCCCGTTTCTCGACAGGAAAAAAAAAAAAGATATGAAAAATCTGGAGCACACGACGTCTGATAACATTTTCTACAGAGACGACGCCAATGACGACGCCAATAAAGACAGCACATCACAGGGAATCTGCACAAGCCAGCAGTCTTTACTCCTAATAATATACTGACGAGCAAAAGAAATGCAACATCCTTCTAGTCATCAGAAACGATGACTTGAATGATGCCTCATTTCTTCTGCAGCTCGTCAGTATAGAATATATAATACTGCTCGTAAGAGACCGGACCGATCTGGTACTGCGAAGCCTTGATGCTGAACCATTACTACTGGTCGATCAATCTTAATCCTTTCACTGGCGAGAAAAAAGTAAATGGGACTCAACTGCAAAAGGCATAGATCCCCATGAGCCCCCGCGGTTGCGGGGCCTCATGGGGATCTATGCCTTTTGCTGACACCGCTTTGTATCCATGTCCATTAGACGGCTTGGGGTCTTCGACGTTGAATTCACTGTGATACTAAAGCCACAATCGGCGTCTGCTGGCGCTGAAGCAGAACAGCATGGCGCCTGCAGGCGACAAGCCAATCTGGCACCACCTTAGACTATCAAGGTCGATGTCTTCTGAACTGTAATGCCAGTTTTCAGACGGGGGAGCTAACAAAAATCGGGCAATTTCGGCCTTATTAGGGATCAATGCGTTGTAATATTGAAATACATGGTTGCCACTTTTTATGCATGTTATAATAATACCGGTCATTATATGCGTGTTACTCAGAAATAGCCCGGCCAGTCCCATAAAATGTCAGCGACCATGACTCACGACGTGATTCCCGAACATGTTATCTCTAAATGCTGCTTGAACATGATAGGAATGTGAAGAAGAAAAAAAATGACCCAATGCACTCTTGAAGTCACGAAGAGTTATGCTGGTTTGCCTGTCAAGACACTAAGGATGTTTATACTTCTATGAACGTAAGAAATGGTTCTGTCAGGAAGATTATTTTTTTGATCTGCAAACAACACTGTAGGCTTATTTTTCGCTCAGCTCTCTCAAGTGGATTTGACCTTAACCCATTTAGCACCGACGCCGTACAGCATCAGGCGCCAAGCTAATCTTGCACTACCCTTGAATTATCATGGACGATCCATCTCCTGCATATAGTACATAGTCGTTTGGTGACACCTCCAAAATTTGGAAATGCGGCCCTGGAGTTAAAGTCTGCTACCTGCTCCCGAAATGTGAAATTTTCGGAAACATCGGCAAGACTGAGACCGCAGCCAGTCCAGCTGGATTTTACACCCACAGTGACAGTAAGTAAAAGATAGTAAGTTCATTTTTGTAAAAAGTTATATTTTCATTTCTCGTGGACTACCTGTTTTTTGCTTTCACAGGGCAGTGCGGCTCTTATGTGGGGGGTACTGAGTTACCCACCTGTTTGGCTGACACTGACATGGCCCATTGTGGTGACAGTTGAGGGTGTGCGACGTGTGCGTGTGTGTGTGGGGGGGGGGGGGGGGGGGGGAGGGAGGGGAGGGGTGGTGGGGTGGTGGTGGTGGTGGTGCTGGGGCGGGGTGGGGTTGGATGATTGACGCGTCTTGCTGGGTGTTTTGGTTGCATGTGATGCTCAGTCGAAGAAGTCTACATGACGTTCTGCCCCACGACGCTGAAAGGTAACATCTGCAAGCACTTCGCGTTGGGATTCTGCGCCGGAAAATCATGACCTCAGCAGCATCTTGTTTATATGTCTAGCAGCGATTTTTATCACCCGTTGCCCCACCTACCAGGTAGTGTATCCTTGTATACAAATGATCCTCGGGCCGACATCGACCTGACTTAACGACCATTTCAGTGTTCACTAAGTTTTTGTTCTTCCGTCCGCTGACCAGGCAAACAAAAGACCATACGCGCTTTAGGCACGGATTTTGTTGATAAAGTGTATCCGCTGTACTACAGTACGATTGGGAAATAAAAATAAAAAAGTATGGCACGCTCTTTTTTTTTTTTTTACCCTATAACCCCCATCGCATTTCTCAAATTTTGGAGGTGTCACCTAACGACTATGTACCAGTTGCAGGAAATGGATCGACCATGATAATCCAAGGGTAGTGCCAGATTAGCTTGGCGCCCCCGGGCGCCAAGCTAATATGGCACTACCCTTGAATTATCATGGCTGATTTACCAACGGCTTCGGGGCTAAATGGGTTAACTCCTTGAATGCTACTGGCGATAAGGTTCGGCGCAATAGAAGCGTCCGTTTTCGTCAGCAGCAGCCAAACGGGTAAATATCCATCTAGCTAACATACGTAACGTGAATGCTGGAACAAAATCTGTCAATGCTAGCATTTAATAAATAATGAAATGCACTTGTTATAATAAGTGCACACGTTAGCGGGGTCAGTAGCAAACAGCCAGAATTCATTCGCAAGATTCCGACTGAAAAAATAGTATGCACAAGAACTCACAGTTGCACAAAACTTGAAAATAAATACGACTGACTGAATCAACAGAATCACAATATTGTCGAAGAATATAACAACATAAACAAGAACTGCAAAGCTGTTATGACGCAAGTGCACAACAGCAAATACTGCTGCTGATCTTTAATCTTGACCTTTGGAAAAGGACACTCAAGAGAGCAAGTACAAATTAACCCATTCGCTGCCGGTGAACGCAAACTTTTTTTGGTCTTTAACTCATTCAGCCCTGACGCACTACAGCAGGAGATGGATCGACCATGATAATTCAAGGGTAGTGCCAGATTAGCTTGGCGCCGACAGCTTGGTGCCTGTGGGCGCAAAGCTAATCTGGCACTACCCTTGAATGATCATGGTCGATCCATCTCCTGCAACAGGTGCATAGTCGTTAGATGACGCCTCCAAAATTTGGGAAATACGTGCGTCGGGCTGAATGAGTTAAAAGCATGACAAGGCGAACACCTAATAATCCCATCGATCCAAAGGAACACGGATGCGAATAGGTCAGAAAGAGACAAAGAACCTCATGAGCCCCCGCAAAAGCGGGGGCTCATGAGGTTCTTTGGCTCTTGCATATTGGTGTTTGCATTTTTTTCCGGCAGAGAAGAGGCTACAAGAATGACATAACTACCAAGCTGGACTTTCTTGATGGCCACATTACTACGAAAACCAACGTTTTACAATAATATGAACAGTTGTTGCACTTCTATAGGCATTTGACCTTTAGAAATTGTCCACTAACTCTGCATGCAATAAAAGGTCCTCTCACTAGCTACCTTTCAGTAAATTTGGTTGACAGGTTGACTAACGTGAACTTACATCTCACAAATTTCCAGACCTCTCATGCCCCTTGACCTGGCTCAGTAAAAATATACTCCGGCACTTAGCTACCATAAGTAAGCCAAAAATAACAGCAAAATGTGATACAGTAAATATTTGTGACGAATGTCCTCGTGCCTGTTGCTTTATGTCGGTAAACACGTCGTTGTTACGTTCAGGCAAACATATTTGTATAAATTACTTACAAACAAACGCACGCACGCATGAACGCACACACACACGCGCGCGCGCGTTCATTGATGCGCATACTATAAAGGAAGTTGTACATGTAGATGTTCACTTGCTGGAAGTCTCAAAAACACTGACCAAGCTTGGGAGGGAATGTTCAGTCTTGCATGCTACTGGAATACAGTCACATTTCTGAAAGATCACACATGCCGGCATTACTGCATGCACTGTCTACAACGGAAGAGTCCAGTTTTAACCCCTTCACTGCCGAGAACACCATCCAACTGCAAGAGGTATTGATCCTTATGTGCCTCCGTAGCAGCGTGCCTCATGAGGATGTATGCCTCTTGCTGACAGCACTTTATGTCCACGTTCCTTCGACAACTGAGGATCTTTAACGTCGATTTTACAAACATTTCAAAACACACAATCTGTGCCCACTGGCACTGAAGGGGTTAATATGCTCTTAATACACACCGCCGCTTCAGAAAATCCTCTCATCGTTAACCCGTTCAGTGCCAGCCCAAGTGCAAGAGGCATAGATTAAGCGGGGGCTCTGGAGCATCATTATCTCTTGCAATCTGGCAATATATATTTCTGGGATACGCTTAGTCAGTCTACAAAGGTTTCAGCTGTGAAGGGATCAACAACGCGTGAATGTATAATGAACGTTGAGACATGCTTGGCTGCATTCATATTCACACCCAAATTAAAGTAACCGATAAAGAATGAAACACGCTTCGAAATCACAAGGACAAAACGGTTTTCAAAGTTTCAACGAAAATAAACACAACCACTTGCACATTTTCGTCATAATGTCCACTTAAAAATTATGAAATGTGTTTATCCTTGCAATTTCAACGTGTTTTCTTTCTGTCGTTGGTTATTTTAATACAACTTACACACGTGAAAGTCACTCAGTCCCAGTCTGTTGCTCTGAAACGATTTTGCATGCTAACTGGTCATGCAGAACACACTGTGCGTGATTTGAGAGCTGAAAAGGTACTATACTTGGCTGCACAGCCCGTGGCCGTGGTCCGAGTCGTTGGACGAAGTTTCCTGCGATGATGTGAGCGAGTAGTTGGCAGAGTCCCGCCGTCCGATCTCCGTCTTGCGCGGCCCGATGTGTAAATGTCTTGGGAAACCGTGCTCACCCTTGTCTATAGTTAGATAGTCCATTTTCGCGCCAACAGGCCGCCCGCCGGGTTTGTCCAGTGCTGACGCACTGGACAAACCCGGCGCGCGGCCTGCGGCCACTCCAGAAACACTAGGTAATGTCAGCTGACCGTTTTCAGTGATGGACGGCAAAGAACTGCTCTCCGACTCGAACGTGCTGTTGGTGAGACTGGAGTGTTTGTGTGTGGCGGGGTGGTGGGGCGGCAGGTGGTGCAAGTTGTAGCTGTGGTTGTTGTGGTTGAAGCTGTGGTTGTGGTCGTCGTCACTGCCGCTGACAGTGGAGCCCCGCTTGCTGGAGCGCACGCCGGAGTCCACAGAATCGTCCAAACGTAACGTGACCTCCCCCATTTCCCCCTCTACGATCCCCCGCCGCTTCTCCGCAAAGTCCTCCCTCTCCAAGCTCTCCGCCCCGCCCCCCGCGCACATGTCTAGGTCTCTCACGCCGTTTGTCACGGCCGTGCAGGCACCTGAAGACGGGTAGTCGAAGTTCTGTCTTTCTAATGACCCATAGTTGGCGTTTTGTCTCTCTAAGGAGCCGTAATTGGTATTCTGTCCTGCAGAGCTGTAGTTGGCGTTCTGCCTTTCCAGCGAGCCGTAGTTGCCCAGCTGCATGTTGCGACGCTGTTCTTTATACGTGCTTGCCGCGCGTGAAGACTCCTTCACTTTGTCTCTGAATGACGACATTAAAGTGGGAAGTGGCTCGTGCACTGTTGGTGCCGTACTGGTGGCGGCGGAAGCGGAAGTGTCCCGGGACAAGTTGTTGATGTTGCTGTTGCCCGCCACGGGATCGACCACGGCGTAGAAGTCGTCGCACTTGCTGCGGATGCTGTTGCGGTACTCACGCGTCAGGGACCCGTCCTGGGTACCGTCCTTACGCAGTTTGACGCTGCCGCCCCGCGTCAAGGATCCGCTCCTGCTGTCTGGGGCATCGCCACCAGCTCCACCCACAACGCCAGGAGTGGTCATGCTGCTGCTGCCTACGGCAGCAGCAGCAGGACCACTCCTGACGTTGCTGTGCACATCCACCTTCACGTTCATGTGCCGAGAACCCTCCGAGTCACGTGACTGGGTCACGTGGTCGCCCCCACCGCCTCTGTCGCTGTTGTTGCTGCGAACAGACTCGTCAAACGTCACGCGGGGACCACCACCACCACCACGCCTGCCACGCATCCCCTTCCGCATGGCACCGCCGTTGGGCAGCGACGGCATGCAATCCAAGTCAGCCGCCGCCCCGTCAGCAACATGCACGTTGTCCGAGTCCTCCGTCCCCTCTTCTGAACGCTGGTCGGGACTCACGTCCCCAGAACCATTGTCCACCGCGTCAGTGTATCTTGGCGGCGACTCCCCGTTGCGGCTCCGGCGCCTGGACCTAGGCAACGAGTCCATCTCAAGGCTGGCGTTGTTGTCACTGTTGCTGCCAGCGGCGGACGAGGCTCTGTCGAAAGTGGGGTTCTTGACGATCTGGTCGTCGTGGATCATGAAAAGGGGCTGCCCCAGCGGAACGTAGTCCAGGATCCGGAACTGCCAGCGCTGCTTGACCGTCAGGCCGAACCACAGCACAATCCACAGCACCATGTAGCACACCTAGAGCAACATACACATCACCATAGAGATTAGCTATTGAGCTATTAGCTACTGAGTCCTGAAACACTGCAACAAGCTATTCCGGCACCACCCTTGAACTATCATGGGCGATCTGTCCCGTGAACAGAGAAAATCTCCTTCCTCTGTTAGACCCTGCCAGCCTTGACCCGCTTCATCGGGACATTAACCGTGATAGTTTAAGGGTGTTGCCAAAACGTTGCCTCTAGCCGCCCAGCTTTTCTAACATCATCATTAAAACGTTTATGGGCGACCTTATCTCCTGAAATGTGATGAACTCTGAAGAGGACGGCCTTCAACTATAATAGTAGATCCACATCTCGCTGAACTCACTTGAACTCGTTAAGCTATCTCCCTCTTTCAAGGCTAATCCATATCTCCCTTATCCTGCAGTGTAGTGCAGGGTTGATAAATATCCCCATCTTCTTGTGTACTGTCAGGGCTGGATGAATCCAAAAGCACAGACGAAAAGCGCGGCTATTTTCGATATGACTGACAAATCTCGAACTGTAACGGCTGTCAATAGCGCGTTTTGCCGAGGTGATTCCGACAGCCAAAGGGATAGTGTTTGTTCATGCATGCGCCAAGCTTACCTCACAGACGAGCCCCGTGAGCACCAGTCTGTCCGTGGTTGGCCGGTACAGGTTGACCAGGTCATAAATCACAGGACCCTTCAAGCAGATATAAAATTTGTAGAGATCAATTAATACGCAATACGCATCACACGTAAATGCCCACGTCAATTCGACTAATGAAAAGGTAAAGTTGCTGAGAGTTCCAGATGTGCATAGAATCTGGACCACCATGGTCCCCGATGAACGTGATTTACAAAAAAAAATATTTTTAACATCTTTTTTGTCCGAGGAATGCAGAGCTATTTATCGATTTAACCCAGCCAGGTTATATTTGTTAAATTTTATATTGTAACAAGTTAACCCTTTGGTTGTCAGTAGCGCTTCTTATCGCGATGATTCTCAACGGGAATCATCGCGACAAAAAGCGCTACTGACAACCAAAGGGTTAACATAAAGTATACCTGCAGCAGGCCGAATACGGCGAAGCAGAAGAAGGACTGAGACACAAAGGAAGCAGAACAATCATTAAATTAAAACATTAACATTAAAAACAAGAACACCCAACTCTGGACGTACCTTACACACAGCGAAGAAAACGAGTGCGGCCATGGCACACGAGTGCGGCACATAGCCCTGGCACCCGCTGTTGACCACGATAGTCTGCTTGACGAAGCTGTCTCCGTTCCCTCTGTGCTTCCTCTCCACGATCCGCAACTTCTCCGCGAAGTAGTGCGACCCGTACTCGAACACCGTCATGGTGGAGATCAGCATTACTGCCACGAAAAAAAAAAAAAAAAAATCAACCCATTCACAATAGAAATTTTCGGTGGAGAAATTTCAGCGACCATGAATATTCAGGAGTTGTTTCACACTGGTGATTCGAAGGAGACAATTAGTGTGGAGTAGTTTCAGACTATTTATTGCACATAGGCCAACCGAATGCTTGCAACTTATAGCTTATCGGCGTTGCAGTGTGAGTTGTTGTTGTAGTTGCCAAAGTGGTTCTCGGAGAGGATCACCGACATGCCACGTTTAAAAAATGCCAACGAAGTAGGAGCATTCAGCGACAGTGGAAAATAGTGACAGCACAGTTCAGTGCCTTTCTAGCCTTGTGCCTACCTACTACCTACCATAAAACTAACGTTACAATGAGCTCGCTACAAATGTAGTTACCTTTAGTTGATGCGTAAGGTCTGAATTAAACCGAATTTAGTACACACGAATTAACAAGTTATGTATTTGTATGTACAAGTCTGTATGCACTTTTATGGCCTTAGTCGCCTGCTCGGCGTTAAACCCAAATAACTAACTAACGTATGCACTTTTACTTTAACTGTTAAGACTAATGCAGCTGACATGACAACAAACATATTTCTTTTGAGAAATAAAGTGTATTTTGAATCTTGATCGTCCCTGCGTGATATGCTTACGCGAGTACTTATTACCTTACCTGGAATCTTTTTGACTAAAAAAAGTACGACCAAACTGAGCAGCTTTTACCTGTCGACCCAGCCGTGTAAAGGCCAAGCGAGGCGGAGCAGCCGAGAGCGAGGTGGATGTTGATGTAGGCGGCGCTGTTGTAGCACACCTTGTACAGGCAGGTGAAGGCCGAGTAGCCCAACAAGGAGTTCAGCACCAACGACAGAAGCTGCAGCGCGAAGACCGTTGTCAGCGCCTTGTTCGTGTACCTGCGTCAGTATACAAACGATATAAGCACACAAGACAACTGTCCACGGCTATGCATGGGGACGTCAGTGTCTTAACCCTTTGGCTGTCGGTAGCGCTTTTTGTCGCGATGATTCCTGAAGGAATCATCGCGACAAAAAGCGCTACCGACAGCCAAAGGGTTAATTCGCGTGTACCAAATTCGGTTCAACAGGTCTAAACTTGTGAGGACGCCCATGCGATGCCGCCAGGTCCATCTGGCGTGAGAGTCATTTTGAAGTGTTCAACCCTTCACACTGGTTGTCTCCCTAGATTCGTTACCGCTGATCAGCGGTCGCAAATCGAGATAGTCAACCAGTTTGACTCCTGTCACGTCGAACTGCCATGATAATGTGACCCCTGGGCGTGGCGTGACACACATTGTGGCGCATTCCTTACTCCTCAGCACGGACTTACCATGCCAATGTAACCATGGGTTGCTGTGGCATAGGGACTATTCTGGCGTGTTACACCGGCAATCCGATAACACTTAGAAGAAAACCCCAACAAAAAAATTGGAAAGTGCAATTGTAACATACTTGTGTCGTAATTGTCCTTTCCAATCGTGTTTCTTTCGTTGTTGGGATTGCTTGGAGGTCACCTTTCTGGCCAGTAGTAATCTTGACGGGTTTCTCGTATTCAATCTATGACCTTAATCGCCTTCTCGGCGATAACCCAAATAACCAAGAAACTAACTTATTCAATCCGGAAAACATGAATTTCTCTAGTAAACAAGACACTACACCAAGACGTCACAGACTCACCAAAAGACGGAGGCGTAGCGTATGCCGAACGTGAGTAGGGCCAGCACGAAGTTGACGAAGGCCAGGGTGAGGGAGGTCTCGCTGCCCCACCCCCCGGGCGGCGGGTTAGGGGTGGGGACGACGACCCGTGAGCTGTTGGTGACGAAGTGCGTCAGATTGATGCTGCCCATGATGTCGCTCATGGAGGCCCGCTCCTCTGGGAACAGGAAGTCTATGTCTGTTCTCCATAACGACTCTGCAACGACAAGAAAGAGGGATCGGTCAGTCATAGACCACAGACGCGGCAAGCGTTATAGAGTCAATAGTGAGGTTTTGTTTGCAACGAATGACTCCCAACAACGAACGAACGTTTCGGCGTAAACGTGACCTCACTACTCATAGCCGTAGAATGTATCCAAAAACTATCGCGTAAAGAAGGTCAGTATTCTTTTTGTAAGAGGCATAGATCCTCATGGGCCCCCGCAGTGCGGGGGCCCATGAGGATCTGTGCCTCTTGCTGGACCTTAGAGGCTAGACCCACGCTACCAGAATTTGCCACTAGCAATGTGTGGTACGCAACAATTTGCCCCCTGCCACATCGGCTTCGTGGCACACGTTTCAATGTGCGCGCAATGTGTTGTACTGACTGACCTGCCATTGCCATATATGGAACAGCTCTCACGGCGCGCCCGGTTGAAATATTCGGAGCTGCGGGAGTCCCATATGCATGGGAACTCTCGGACAAGGTTGATCAATTTACTCACTGGAGACGTGCCGCATACGGATACTCAGCTATTTGCAGCGTTTCCACATGCGGCGCGTCACCAATGAGTTAACAGTCTCAAAGCCGTCGGCCGTCGCTCAGCTTCTCAGCCTCGTCCGCCATTTTTTCCGGCTCGCCGGAAGATGAAGAAACGGGAAGTGGCGCAAGAATTGCTGATTGGCTGAGAGGCGGCAACATTGCTCGAGCCTTGCCGGCTAACACAAAACAATAGACTCGGTTTGTATCGGGTCGCAATTTGTGGCGGCAACATTGTAGGCGCCCCTTTAACTGTGGCAGCGTGTGCCCTGCTTTTTATGACAAGCAGGTTTACCAGGCGGCGGACACTCCTACTCGTGTGTTCTTCAGCAATTGATGGATCAGTGCGTTTTGCACCTACGCATGAGTGAGAATAGGGCTGTAAGAACAATTCATTCGTACGTGCATGCATACATAAGAGTGACAAGCAAGTATCGTTGCGGGATAGGCGGACAAAAGACAACTGGCGCAAACTCATACATTCACATTTCGGGCAGGCCGGGGGCTCATCAGTGATGATCTATGTCTATTTTGCAGTCGGATCGTGTTTTGTTTTCTTGGCAGAGAAGGGGTAAAAAAAAAAGAACGACAGCGTTTGAAATCAAAATGCAAACATGAAACATCTCACACAGCCGTTGTAATCTCCATGTACGTAAAGTTTACAGTAAACATTTCTATTCAAGTTAAGATCAAAGAATAGCAATAAATGCTAAAGTGTCGTTTAAATTGCAGATTTCTTCGCGGAAAATTGCCTTTAAGCGAAAACACGGGATTGCACATATATGTGTGCAATCACCCGTGGGATCTATACCCTACAGTTGAGTCTATAGAGTTTCAACTTCAAGAAAGTGAAAGTTGTTTCTCTAGAGAGAGAGAGAGAGAGAGAGAGAGAGAGAGAGAGAGAGAGAGAGAGAGAGAGAGAGAGAGAGAGAGAGAGAGAGAGAGAGAGAGAGAGAGAGCAATGCCGCCCAGAAAACAAAAAACAAAACAAAGAAACCCACGCAAATTACACAACTTTCTCCTCAAAAACAAACTAAGGTCTGAGGGCACTGCTTGTGCGCATCTCTCTGCGTCATGCTCGACACCTGACATGGCTGCCTGAGGCTGGCAGCGTCTCCTGTAACTATTTCAACTCTTACATGGAACGCTATTGCGTTTGTCTGGCGGTAATCCAACCACAGCAACAGAGGTTACTCCGCATGACACGGAACAATGGGAGAGAACTCAGTGATGGATCTTTACAAGACTGCAGTGTAACAAGCTTAAAAAAAAATCGGTACAAGCTATCCATTTGCAAGAGGCATAGCTTCTCATGAGCCCCCGCGAGCGGAGGCTCACGAGAATCTATGCCTCTTGCTGATCTCGTTTCACAACTATCAGACAGAAGAGAGTTTGGTCAACAATAGCTTACAAAAAATTTAAGAACATGTGCCAAGACATATTTGTGAAAGACCATTACACATGTCGTTCCCAGAAATCAGCCTGCCACGTTCTCTAACACGTTTGTGATTGCTGCAAGCAAAGGAGCAGCTTCGAGTGGGGTGGGTTTCGTGCCTTTTGCCACTGAAGAAAATTCTGTCGACTCGGGTATTAAACATGCATAAACAATTTTTTAAAAACAATATGTACTTGGAAATTTTGATTATTTTAACAGGATCTTATCAGTTGCGAATGTACTTCACACTTAATTTGAACAATTACCACAAACGTAAAACGATGCAAGTAATACAAATAATATCTACTCCCCAGCGAGAAAGACAAACGGGGCTATGAAGAAATAGCCCAGAATCCATCACCCCCTCCCCCCCTCCTAACACACACACACACCGTGTTTTACATGGCACTGGCTGAGTCACGCCCAGAAAAAGTACCGGAAAAGTGGCGGGGGGGGGGGGGGGGGGGGGGGGGTGGGAGGGGAAGAGAGTATCCCTGGCCCCCACCATATTTTTCGAGGAGAAAATTAATAATGCTGGTGAAAAAAAAATCACGATTTTATTTTTTGGCAATTACACTCATAATTTTATTTTTTATAATTACATTTTGGGACAAAAACATTTTTTTGTGTGTGGAGAAAACATTTTCTTAATTTTGATCTTTATGTTACATGACTCAGTTCTATGAGGCTGGACTTTCGCTTATTTCAACCCCTTTCCCTCCCCCTTTCCTCACCCCAGCCTTCACCCCGTTGTTTGATTGTTGAAAACTGAAAAAGTAACGTCAGGCACGCTGGACTCCGCCTCCTCCCAATGAAAAATACCTTCTTACGCCACTACACGATGCAGCTTTTGGAAACTGAGGTTATAAACGGACGGTGTCAGGTCTGCCGTTTTCAATATAGAACAAATACGGACGCCACGGCCCCGACTGAAAATTCCTCCGCTAAAAATACACATACGAGCAAATGTAGAAATCAGACAAAAGATGACAAACACACGCACCAAACTGCCAAAAACATTGTCATACTTTGCGTGCTGTCACGAATGAATTCATCTCTAATGATGTGAGCCCCGCGCAGACTACGGCAAAAATTAGGACTGACCGTCATTCCTTCAGTCAGCAGCATCCGTCTGCGAGAGGCGTAGATCCTCATGAGCCCCCGCTTTGCGGGGGCTCTTTAGGATCTACGCCTCTTGCTAAATAACTTATACCTGTGCCCATCAGTCGGAGGAATGAGAAACCAAGCGTTTGTCTGCAGTGGAACTCACTGACATTGGTGACTAAATTTATCTTTTCGGTCAGTAACAGAAACATTGCTTGCAAGATTCCAAGACTAACTGTTAACAAAACAAACCAAAAAAAATGTTGAGAAAGACTGAAACAAATCGGGACCACGAGAAATGAGTGCTGGTCTGTGATTTTGGATCTTACGGCTCCAGCCACACAAAGATCCAGTCAGCAAAACAGATGAACATGACCACAGGCGTGGGATGATCGCAGAGCCATATCCGACTACCCGTGTTACAGAGGTGGTCGCTTTCGCAACGAATATGTCCCATGCCTGTGTTTCAAACCGGAGTTACCTGGAGCATAGCCGTCAGTAAAACACGCAACAGAACTGATTGTCAGATGGGGAAACAGCTCGCGTGGCTCCGTGTATCAACTTTCGCTTTGATGAGGTGTTAAGTTGTGTGTGCCAACGAAAATTGGTAAACTCGTGTATACCCTCCTCCTTTCAGTCTCATCTGCTCATACTTCAGTCATTTCACAGACTCTCAGTGTTGTAAAAATCTACGCGGCCTAGCAAGACTGAGACAGATCAGGGTTTATGCATACCACAAAACTGGGCTGCAAAGACCATTTGCAAGGTCAGTAGTAAGACAATCAATTTGGCAATAAACGCTGCAAAACCTAGAGTAGTTTTTAAAATATCAGTGTGAGTGTTTGTGTTAGTGTGAGACTTAGTGTGTGTGTGTGTGTGTGTGTGTGTGTGTGTGTGTGTGTGTGTGTGTGTGTGTGTGTGTGTGTGTGTGTGCACGTTTTGCACATTGTCTCACATTTACGCGGCATGCACTTGCACGCGCATGCACGGCGCAGTTTCTTTCTCAGCAAACATGCGCCGACCAGACTAAACTAACAAACAGCACAAAATCAACACCGTCTTTCGCGTCAAGACAAAAAAAAAAAAAACAAAAAAAAAACCACCCAAACCTGACAAGCCCCCTCGCATAAAATACGACTCCAAAACAAAACGGTACAAACACGCAACTCCCGGGAGGCATGCCAGGAGTCTAGATGAGAGACTTCTCACTGAGAAAGATGGCGGTGTCCTCTGCATCATCGAATCGCATCCACCTGCGAGAGACATAGATCCTCATGAGCCCTCGCATATGCAGGGGCTCATGAGGATCTATGTCTCTTCCAGGCTCTGTTTGAGCGCACCCGTTCTGCTTAAATAGAGAGACGAGATTAGTGAACGTTTTAGTCTACAATGATGATGTCGTCGAAGCCGAGTGTAGTTTTGTCTCAGTCGCGAGTACTGTGTACAAGGTGCGTTCACATACCAACATAAAATCCTTCTCTTCTGTAAAACGACACAGAGCCTCATGAGCCCATGAAGGCCGTATACAGAGACCAATGAACAAAAACTCCACAACAACAGCAATTTACGGAGCTCTGACTCTTCGCAAGGAATAACCGGCGGGTTGGGGCGTAAGAGTGACCTTACCCGTCTAGTACTTCTTATACTTGAGACTCTCAGAAAAACATGCCAAAGTCTGGCCGGGAACAAAAGGCCAAAGCTTCATCTGTCTGTCAATAGTGACACATCGGACTAAATGATTTTGTTAGGGCTGCAGGCATATTGTTGTCAACACCATGCTCGCCGCAATCACAGCGACATGAAAAAATCTATCAGATGAAGAGCAAAGCCGCTAAAAAAACCAAAAGACTTCCAAAGCCAAACGGTTAACTCGTTTGACAAGTATATCCGGATGCTCGGCAAAATACTCAGCGCATCCCGGAATGCGGCAAGTCTCGAATGAGTTAACTCATTCCAGCGGCACCGCATCAACAGCTTCGAAAGCGTCGTGCAGCGTTGCCGGCGGCAACGCTGTACACTTCCGGAGCTGTTGATGCGGGGTCATTGAATGAGTTAATCTTCTTCACTGTGTCTTCATGCTCCTTGAATTCAATTGCATGACTTCAAAAGCTCTCTGCATATCGTGATACAGTTTCATTTACATTATATTGTAAACGGGTTTGATGTTTGTTCACACAGATATACTCGTCTGCTCAGGATCATTTGCAATGCACGAAAAAAAAAAAAAAATGAATCGACTATGACAGTTAAAGAGCAGTGCCTGATTAGGCACAAGCCCCACTGTCATTGGATGGGGGGATATATCTCAAGCACTGAGATGGTCGTGAAAGCCGCGAACGTGGTATATGACATCTGGCACCAATTCACATGCTGTTTGGTATTTGGGGGATCCCGGGTGGTCGGGGAAAGAATGGATGGGAACTGTGAAACCACCCGGGCTTTCCTCCTCCCATTCCATGTTACGTGCAGGGAGATGTGGCCTCTTTGATATTCCAGTGCAGTTGGAATCTCCCTGGGCCGTGATCACCTTTAATGCACACTTTTGCTGCAGATGCTGCAAGAGGTGTACATAGTGCATAGTGCATTCGAGACGTGGTGCATTCGGGATACGCGGCTTTACTGATGCCGCGTATCCGAGTGTACCATGTCTCGAATGAGTTCAATGCTGCAAGAGAGAAAAAAAAAAATCATCTTTAAAATGGGATGATGATGAATACGGCATGGGGATGTACTGTGACCACTCGATGACCGCGTTTACATCTGTTCAGGCTTCTTCCGACGCAGTGCGTCGTCTTGCATGCAACCTACATCAAGGCACCAAAAAGGCCAAACGCATGACCAGTACACCTCTTGGTGATCACGTGACGTCTGCAGGAGACCGGAGGTTGTGCAGCGTGCAACCGGCCGGCTACATCGACCAGTTTACGTCTGCAGGAGACCGGAGGTTGTTCAGCGTGCAACCGGCCGCTACATCGACCACAGGGGGGAGAAAATCGAAAGCATGGCAGTTGGCGTTATGCAAAGAGTTGTGTGCGCCTGATTTAGACCGTCAATGGGGGTACGCATCGAGTCACGGGCACACAACTCTTGCCATAAATGCCTTACTTCGGTTGTCACCCCATGAGCCTCGAATGCATTGTGCAACTCAAGGCCATCTGCATGACTGATGCAGATGGGGACTTTTGAAACCGACTGATATACACGCTTCTTTATATTCGAAATTCACTATAAAAAAAAGCCGGATGGGCAAACTGTTGAGGATCATGAAACCAAGAACGCGACCGCAGTTATAAGGTTGTAGTCCCAAACGTCCATAAGCGAAGACTGGCCTCCTTCAATCGACCACTGGCGCTGAACAGAGCTACAATACTTGTCGTTGGTTTTACGGTTGCAGATTATTTTCAAGCACTCCAATAGCAAATGTTTCAGAAGGGTTGAATAGTATACGTAGCTTCTTAACTAGGTTGAAACATACCGAACGACGAAGAAGAGTAGTCTTATCATTTCTGATCCAACTGCAAGAAGGTAGATCCTCATGATCCCCCGCAACTGCGGGGGATCTACTTCTCTTGCGTGTCCTATTTACATCCATGTTCCTGAAGCTCACTTGCGTGGACTGGCAACTGTACAACAGACACCCGTCACATTATTATGTCCAGTGGCTGCGTCGCCTGATCATCACAGGATTAGGTATCAAAGTGTGCATCCGTCCCCGACCTCTATCCCCTGCCGTGCTGACTCTCACAAGTCCACGGGAGTCGTCCTACTGCTCGCTGGAATGGCCATTTCGAGGATTAATGTGGTAAACTATGTAAACACCTACAGATATGCCTGGCGTGGCTCACACTATGATAAAACTGTCATAATACAATTGTGTGTTGGTGTGTGGTTTTGGTATGTGATTTTGGACTTCTGGTCTACAGCCGTATAAACCAGGATTAACTCATTCTACCCCAACAACGAAACCCCCAAATTTTGCTCTTGTCCTCTGAAGACTGCTTTGTAGTGCAGGGCACAGATCGACCATGATAGTTCAAGGGTGATGCCAGAATAGCTTGGCGCCCATAGGCGCCAAGCTATTCTGGCATCACCCTTGAACTATCATGGTCGATCCATATCTTGCTGTGGTGTGTCTGGGGTACAATGAGTTAAAGACCAGAACACATATACGATTTAAACCTGCGGGTAGGGGCTGATGCGGTGATGAGACCCATAGTATGACCGAGCAGCACTGTCCACATAATATAAATATAATGCTGTGCTGTAATGTGATTTTGGACCTAACGACAGAGAAACGTAAGGTTCAGAATTACAGACCTACTCACACAGCAATGCGCGATGGGCAACAGTCGCAAGTGTCTGTAACCCATTCATCGCCAACGTCCAGTGCAATTGTCCTACAATAGTTTACGTCGTCAAAATCGACTGAAGAAAGAGAAAAGGGTGAAAAGACCTATAATTAAACCTTTATGTTTTTTTCTGTTTTCGTTCAGCTGAACTCACCGTTGAATGATCAGTTCCGTGGGCAATGAGTATGCACGCTTTGCTATACTCTTTGGTTCGGGCTTTAACGTCGACGGCAACGGAGAGAGGCAGCAACTGTCTATTAAGAATGACCTGAACACTTAGCAATTCAGGCACACTGCAAATTTGCCACTTTGATGTAACAGGACCTGGTAACGGGCGTGCTTTATCAAACAAGCCCGTCCTTCTTGCCCGGATTGACGAAAAACACCATAAAAGGGTAATAGAAGCCCCCCCCCCCCCCCACCCTTCCAGGGAAAAAAGACGGGCTTGTTTCATAGCATGTCCGTTGAAAGATCCTGGTAAATCAAAGTGGCACAGTTGCAGTGCGCCGAAATTGATCAGTGTTTAGGTCGTACTCCATAGGCAATAGATTTCCCTGTCCCCCATAACCCGCCCGTCAGGGCCGTCCAATATCCCTTCGGTGCCGTGGACGTTAAACCACGAACTAACCAACCAACACCCCCCCCCCCTCCTCCTCCAACCTCCTCGTCTTTTACAAAACATGCGAAAAGTGTCCAAAAGATAGACACAGTTCACTAACCGGCACGGGACATAACAAGTGTTGGCTTGGTCCTTTTGGCGCCAGAAAAGACGAGTGCAGCGGCACAGATATTTTCTGATACGACGGAAGTGAGTCGGTACATGCCTGGAACTGTGACCGCAAGGTCCGAACCCGGTGAGTACAAGATTCTCGGCCCGACGTCGACCGCTGTTGGCCCGCGCGGCGCTTTGCGAGGACCTTGTACTAACTGGGAAATCGTAGACCACCGCACATTATTGCCTGATGCGACGGAAGTGTAATAGGCGTAAAGAGAAGGACCAAGTCCCTCCACGGACTGGACAACTCTCCCTTTGACTTCCGACAGGGGATGAAAGCTGAATGCGAAAAGCGCTGGAACGTAATAGTCAGCTATCTATTTATCTATCTGTCTGTCTGTCTGTCTGTCTATCTATCTATCTATATCCCGTAGTCTTGCCGACCGTTGGGGCACCACTGATGACTTGGCAACTAGCTCCCTCCATTCCTCTCTGTTCTCTGTCATTCTCAGCGTATCGCCCAGCTTCAGTCCTGTCCTCTCTGAGATATTGTCCTCTCATCTTTTCCTCTGTCTTCCTCTCCTTCGTCCTCCTTGCACAGTGCCTTGCAGGATTGTTTTGGCAAGCCCTGCTGAACGCGTGACATGCCCATACCACTTGGTATGGGCAATAGTCAGCTATTGCCGTGTAAATCCGAGACGCGTCGAGTCGGTCATCCGTGAAATGGTCAGACAAGCCACCTCCATCAACCTGTTGTTTACACAGGCAATCGTCCGTGCTGTTACTTACTTACTTACTTACGCCTGTCACCCCTACCCGGGTATAGGCCGTCGACGGGAGACCTCCAGCAACTCCTGTCCTGTGCTTCTCCTTCGATTCTACTCCAGGTGGTTCCCAGTCTCTTGATGTCTGCTTGGAGGTCTCGACGCCAAGAGTTTCTCGGCCTACCTCTTTCCTTGGGGGTTCCATGACAATGCCTGCCTAGTGATACTGGAAGCTGGCTTTCTCAGACTGTGACCGATCCATCCCCATCTTCTTCGCCCAATTTCATTCTCTGCTGTTATCTGCTCTGTTCTCTCCCAGAGTCTGACGTTGCTGATCTTCTCTGGCCAGTGGATTTTCAAAATTCTTCTAAGGCAACTGTTCATGAAGGTCTGTACTCTGTTGACTGTGGTTTTTGTCAATCTTCAAGTCTCTGCGCCATATAGGAGAACTGCTTTTACATTGGAGTTGAAAATCCGGACTTTGGTGTGTTGTGACAGCTCTTTGGAACTCCACACTTTTTTCATCTGGAGAAAGGCTGCTCTGGCTTTACCGATTCGTGCTCTGACATCTGCATCAGTGCCGCCTTTTTTGTCTATGATGCTCCCGAGATAGGTGAAGGACTCCACTTCCTCCAACGGGGTGCCAGCAAGCAAGACTGGTTCTTCCCTGGTTGCGTTCAGCCTCATTGTCTTTGTTTTCTGTTTGTGAATGGTGAGGCCCACTTGGGACGAGATGTCAGCAAGCCTCGTGGTCTTGTCCTGCATTTGTTGATGAGTGTGGGACAGTAATGCCAAGTCGTCTGCAAAATCGAGGTCGTCAAGCTGTGTCCACAGTGTCCACTGTATTCCACTTCGTCTGTGCTCTGTGGTCATCTTCATGACCCAGTCTATGGCCAGTATGAAGAGGAACGGAGACAGCAGACACCCCTGCCTGACACCAGTTCTGACCTGGAGCTCCCTGGTGAACTGCCCTTCGTGGATCACGCGACATGTCATGCCATCATAGCTGCTCTTGATCAGGCGGACGAGCTTTGTGGGTACACCGTAGTGTCGTAGGAGTTTCCACAGAGTCTCTCGGTCCACGCTGTCAAATGCTTTCTCATAATCCACAAAGTTGACGTACAGCGGGGAGCTCCACTCCAGAGACTGTTCCACGATGATGCGGAGAGTGGCGATCTGGTCTGTACATGATCGGTTCTTCCTGAATCCTGCTTGCTGGTCTCTCAGCTGGGGGTCAACGGAGCTCTTCATTCTCTCTGGGATGATCCTGTTGAAGACCTTTCCTGGTACTGACAGCAAGGTGATTCCTCTGTAGTTGGAACACTTGCTGAGGTCGCCTTTCTTGGGAAGCTTGATTAGGTACCCCTCCTTCCAGTCAGCCGGCATCACCTCCTCTTCCCAGATCTTTCCAAACAGTGGGTACAGCATCTCCGCTGTTGTCTCTAGGTCTGCTTTCAGAGACTCCGCTGGGATGCCATCTGGCCCTGCTGCTTTGCCATTCTTCAAAAATGCCACTGCTTTTCTGATCTCTTCCCGGCTGGGTCTGTCACAGCTGATGGGTAGATGCCGGCTGGATGTCTGGTGGGTCGGGTGGGCTATGTCTGTTCAGTAACTCTTCAAAATACTCAGCCCATCTGTCGAGTTGGTCTGCTCTGTCTGCAATAGGCTTGCCTTCTTTGTCTTTTACTGGTCTTTCTGTATGGCCATACTTGCCCGACAATCTTCTGGTAATGTCGTAGAGCTCTTTCATGTTGCCGCTGCCTGCTGCCTTTTCTGCCTCTGCTGCCAGGCTGTCTGTGTAGGCCCTCTTGTCTGCCCTGATACTCCTCCTCACCTCGCGGTTGGCTTCCGAGTATTCCTCCTGTGCCCTTGCTTTGGCTGCTCTCGTGCGACTGTTGTTGACAACTGCTTTCTTCTGCTTCCTCACTTCTGTCTTCTTCAAGGTCTGTGCCGACAGCCAGTCCTTGTGATGGTGTTTCCTGAACCCTACAGTGTCTTTGCAGGTTGAGTTCAGCGCCTCTCTAACTGCCTTCCACTGCTGCTCTGTGGTGACTGCCTCTTCATTTACTAGCTCCTGTAGCGCTTGAAACCGGTTGGACAGCACCAGTTTGAACTCTTCTCTAACTCCAGTTTCTCTCAGGAGGCCTACATTATAGTGCTGTCTTCTTGTTGTCTCTGTGCGGCTTTTCTTTAGCTTGAGCTTCATTCTTAAGGTAAGCAGATGGTGGTCTGAGGCGACATCTGCTCCCCTCCTCACTCGAACATCTTGAAGGGATCTTCTAAATTTCTTGCTAATGCAGATATGGTCTATTTGGTTCTCTGTTGTATGGTCAGGTGAGACCCAAGTTGCTTTGTGTATTCTTCTGTGTGGGAAGATGCTGCCTCCAATGACAAGTCGGTTTAGAGCACAAAAGTCTACAAACCTCTCCCCGTTCTCACTCATCTCTGAGCCTAGTCCCTGTCTCCCCATCACCTCTTCGTATCCGGTGTTGTCCTCCCCTATTTTGGCATTAAAATCGCCCATGACGATGGTAATGTCTCGCTCCGCACATTTGTCCACGGCACTCTGGAGTCGGTCGTAGAACTCTTGTTTCTCTTCCTCGTCACTGTCATTAGTGGGCGCATAACACTGGATGACGTTCAGCTTGAGCGTTTTCTTGGTTCTAAAGGCTGCTGTGATAATGTTTGGCCCAAGAGGTTCCCAGCCCATCAGCGTTCTCTGTGCCACTGGTGACAGCATGAATGCTACTCCTTCTGTATGGGGGGGGGGGGGGGGGGGCATTCTCCTCTTCGTGACCTGAATACAGAACCATCTCCCCACTTAACAGCCTTTTCTGGCCAGACTGCGTCCATCTGGCTTCACTGATACCTAGCAGGGAAAGGTTGTACTTTTGCATTTCCGCTGCTATCTGGGCGGCCTTGCCGCTCTGGTACATGGTCTTGACGTTCCATGTGCCCATGGTTGTGTCCCTGGATAGAGAGAGGCGGCTCGGTCCTGTGGCTTCCGAAGACTTCCGGCTTTCACCACAGGACGTCATAAGTCTTCTGGTAGAAGAACCTTCCTCCTCCAGGAAAGGAATTACTGTTAGTCTTTTCGTCGGCGTTTTTGTAGCTATTTCCTTTTTTGCAGAGTGGGGAAGCTACCCCCACGCCCAACCCCCTTACTAGGAGGACCAGGGGTTTTCTGTCGGGGTCACCTTCCCTTAGACCATGTTTCGTTCACGGCACCTTATTTCATTCGGTGCACCCCTCTCACGAGGGACCCCCTATCCACCACCCAGGGGACGCGCCTCAACGCCATATGGTCCCAGCGCGAGGCCGCGTCCGTGCTGTAATAGATAACAATTATGAAGTTAGACGAAAGAAGCCGTGGAGCTCAGTAGTCGTTGCGTTCTTCAAACTGTGTTCCGGGGACTTATGGAAGAGGCTGGAGAGAAGGGTTGAGGGCGATTTCCCTGTAGGAGCAGCAACACTGACAAAACGTACAAACGAATGGTAAACATCTGCAGCAAAGTGATTGGCAGTCAGCAAGCCAGTGTGGAGTCCGTGTATGAACAGCGTGTGGTGAGAAAGGGTAGGCGGATAGCCTCAGACAGATCCCATGTCCTTGCCCACCTCTATGAACTCCTCCCCTCTGGCCGCAGACTCCGCACGCACAAAGCTAGGACACTCAGACTACAGCACAGTTTCATCCCCAAATCCATCACTCTAAGCAATCTGTAGGTACATCCACGCATACCCAAACCTAACTCCTCCCCTATCCTCCTTTACCTGTGCAATTAGTAGGAATGGAGCTTGTTGATTTTAGAGAAGTGATTATATTGTGTTTTATTTGGTGGTGAACATGGACATATTGGGATTGTTGTTACTGAGTGTTTACCTACTAATTATTTTACTAAGGTATTTTTTTTTAAATTACGCAGCTTGTGTAATAATGTGTAATAATGTATTGAGACATTTGTATAATAAGTAATGAGGGTTAGGATTAGGTTGAAACACGCGTATTAAGTATGCAGGTGTAGAGGAGGGTGTGAATGTATAAGTGCCGCTCAGTTCAGTTCATAAAAGATGTTTATGTTTGAGATGTGTAAGAGTTATGTGTAAAGATTTTGTAGTGTTTATTTTGTCCATTTGGAATTTGTAGCTTTGTAAGTGCAGGGATGTTCATAATTATGTTATAAGGTTTTCATGTCTTGTTTGTACTATTTGTTATAAGTGTACCACAACCGAATTTCTCTTTTCGAGATAATAACGTACTCTTATTCTTATTCTATATCACACCACGTCGTACGCCATAGGCAATAGCTGTCCCTGTCTCCCCATACCCGCCCGTTAGGGCCGTCCATTATCACTCCGGCGCGTAGGCTTTGAACATCGAATGAATGAGTAAATGAGCGAACGAATGAATGAATGAATAAATCAACCAACGAATGAATGAATGAATAAATCAACCAACGAATGAATGAATCAACCAACGAATGATTGAATGAACGAATGAATGAATGAATGAATCAACCAACGAATGAATGAATGAATAAATCAACCAACGAATGAATGAATGAATAAATCAACCAACGAATGAATGAATCAACCAACGAATGATTGAATGAACGAATGAATGAATGAATCGTAAAGCACGCTAAACGTTGGCATTATTAAATGTAGACACACTACACAACATTATTTTAAGACATTAAATTTACACCAAATTAGATGCTCATGCAGATCCACTGTGTATGATTACATGTGTGTGCTTGATCATGTTTTATCTGAAATAGACTGCATGGAGAAGGGTCAGTACTGTCTCGACAGAACGTTTATAATCGAGAACCCGCAACAGGAGAACAGGCTGTGACAGTTGCATCATGCCACACAAGATTCACACATGAAACCCTGAGTTCAAAGTTTTTTTTTTTTTAATCTGCCATAGCAATAAGCATGTTATTCCCCTAATTTTTATTTTTATTTTTTACATCTTGCGGTTCTCAGATACGACATGACTGCGCCGTTACGCGGAACTCTGGGGCCAGTTGCATGAGGAAGTTTAAATTCTGCACGACAATTCGATAAACATGGTGCTCTACTATAGCGGAGCACCTTGGTTAGTGGCTTGTGTAGGATTTAAGCCCACATGCAGTAGAGGCCTGAGATCGAAATTCTCAAATCTGGGAGCTGTCATCTGAAGACTACGATACAGTTCAGGAGACAGAACGACTATGACGTATCAAGGGGGTGGGGGTGGGAGGGGTGGGGGTGGGGTGGGTGGGTGTAGGGGGGGGGGGGGAGGCGGGCAGAACTATCATGGTGGACCCAAATCATGTTGTAGCGTGTCATGACTGAATGGGTTAACAGCGGAAAACGTCTTTTTGACAAGTTCAATTTCCCCCGGGCGTCCGGTTAATAAAACTGACAGTACCATCGATCAATTCGCCCCCCACCCCCAACACACACACACACACACACACACACACACACACACACACACACACACACACACACACACACACACACACACACACACACACACACACACACACACACTTCCACCACCTTCCTCCATGTCGTTTAAATTCGAGGTCGTTCTCATATGAGACCCTTTCCCACAAGGTTTAAGACGTAACGCCTAACCGTATGCTTAGCCCGAAATGACCTCCTCATTTAAAGTACACAGCTTGGAGGTTGGTCAGCAAGAGACTTTAATCCGTTTTTATAAGCCCCTTTTGAAATGCATCAGCCGCATGTGAAGCTGTGTCTCGGACAAGGATGCCAGGGATTTTTCTTCAGCAGTAATTAGAAATTGAAATGTCAGTATTATATACATATGCAAACCAAGGGGAATCACAGCGCTGGACAGACAACAGTTAAATCAGGCTATTTACCCGACCACATATAGTAGCGCACCTTCATGTTTGTGTATGTATGTTTCTCCTGCCCACTTCCTAAGTTCCGGAGAAAGACATGGGTTATATAAGAGACCTGATCCATTCGTTTGAGGATGGAAATGATCGTCTTATTCTATACCTGCGTATTTCTCTGTGGGCTGGCGATTGGGTGCCTGATAGGCGGGGGCAGGGGATCTAACTGTTGTCTGTCCAGCGCTGTGATTCCCCTTGGTTTGCATACAATTCTGCCAGCGCTAGCCTCACCTATCTGGTTTGTGAGTATCTATAACTCGAGGCAAATTTGTATCGTTACATTGTTGTGTAATGTTCTGTGCATCTACTGTGGGAAATCAGGGTATTTACCCGACCACATATAGTAGCGCACCTTCATGTTTGTGTATGTATGTTTCTCCTGCCCACTTCCTAAGTTCCGGAGAAAGATATGGGTTATATAAGAGACCTGATCCATTCGTTTGAGGATGGAAATGATCGTCTTATTCTATACCTGCGTATTTCTCTGTGGGCTGACGATTGGGTGCCTGATAGGCGGGGGCAGGGGATCTACCTGTTGTCTGTCCAGCGCTGTGATTCCCCTTGGTTTGCATACAATTCTGCCAGCGCTAGCCTCACCTATCTGGTTTGTGAGTATCTATAACTCGAGGCAAATTTGTATCGTTACATTGTTGTGTAATGTTCTGTGCATCTACTGTGGGAAATCAGGGTATTTACCCGACCACATTAGTAGCGCACCTTCATGTTTGTGTATGTATGTTTCTCCTGCCTACTTCCTAAGTTCCGGAGAAAGACATGGGTTATATAAGAGACCTGATCCATTCGTTTGAGGATGGAAATGATCGTCTTATTCTATACCTGCGTATTTCTCTGTGGGCTGGCGATTGGGTGCCTGATAGGCGGGGGCAGGGGATCTAACTGTTGTCTGTCCAGCGCTGTGATTCCCCTTGGTTTGCATACAATTCTGCCGGCGCTAGCCTCACACTGGTTTGTGAGTATTATATATATACAGCATAAACTGCGACAAAAAATGCAGCCACGATCGCTAAAAAATGACCAGAAGCATTAAAATGACATATCCTGATCTGTGTTATATGGATGACACGTCAAAACACAGCTGCGTGGACGGAAGACTTCATTATCCTATGTAGTCCTCGGAATAACATATGAAGCCTATGCCCATGTTTTCCCCCGAATCCAGACCCGATAGGCCAAGCGTGCAAAATGCTAAGAAATTCCAAATAAACACGATTAGAAAAGCCGAGTACCACACCAATTGTGTTGTATTTGTGCTTTCTAAACGTGCTTTTTTTGTTGTTGGGAATTCAACCTTAAGGAAACTCCTTTTATCGCATTACTACCCCATTTGACGCCTACAGCAGGAGTTGTATCGACCATGATAATGGCTCCAAGCCAATCTGGCATTACCCTTGATTTATCATGGTCGATCCATCTCATGTAACTGGTACACAGTCCTTTGGTGACACCTCCAAGATTTGGGAGATGCGGTCATGGGGTTATATGGGTTAAGTCGCCATGAAGCTGTTCCTAAATATCGGAACGAGTGTCTATTTTCGTGGAGTAGGCGTCTTCTTTCTGTGAAAAAAGGAGTTTCCTGTTTTGAAAATTAAATATGTGTATACAAACAAGAATAGCTTCTATTTAAATCTGAAGTCACGAACGGCCTGAGTAAGCTGGTAAGCCAAACCAGCGGCGTCTTTCAACCACTCCGATGATTCTTAGTATTTGAGGTGCGTGCGGCGATCTTTGCTGTCATCTGATTCTCTCACTATCACGAACAGTCCAGGGCACAACATGACCGCATCAAATGGAAAGATAAAAACTGTCGAAAGAAACTGTGTTTCAAATAAGCTCCTACAATTCAATTCAGTCTAAATCGCAGCTAAAAAGAAAAGGTTTTAATTTAATCAAATTTTACTACACAGGACTACTGCGTACTCTTTTAGTTAAAGATTCATGGGCAAAACTGACATGGAAATGACAGTACAAACTCTAGCAAACCCTCACTGCTTAGACGAGGGAAATGCCATTGTCTTGAATGTAGGATTCATTGGGCCACGTATACTGCGCAATGGAACACTAATAAACTGACCTAACACCGACAGAGAAGTGCAAAATTCCATATGGACTGATCAAATTTAACAAATACATAAATTACTAGAATGACAGTTGAGTCAGATTCCTCCGCGTCCTTTGGCTCCAATGGGTCCTTGGACAATCAATATTAGTTGTTTAGATCCGCGAGAAAAGTATGGCTTTGGTCACATCTCGACGTCGCAAGAACACACTTGCGGCTGAAAGCCGCGAGTGTGTTCTTGCGACGTCCAGATGTGACCAAAAGTGAGCCATAATTTTCTCGCGGATCTAAACAACTAGTAATAATGTTCTGTTCTGAACACCGCAGCAGCGATTGAAATCTACGTCGCACACCCTAAGCAACTCAGTTCGGGTCTACGTCTGCGCAATGGAGTCACATGACTAAATCGCATCATACCTCACACTCAACGATTGGCTACAATGCTAGAATGTGTGTGTGTGTGTGTGTGTGTGTGTGTGTGTGTGTGTTTTAAAACAATAAACGAAATACATTACTAGACTCACGGCACTGCCCTACTCACTACCAGTACAGAAGAAAAAAAACCATAGAAAATGTTTTGCTGCTATCAAATTTTCAAACTAAGCCCATAGTAAACACATTTCGCTTGAATAACTTTATTCTCGACTAATGTTTGGGAAGGCCTTGACTTCCGGGTCGCCATGCATAGGTAAATTCACCAAGATGACATTGTGCGTTTTCTAGGCTTACGTATGGAATATGCAGGCAGGTCACTGGGCTGCTCTATACAGCGAAAGTGGCAGAAGTCGCGGGGCCTTTCCCTTCTTCTTCAATCCCCGAAGAAGCCTCCACGAGTGAATGCTGATTCGGATGCTGGTCAAAGGAATGCCCCAGACGGCTGCCCGCCCTTGCAACTAAGCCAAACCCAGCCACGCGGACACACCCAGAGCGACATGACAGCAACCCCAGCGGAATAAATTCTCAGTTCAGACCAACAGACCTTAAGGCGATCGATCAGTGATGTACATAGTTAAAATCAAGCTGTAAATATGTGTCGACTGATTGCTGTTAATCTGTGATGCACGGGCAGAAATTGTGCAGACGTTGGTCCACAGACTGATCATATCCTGTAAGGAACGTCTGTGAATCACACATTTAATATATCTGCTAGAGGCCGGATAGTTTTTCATGAGCCGCCCCAAATAGCAAACAACATTTACATGTGTGTTCATATCGAGGAGGTAGTTAGGTGTTTAATCCACCACAACCAACATTGTGTGCCAACTCACAGTCCCAGAACTTCAAAGCACTCGCGACCAGAACAAAGGCTGGTGACCCACGATGCGACCGTAGGCACACAGGGAGTGTCTGCCAGTCTTTGACTGAAACACCATTTCCCTATCTTCGACAGAAGGACGTACTGTATATACATGGGGCGTCTTAACTCACTGCGCCCCAGGTACGAAACACTCACATTTTGGAGTTGTCCGCTGAGGACTGAATTACAATGCAGGAGACAGATCTACCATGATAGTTCAAGGGTGGAGCCAGAATAGCTTGGCGCCTATGAGACGCCAAGCTATTCTGGCACCACTCTTGAACTATCATGGCTGAGCCATATCTTGCTGTGGTGTGTCGGGGCTGAATGAGTTAACTTTGCTCGCACGGCCTTTAGGATCCACTGCCTATAAAGATGCCATGCCAGTGATCACGGATTTCGCGTCTAAACCCATTGCATGCTAACTGCAGTGTAACAGGGACTAAACATCAAGAACACATAGGACTAACAAGAGACATAAATCCTCATGAGACCCCGCGACAGCGGGGGTTCATGAGGGTTTATGTCTCTTGCGGCTGGTTAGCGTTTGCCTTGCCCCGGCAGTTAAGGGGTTAACGGGGATCTCTGCATGGAAGGCGATGGCAAGAGGTTCGCTGCTGGGTGTCTGTGCAGTTCCAAAGCAATCGCAGCAAATTGGTTTGGATATGAGGCGTGGCTGAGGCAAAGGAATTAAGGGGACGGGGGGGGGGGGGGGGGGGGGGGGGGGGACGGCTGTGCGTGTGATTGCATTACTAGGTTATGTTAGTCTGATGATGCCCGTTGGTTTTCACTGTGTGTATAGACGGGCTCTCTCCCTCTCTATCTCTCTCTATATCTCTAGACCGCTCTCCCAAGTGTTGGCCAATTCGTTGTTTCACTATGATTTTCTTTTGTTTGTTGCTAGCCTGAGCCTTTCACTGAATAGTGAAGTAGTGAAGTTTCGTTCAGTGGCAACGAGCGACTCCAAACAACGGACGAGAGCGAAGTCATGACGCCGTATACCCATAAGAATAGGCACTTCAAACATCTTCAAGAGACATAGATCCTCGTGAGCCCCTTGGGCTCATTAGGATCTATGCCTCTTGGAGATGTTTGGAGTCGGTGTTGTCTATGCTGGTTATACTTACTTATGTCGTGGTTATGTGCACGAGTAATCGAGAGTTGGATTTTTACCTCCGACGGCCGGAACTTGCTGAGGCTGAAGCTTACACACATCAGTAGATCATCGGGTAGAATGACAGATATACCGAGGCCCGCGCCTGCATGCTTTGTTGTTTGTTTTCGCCATTTCCGTAGCGCTCTCGTCATTATCATTGTGCGGTGATCTAGACCTCGCCCCACACTAAATCTTCAACTCGCTCACTACAAATATTTTCCCGACTTTTTCTCACTAACGCAACTGAAATCTAGACGTGGTAATTCTTGCTTTACCTCTCAGTACCTACTCTAGGGTGTTTGAGACCCTCAGCTGAAAACGACTCAGTATAATCACCTCAAGAATAAAAATCTGAACTACGACCAAGCCTGTCATTGTCACCCCAAATTTCAACCACCTATGACAGTATATAAGTATATGGTGACCGTCTTTTTCGAGACTGGATCTACAACAAATTTGAAAATGAGTGAAAACGCCTAACACCAGATCAGAGTGAACAGACTAAAGACAAAACACATCGGCCCACAAAGGGAGGTAATTTCTAAATATCCATCATCTGTTGGGCTTTACAATATTTTTTTGCTTCTATTTCTAGTAATGTCGTGCATTTTTTTGTTATATGAAATACTTTTAAGTTTCACTGAACATCAATCACACAGTCTCTGAACCAGAAGGGCTGACTGGTTTTTACACCACGGAAGCGGCAACACAGAAAATATAAGACTAAATCAAGGTGACATTTGGAAACGCTTGCTGTTTGAATTTTATCACAACCTGAGGTTACAAAAGCACCAGGCAAAACCCGTAGAGTACGTGTAAAAGCGGCCGGCAAGCTGGTTTTCTCGTTAACACTAGCTGCGGGGTCGGTGTTCCCATACGGTCGTCTAACGGTGCTTTCTTCCAGATCGAACTGACAAAGCGCGGTTAGGAACCACCCTTCTGTTGGCGCAGACCCCCTAGGGATAAAAACACAGCCGATGCTTATCTGCTTTATTTTCTAGAGTGAGGAGAAGTGTGCCGTTTTTGCCGCCTAGAACTGCATCAAACACCGCCCATATTCCACCTGCAAGAGATATAGAAACACGGTAGGGACTGGACGCATTTACTTATATTTCAAATAAACTTACATCGCTACTGCTCAGCTTGAGTAGGTCATCATTTCTTGTTTAGAACTGATTTCAGTAAGTGACTGTGTGGTGAGCAAATTTGTCTTCTGCTTTGTTTTCCGCGGCGATGAGGGAGATAATTCTCAAGAATAAGAAAGGTAAACAGATAACTCTCGCTAAAGGCCCCGCCACACGGGCCGGTTGTGCCCCGATTTTGAAGCCGATTCCGATCCGTTTGCGATCGGATGACGTCAATTATCCGATCCGGTCCCAATCGGCTGGGAAACGGCTGACTGACGTGCTCTATTTTCCCGATCCGATTCGGTCCCGATCGTAAGCTTCAACCAATCAGAGCGCGTCTCGCAAAGCATGTCGTTTCAACACGGTTTGCAAATGGCCGAACACGCATGTTGTGATCAGTACTACCGCCGTTGCCGCTGATGTTTCGCACGCCTCTTCCCGAATATGATCCAAAACTGCTGATAATGCAAGCACATCATCATCACTGTCAAAACTAGCAGTCATTTTGCAGAACAGGTACGACTTTGATCTTCGGTTCAAACCGGTCGGCTAAACTTGACAAGTCGAGAAATGTCAGTGTGGCACTGCACACGGTTTTTAGTCCGGCCCGATCACCTACCGATTCGAAAACTGATCGGGAATCGGCCTCAAAACCGGGCTCGTGTAGCGGGGCCTTAAGAGGAGGAGCTTACAGTGCCGGCTGTTGCTTTCATGTCAAACTGACTGATTTGGTGGAGTCACGTGGGTGACCTGATGTCACTCAATGTATCGGATTTGTAAGTCTGCGCGCGCGCAACACCGTGCGCACACACACAAGCACATACTTACTTATCTGATCTTGTCCAGCTGTATACACCGCTCACTACGCTCTGCTTCAGACACTCGTGTTTTCCGTCTAGACGTAATAAGGTCACTCAAGGTCATCGTGCATTTTCGTATTTTGGTCCCATTACATGGAACGCCGTCCCAGCTGATGTGCGTCACTCATCATCTCTCACCATTTTTAAATCCAAGCTTAAAACACACCTAGTTTCGTATACCCTGCTACAGAATCGTAATCCAAGCAAAATAGCATTTATTCCTGAAGTCTGAAAAATACAAACTATTCATGGTTGGCGCCTGAAGCAGTGAAAAAAAAAATCCCACAACATTTTCACTGCATTTTTATGGACACAGACGGCTACAAGCCTCTCAGTTCAACCGCCTGCTGGCAGAAACTGTATCTATTTATCTTACATGAATTTAGCTGCTCACCAGACAGAGGCAGTCATCATTTGGTTCAAGCCTGCAAATGAAGACCTAAACGTGTGCTGGCATGTGATTTTTGGCCATACGGCCAGGTCTGTAAGGTCCAAAATCACAGACCAGCATGCAAAATGCATCCAGAAGTGCAGTTTAGTCTGTGCTCGGAGAAACTACAAATCAACCGCGGCCAGCGGCAAAGTCAACTTCAAAGCAAACGCCGGACGTATGGGATACAACAGAATTTGTATTTCACACAAAATAACAAATACGAACGTCTGAAATGGAGGAAATTCACATTACGATTTCCGCTGTCAACTTAGAACGTGTGTTGCTGGCCTTTGATTGTCGGCAGAAAAGTCATTCCTAAGTTTCACCACAGATCCGAGATCCGGTACTGAGTGGCCAGTACTAATAAGTGAAGAAGAAAAGAAGAAAAAGAAAGAAAGAAAAGAAAGGCAAAGCCCTTATGGTTCGCGTGTATGACCGATCCACACATGTGACAATAAGTAAAGGGATGGCTTCTGCACCAACAAAATCCCTGTTTTCTCAAAATTTAATCAGTTTTCACACATCTGTCAAACCCCCGTGAACCTTGACCTTTGCGATGAGTCGACTAAATTAGTATAATATGAAAGTCTTATCATCAGCTACCTTTGTGCCAAATTTCATTGAAAAGTTTGCCAACATGTTGATAATGACTACAATTCTATTAAAAATTGGCATTTTATACACATTTGCCAACCTCTTGTGAGCCTTGACCTTTTTCAATGGGTCATCCAAATTAGTATGCATAGATAGGTCTTACCATCAGGTATCTGTAGCAAGTCTGGGTTTGAAGTTGTGAATAGTAATTGAGAAAAAACATTTCTTGTCAAAGTATGGCTATTTTTTACCTATTTTCTCAGCTTTTGTGACCCTTCACCTTTCCGAGGGGTCATCCAAATTTGTATGCATAGATAGGTCTTACCATCAGGAATCTCTGTAGCAAGTTTGGGTTTGAAGTTGTGAACAGTATTTGAGAAAATAACATCTTTTGTCAAATTATGGCTATTTTGGACCTATTTCTCGAGATCTTGTGACCCTTGACCTTTCTGAGGGATCAACCAAATTAGTATGTCTAGAACGGTCTTACCATCAGGTATCTTTCTACCAAGTTTGGGTTTTAAGTTGTTAATAGTATTTGAGAAAAAATAAATTATGTCAAAATATAGCTATTCTTGATATATTTTCTGATCCCCTGTGATCTTGACCTTTGTGAGAGGTCACTGAAATTGGTATGTTTAGAAAGGTCTTGCCACAAAGTATCCTTGGGCCAAGTTTGAAGACTGTAGCTTGAATAGCCTCCGAGAAAATGCCAACGTTAAAGTTTACCACGGACGACGGCGGACGGACGACGGAACGACGACCACTGGCCCACAACATAGACTCACTTTTACTTCGCACGTGAGCCAAAAATGGCTGTCATGTTACGTGGGTGCTCTCTTGCGTACGGCGCAAAGAACGACATATCTCCAAGAAACGCCGCTCTATTATTGTATTGATGAAGGCCATCTACTCTAGCTCTTGGTTTATCCTGTGGCGGCAGAATGATCTGCATATATGCCTCTTGCTGACAGTTGGAGGAAATTCGCGTATCAGGTGCGTCTCCAGTCCAATCTTACTATACACAGTCTCCATGATCTTGCGGTGGAAGAATATATGACGCAGATTGCAACCACAGACGTTCCAACAGTACTGGTGGCTCGTGAACAACAATAGCAAGCAGGACAAAAACACTAGCTATTCCCATACGTTAGAACATGCCGTGCAGGTCAGTCCACCTTCCATTCCATCCATCTGCAAGAAGCACAGATGATCATGCGCCCCTGCTTTGCAGGGGCTAATGAGCATCTTTGCTCCTTGCGGACCAAAATCGGACACAGCCTTACCTCAAAATGTGTTTTCAGGGTCACGTAAGACTGAAGTTCCGTGATGGACTAGACATCTGATTGAAGACCTGGCTAGAAGATAATAACGAGACATACCTTTTGCTAGCCACGAGGCAAACACAAACAACTATGACACCCTAGAATTTAGAACAGGGACAGCCGATGTAAAGGCAGCAAAAGGTGCAGGTAATCATGAGCCCATGCGGCTGCAGGGACTCATGTGACTCTGCGCCTCTCGCAGATGGAAAGGAGTTGGCTCTGAATGATAGTATACTCAGTCGCTACAAAAAAGCTAAAAGCTCGCCTGCATACCGCGTTCAAGTTGCTTCTCGCCGGCATTTTATCTGAGAATTTTCCATTCTTTTCCCGCTTTGTTTTTGACAAGCACAGACCGAAGACCACCAGCGCACCCCAACAGCAGCCGGACTCGTCACGAGTCAATCTGCAGTGGCCGGACAGAGATTCACAGTCCAAAAAGCTCTCCATACAGCCGGGCTTCAAACCCTGTCCCACCCACCCCACCCACTGCCTCCTACAAACAACACCACGCCGCCCCCCTTTAACCCATGCAACCCTGACATTTACACTACACAAAGATATTGATCAACCATGACAGTTAAGATGGGTCCAGACTGGCCTGGCGACAGTTGGCACCAAGCCTATTCTGGAAGTTCAGTGGAACCACCTTGTAGTTGAAGGGTGGCGCCAGGACAGCTTGGCGCCCAGGGGCGCCAAGCTGTTCTGGCACCACCCTTCAGTTAAGATGGGTCCAGACTGGCCTGGCGACAGTTGGCACCAAGCCTATTCTGGAAGTTCAGTGGAACCACCTGTAACCCTGTGGCTGCAGGAATCACCTCGACGAAATGCGCTACTGACAGCCAAAGTGCATTGATCTTTAAAAATTCTCAAAATCTATGGGGGATTAAGAAAACCTAGGCCGGTCCTTGCGGAGACATAACGACTGGAAATGATACGATCTATGTCCCAGGCGGCCACTGTTATCGAGGTTTGCAGGGACCCGCCACGTCTCCTGCTAGTGTGCTGATCTGTGATTTTGGATGATACGGCTCTAGAACAGTATGGCCTAACATCACAGAACAATACACATTGAAGTATTCGCATCAGTTGCCAGTGTGAGGCCATCGGACTTTGAAGTTGACCTCAGGTCAAGAATTTTCGTGGACTGACATCGGTGCCGCGACAGACTGCAGACTACATTCCGAGCGTATCAACACCATGCTCTGCTGCAAAACTTACAATACATAATTATAGTAGCGAAAGTTTGTCAAGTGCTAGGAAGAGGAAAGAATTCTTGTGGCGATGTGTGTGCATGCATGGTGATAAAAGTGGTCCGGCCGGCGGTGTAGCACGCCAAAAGGACTTTCACGCCAAATCCGCTGGGGTTGTCCAAGGGACAGTTCCCGGTTCAATTTAAACTTTGAATTTAAAGTGGTGTGTACTCATTGGATAAGAAAGTATCGTAAAACAAATCATAGTTAATACCTTCAAGGTCACGGTTGGGATTGTCGTATATGTTTTTATTTTTTTTTTATTTGTGTGTGTGTGTGTGTGTGTGTGTGTGTGTGTGTGTTGTGTGTGTGTGTGTGTGTGTGTGTTTGTGTGTGTGTGTGTGTGTGTGTGTGTGTGTGTGCACGTTCGTCGGCATCCCCATGCTTTACACTTCTAAACCATCACCATAAGTCGGCACTCTTAATGTCTGTGATAACTGAGAAACGCCGGCAGAATCGTAAAAGCAGCAGCCGGGTCGCTGCACGTGCTAGGTCAAGCTTGACCGTCGGTGTCAGATAGACAGCCGGAATCATTGATTGTTCGCTACACAACCCGTGACATAGCCATACCTCGTCTTGTTATCTCGGCTCGCCTGTCTGAGAGAAATGACACGGAGGGAGGGGGGGGGGGAGAGGGGGGGGGAGAGAGAGAGAGAGAGAGAGAGAGAGAGAGAGAGAGAGAGAGAGAGAGAGAGAGAGAGAGAGAGAGAGAGAGTTATTGGGGTTTAACGCCGAGCACGCGACTAAGGCCATCTCACGGCGGGATGGGTAAAAATCTGGTCAGCCAGACTAAAAGAAAGGTCTTAAGACAAGATGTAAATATACCTTTAAAATGTCGATGCTCAGATCTTGTTAAAAATATTGCATTATCTCAAGAAATTGAAGATTTTGTCCGTTGGAACATCAGTCCCGAAACAAAACCTTTAAGGAGTCTGCTGTGAAGTGTTTAGAGAGAGAGAGAGAGAGAGAGAGAGAGAGAGAGGAGAGAGAGGAGAGTGAGAGAGAGAGTGAGAGAGAGAGAGAGAGAGAGAGAGAGATGATGATGATGATGAAACGTTTTTATTCAGGATAAAAAGTTTTAGGCATAGCATATCTTCCAAACTGTCCTGCTACTCTACACATATAAAAATACATCAGACGATACATCAAAAGATAAAACATATGTAAGTAAAAAGACCCATCCCCCCCCCCCCACCACCACCACTCAGAGGGAAAAAAAAAGAAATATTAATATATATATATATATATATATATATATATATATATATATTATATATATATATATATATATATATATATATATATATATATATATATATATACACAGGTATGAACCTGACATGTTAATGCAGACAGTCGAACTATTACATAATCTGTAGCAACAGTAGAAGAGTATTAGGTAATAGGAAACTTGTCACTAACTATACGAATAGTAGCATAAGGGACCCGAACATACTATTACTTCTGAAGTAAATATTTATGGAGGCGATCTTCGAAGACGCTAATCTTACAAATTGATTTCAGGTGTGGAGGTAACATATTCCACGCTTTAGCGCCTGAAAAAGACTGGTTTTACAGATGTCTAATCTAATTTTTGGAAGGTGGATCAAACTATTTCTCGTGTTTTTCCTATTATTGTCGGAAAATAGAGTTTTTAGATAGGGTGGGGCTTTTCCGTGCATGATCTTGTGCAGTAGAACACAGCGATTAA
Organism: Semisulcospira habei; assembly: GCA_036245525.1. Classification (NCBI taxonomy): domain Eukaryota; kingdom Metazoa; phylum Mollusca; class Gastropoda; family Semisulcospiridae; genus Semisulcospira; species Semisulcospira habei. The sequence continues at coordinate 302,781,968 of BTPG01000002.1, forward strand.
ATTCAAACTGTTTCTTCAATGTTAGTAACTTGAGAGATTTTAATTTTTCATCAGTCGAAGTAGGACTGGGAAGTATTAATTTAATGCCCCGACGATACAAGGAATTAACTTTTTTCATGTGAACTTCGCTGCATCCATCCCAGACGGTAGAACTGTAGTCACAATGCGTTTTGATATGCGCATGGAAAAAGAGTTTACGGATATCAGTATTAACTATATGGCGTAGTTTTGATAACAGGAACAGATTTTTGGAGATTGTTTTGCAATTGAGTCAGTATGCGGCTCCCAGCTTAATTGGTTGTCCACTGTAACGCCTAATAAGCGATGCCTAGTTACTTGTTCAACAAGCTGTCTGTCTAAGGAAAGTGTTAAAGGTGGTAGGCCATGCTGGTGTTTCTGACGTGTAGTAACTAACATGCTCTTTGTCTTTGGAATACTAATAATCATGTGATTATCACTGCACCAGGCTGCTACTTCATCAAGACTTTGTTGGAGTATCTTATTAATGGTTGTGATATCTTTATCAGATGTGTGTATGGTCGTGTCATCTGCGAACAGATCGCAGTTTGCGTCTAAATGAGATATGCACAGTGGCAGATCATTAATAAAAAGATTAAATAATAAGGGCCCCTGTGGAACACCGCAAGTTACTAAACCATCAGAGGAATACTTGCCATTTAGCAGTACTTTCTGTGTTCTGTTCCTGAGATAGGAAGATATAAAGGAGACAGTATTTGAGTCAATGTGATAGAATGGTAGTTTTTTTTAGTAGGATAGAGTGGTTGACAAGATCAAAAGCTTTTTTCAGGTCAAGAAAGATTGTACCTGATACTTTATTGTCATTTATGGCAGAGAGCCATTTATCAATTAAATGACTGAGGGCAGTTTGGCACGAATGTAGAGGTCGAAATCCTGATTGTACTGCAGTTATCAGATGGTTTTGCTCCAGAAAGTTTAGAAGATGAGTATGGATATGTCTCTCGAGCGGTTTTGAAATACATGATAATATGGAAATGGGCCTGTACTCGTTTAGGTTGCATAAATCTTTGCTTTTGGGAAGCGGGATTACCTTCGCTTTTTTCAGCTCGTCGGGAAAAACGTTATGTCTGATCGATAAATTATAAATAAAGGTCAGGGATTCGACGACGTAGGGCAGAGATAGTTTTAAAATCTGACTACTAATGCCATCTGGACCGCAAGACGATTTGTTCTTTAAACTGGAAATAGATTTGCCTACATCTAGGACAGTCATAAGCGGTACTAAAAATGGGCCGCAGGCTCTCTGTTGACTATGGTGACGTAGTTGATGAGAGCAAGTGTAGTTTACAGGGTTAGGTGTATTTGACTTCGCCAGAGTTTGAGCAACAGTTATGAAGTGAGCGTTGAATGCATCAGCAGTAAGATCGGGCGGAATATTAGGCGATCGTTTACTATTACCTTTGGTGAAATTGTTTATTACTTGCCAGACTGAACGGATGTCTTTGCCGTCGGAAATAATTTGTTCTGCATTTTGCCTCTGTGCTTTACGAACTAGAGATTTCACATGGTTTCGCTGCTTCTTGTATTCAGTAAATTTCTTGTCTCGTTTTAATTCATCTCTTACTTCCATTGCTTGTTTTATCTCACCAGAGAGCCATTTTGGCATAACAGGATATTTAACGCGTTTGATGCGCTTAGGCGCGTGTCTATCCAGAACGGCGAGAAACAGCTCGTACCAGCGTGACAGGGCATCGTTAGGGTTTTTGCGGTTTTTTATATCATAAAATGGTACTAAAGATAGTTCATATAAAAAAGCAGTTTGGTCGAATTTTTTAAAACATCTATACATTATGGTAGTGTGTCCTTTGATTGACTGTTTAGCTAACCTAACAGACAACGTAAAACAAACAGGAAAGTGATCACTAATGGAAATATTAGGTACGCTAACATTTTTTACAACGCTGACATTTGTGCTATATACATGGTCTATCAGCGTTGAAGATGATGAAGTCACTCTAGTAGGTGACTGGACAAGCTGTTTCAACCCTAAAAAATTCAACATGGATCTCCACGAAGTGTGTCCTTGCTTTTGCAAGTCTATGTTGAAGTCTCCCAAAATATGTACATCACCTTTGGACTCCTGAACCACATCCATCATTAACACAAACTCGTCCTGCCAGGAGGCTGAGGCCGCTGGGTTTCTATATACAAAACCTATAAGAACAGAGAGATAAGACAGAGAGAGAGAGCGAGAGAGAGAGAGAGAGAGAGAGAGAGAGAGAGAGAGAGAGAGAGAGAGAGAGAGAGAGAGAGAGAGAGAGAGAGAGAGAGAATAAATGAATGAATGATACTTTATTTCTCAAGGATGGAAACAATAGGCGCACAGGCCTCTTTTCATGTTTGTCCTTGCTAAACTACAACATTAAAAGCAACATCAAAACAATATGTTAACAGCACACAACAAGGTCACTGACTTGTGTTACATTCCGATACAAGTTCCAAAGAGAGAGAGAGAGAGAGAGAGAGAGAGAGAGAGAGAGAGAGAGAGAGAGAGAGAGAGAGAGAGAGAGAGAGAGAGAGAGAGAGAGAGAGAGAGAGAGAGAGAGATGGTCATCAAGGGCGTCGAGCGTCTGACCACAAAACGATAATGACATTTACCTCAGTTGACTCATTCAAGGCCCCTCGTACCCATAAGTGCGAAAGGGTCGTACACGACACTGCCGCAGTTATTGCACGGTGCGGGGCCCCTTGAATCACTGAGTTGAAAACTCTGCTGTTCCGTTTCACACCCGAAGTGACTGTAAACATTATCAAAAGCGACAATCACAGACGACACCTCTCCTCTAAAGAGAACCGGGTAGTCATAAAAGAGTATCCGCCGAACAAAAAGAACATTTTACTTGCACATAAAGTCCCGCTGACAGAAGCAACATAGGCAAAAGCAAGACTAACATATAGTCAGTGACGAGAATCTCTGAACAACACCCAACTGCGAGAGGTATAGATCCTCATGAGCCCCCTCTACCTCAGGGGCTCATGAGGATCTATGCCTCTTGCTAACGCCACTTTGAATCCATGTTCTTAGAGACATCAAGTTTTTTAGTCTTCAATTAACGAAGATTGCAGAAACACATTAACCCGTTCAGTGCCAGCTGACGCAGACTATTTCATCACAGAGAACTCCACCTAATGACATGAAAAAATCCTAGATCCTAGTCAGCCTCGCAGGTACCTCCCATGTGCTCCCTGCAGGCATAATGTACATTTATATTTCTACAGCGTAAGCAGTTATCTGGCCTTCTCTCTACGTACAATTACCTGGAAACCTTTTTTCTTTGGCCGGGTGTACGAGTCAATCCATATCTCTCGACCAACCACCCATATAATACGTGCAAGAAGCATAGATTCTCATGTGCCCCTACACCAGCAGCCTGAGGCACATGAGAATCTATGCTTCTTACTGTTGCAGATCACACTCGTTCACTTCACTCCTGGGCACCTGAGAAGCAGAAAGACATCAGGGTTTAATCCTGTGAGTGAACTGCCAAGCGATGGTTGCTCTTATCCGCAGTATCTAGACTTGGGGCCTCTGATCTCTGATGGGGTTGGGAAAAAAGAGCGCAGACCTATCTCTGCGGGACTCCGCCCTCACAATCACTGACCGTTTTGTCCCCGAAGTCACAAGCTTAATAGGCATCCAGAGAGGAAATGACGTAAATAAATGAAGTTGACAAGAGGCATAGATTCTCATGTGCTCCTGCTTCTGCAGGGGCTCATGAAAATCTACGCCTCTTGCGTGTGGCTAGCACTGGCAAAGGGACTCTCCAGGCTTTTGTAATGGCTACCTGATAAGGACAACTCCCCATTATCACCGTAGAGAAAGTCAACCAACATTCCTGCTACGAACCCCCCCCCCCCTCCCATCCATCTTCCACACACACAGATCCTCATAATTTTCTGTAGTCATCAAGGGTTAATTAAATCTACGCTTCTTGCTTAGTTCCATTTATGCCAATCATTCATCCCACAGACGGACTCAGAAGTCTTTTGCGTTCAGTCCCTGGCGGTCAGAGCAGCCGACTTGTGACAGAAGTAGCTTGAGGGGGCGCGTGAAAGCATGATTATCCCCGTGAAAGAGGACCTTTTACTCAAAGTTGCGGGGTGTGTCTATGGGGTGTCTATTGAGCTGTCATTACCACTATCAACGTCGTTGGAAAGCCAAGTTCCAGGGGGCAAGGGCGTCCCTTCAAGACATGGGAACTAACAGCCGTCTGAAACCATCTGCAAGAGGCATAGAATCCATGCCTCTTGCTCGCAGTTATTGACAGCTTTAGACAGCTCAAACTCTGAGGTTGCGTCCCACAGTTCAAGTTCTGACTGATTCTTCTACACCTTTGTGACCGGTGGTCTGGGATTCGTCAAACGCGGACTTTTGATTGCTGATAGTTGTGGCGTCTTCGACTTTCGGATCGGCAAAGTACAGAGACCCCCCTACCCCCCCCCCCCCTCTCCCCCATACTTCAACAACCCTAGCCCAAGAAAACACAAATTCAATACATAATAGGGGGAAAGTAAACCCATAATGCTGTGGGCATATAACCTGTCTTCGAGCTTTCACTCAGTGGGTGCCGTGACTGATTTGTCTCACGAAGCCACACACGCTTTAATCACAAGCCTGGTGTTTCTCTTGACATAATTATGTGGTCGCGATCGCAGGTGTCCTGCTGGACAAAACAATAATCGCCAACAATAATCGCCAATATCTGAAGCTTAACTGTTTCGGCTGGCCTCGTTTCGCGTGTGCAGTCTTTCAAGCTCACATATCTACTACATGTAACGCCATAAGCTTATACTGGGATAGTCGGTGTTTCAAATTATGGTCGATCCATCTCCCACAATAGGTGCATAGTCGTTAGATGACGCCTCCAAAAGTTGGGAAATACGTGCGTTGGGCTGAATGAGTTAACTCATTCTACCCCAACACCGAAATCCGCAAATTTTCCCCTTGTCCTCTGAAGACTGCATTGCAGTGCAAGACACAGATCGACCATGATAGTTCAAGGGTGATGCCAGAATAGCTTGGCGCCTATAGGCGCCAAGCTATTCTGGCATCACCCTTGAACTATCATGGTCGATACTTATCTTGCTGTGGTGTGTCTGGGGTAGAATGAGTTAAACTAAAATGCTTGATCTATTTCCTAATATGTAATGTAGCCTTCATAGGACAATAAGAAAATTCTAAAATAAACTCAGCCTAAGGTTGCAATGGGTTGACATGAGCAAAAGCCAGTGATAGGATGCACCTGTAAGCAATTCAATAAATTACAGAGCCGCTGTAACAAATTCTACAAGCTGTGATTATTCAGTCCAGCGGCGAGAAAGTGGCTAACTACAGCGCAAAGGATTAAAACCTTTCGTGACATTTTAACAGCTCACACAGTAAAAAAGCGTGTTTGAATAAGTCCCTGATGAAATGTGGTGATTTCACGTTTCAAAATTTCACACCATCCGGTCAATTAGCCAAACCAACGTATGCAAACGTTGAAGCAAGAGCGCGTAGATTGTATATAAAACTCCCTGTCAAACGTACACTGATATACAAGAGGCATAGATTCTCAGAAGCCCCTGCAACAGCAGGGGCTCATGAGAATCTATGCCTCTTGCAAACAAAGATAGGTCCCAGGTTACATCCCCATAATTATGTAGTGGGGACAGCAGTGATTTTTATTTTTTTAAATTTATTTGTGTGTGTGTGTGTGTGTGTGTGTGTGTGTGTGTGTGTGTGTGTGGATCGGACGAATACGCGAGCTAGTTCAGGGTGCGTGTCTCTTCAGTCGATGCAACCCCCATTCACCGAAGCCTGACTTCAAAGAGGCAGCGCATAAAAAGACCGCAAAAGAAGGTATCGCTAAATCTAGTGAGCCCTTATGGTTGGTGTCTCCTATAAAATGCAAACATAAAAATCTTGAGGCAAGTAAAACGTATGAAAAAAATCGTAGGGTTCGCGGCAATGCCCTAAAGCCGGTGCTTCACGTGTGAGGAAAATTTGTGACCCCCCCCCCCCCCCCCCACTTTTCGAAAGATAAAGTCATATATATATATATATATATATATATATATATATATATATATATTATATATATATATATATATATATATATATATATATATATATATATATATATCGGCTCCAAGACCAACTGCTTCTTGGGAACACCCACAAATGGAACCTGGGGTGGTGTGGTGTCGAATACACCGTCCGAGACATCCAACATCATGTGACATGTGCAATACAATGCAGCGTGTTGCAACGAGCCTAAATATAGCTTATCCGAGTCACAAGATTTTTAAAAACTTCGTATTTCAACCCTTTGCGTGTCCGTATCTGTTTTTGTCGCGATATTCCTGTAAGAGTCATTGCGACAAAAACCGATACGGGTTAATTTGGCATGAGATAGGGTGGTTCAGGACTGACTGAAAAAGGGCGTCCGGCATTGTTAGCATCCTCTCCCTCTGTGTGTGTGTGTGTGTGTGTGTGTGTGTGTGGACCCAGCATTGTTAAAAATAACTTGACTTGTTTCCCTGTCAGCCTCTTCCTTTCGCAAAAAAAAAAAAACACACCAAAACACATAGATCCTCACAAGTCTCTACAGACTCAGGGCTCAAAGAATTTCAGGATATTTTTTTTTTTTTACCACACACTTGGTTTCCGTGCCAAACTATTCCATCTGTAAGACTGAGACACAGATTCCCAAGAGCTCCTGCGAACGCAGAGGCTCTACAGAGACAGATGAGAATCTATGTTTCTTGTGGGTTCTGATGCTCAGAGCCGGGAGGGGTCATCAGGGTTTATAAGTAAATGATTCCGTTGGTAAGAATCTACGAATCTCGCTTTGTTCTAGAATGGTTGTAAGTTGCTTGAACGGATGGTGGTTTGGAGTTAAAGCAAAAGATTCCTTTGTTGTTCTGCTGCCAGAAGATTGCAGACAAGGTGTCAGCTGCACGAGCGGGCTTAGTCCTGCGCCAGCTACTAAGCAAGGTGCTCCGCTATAGCGGAGCACCTTGCTTAGTGGCTGGCTTAGGACTAAGCTCACTTATGCAACTGGCCCGAGGAGTCAAACCGTTCGACGCCTGGGGCCAGTTGCATAAGTGAGCTTAGTCCTAACGGCCAGCCACTAAGCAAAGGTCGAATTACGATCGAAAAATCCCAACCATTCCCTGGTAATCCCATTCAGGACTGATTCACTACAACAAGAGTAAGATCGACAATGATAATTTACCGGTGGCGCCACTCCAGTTCGGTGACTAATCCAAAGCCGGTTTTGGCACATCACACGGCTTATCTCCCCCTTCGACAGTGAGGGAGATGGTAGTTCTTTGTCCTTAACCCTTTCCCTGGACGCGTATTTTTCCCCTCTTCGTCATTCAACGACCAAAAGCCATAGCAATTCAATCAACATGAATGCAAATTGGTCTCAGCAAGAGGCATACATTCTCATGAGCCGCCGCCGCAGTCGTGGGGGCTCATGATGATCTATGTCTCTTGCAATTGGATCGCGTTGGCGATTTCTCCGCAGTAAAGGGGTTAACAGCACAATTCTCTGCCACTTGACACAGATTGTGTTTCTGAAATCTTCGTTAACCGTTTGGTTGTCGGCAGAGCTTTTTGTCGTCGCGATCATTCCTGCAGGAATCATCGCGAAAAACAGTGCTACCGACACCCGAAGGGTTAACTCAACTCCACGGAGGCCCCCCAGCCATTCAGGAACACAGATTTAAAGTGTTGTCAGCAAGGGGCATAAATCCTCACGAGCCCCCGCGACTGCGGGGGCCCGTGAGGATCTATGCCTCTTGCTGACAACACTTGCTTTGTCTCTTGCAGCTGGGATCAGTGTTCGCTTGTGGTCGCCAAGGAAGGGCTTAATCTGCCAGGCAGCACGCGGGCGTCTATCTGGTGGGTGTACAGGTGCCGGAGGAGATATGTCCAAAACAAACACATCATTGTTCGCGTAATCGACAGTCTGTCCGTCGTGCGTTTGAAGTGCCAGCCAATGGGTTTGTAGTGCCAGCCAAATTGCGCAACGGCATGGTTTGCTGTGAAAATAAACGACATACTGGATCATCTATCGGAGGATGACTAATCAGGAAAATTAACGCGCAGCGGAGTTTACGTATTGTATTATTATGATTATGACTATTATTATTATTCCATTCGTCTTTGTTTATAAGAAACTTCGGATATAACAACATAAACGATTGGGTCCCAGGCGCTAATATTATAAGGTTACTGTATAATAATAATAATAATAATAATATAACAAAAGAAAAGTTTGGGTCCCCAAGCACTAATATTTTAAGGTTACTATTATTATTATTATTAAATAATAATAATAATAATAATAATAATAATAATTTAAAAAACATTTGTGATGGTGTACTTTGTAGAAAACCAGATACCGAAACCCGCCCGATTTTGGTTTTCTTCGGTTTTTACACTATTTTAAACCTAGTCTCTGTTGTTCTTACTTTTACCCTGTGAAAGTAAATGACGGTAATTCCATTTTTGTAAAAAGAAAGATTTCATTGTATTACAAACAAAACCAAAAAAATCTCGTTTTTCACAAAAGCGGGCTTACTGTCGTTTAGTCCTTCACAAGGCAGAATTGTTAGAAGAACAATGATTTAAATCGGACTCCAGCTGCAGAGTACAAGCGCTGAATGTGTGAACATTTTGGCTAAGTGTCGGCAGCGGTTTTTGTCGCGATGATTCCTGCAGGACCCACGTAAACCGCTAGCGACAGCCAATGGATTAACTCATTCAGCCCGACGGCCGTATTTTCCAAATTTTGGAGGCGTCATCTAATGACTGCATCAGTTGCAGGAGATGGACTGATCGACCATGGTAATTCAAGGGCAGTGATAGATTAGCTTGGCGCCGACAGGTGCCAAGCTAATCTGGCACTACCCTTTAATTGTCATGGTCGATCCATCCCCTGCTGTAGTGCGTCAGGGCTGAAGGGGTTAATGTGGGGTTGACTGGGACGGGTAGAAGTAAGGACAGGATTTCTTTCCTGAATAGGCTAATTTGGGACAAACGGGCAGATAGCAGAAGATTTGTTTTTTCTAGCAGCTAGCCTACACCTGTAAATCAATCAGTATACGAGCTGTGCAAAACAGGCGGGTGTCTTGACGTCTTACGCGCAAGGCGCGAGTCATCAGAACAATGGTCTTTTGTTTTCCAGCTTTTGGTACGGGTCCAAACGGTGCTCCAGAGACGTGCTTTATCGGCCTTTAATCACCTATTCCTTTAGATTATTCAAGGCTCCTCTTTCCAGCCACAATCTGCGCGAGTGTAATGTTTGCTTTGGTGGGGAGGCATTTTAGAGTTGGAGAACAAAAAACAAACTACTGACGCCTCTTTCCTGAAAAAAACAAACCCAAACACACCACACTTCTGAATAGCTGTTACTGTGCTCTATTGAGCAACCATAAAGCTGAACAGATCATCGAGGGTGGATAGTTACCTCGCGTCCACAAACCCCACTGTCATTTCTTGCAAGGAATGACCCCCAGTAAGCAGAGGTCCTCGGGCCCATGACGGCCGCAGTGGGCCCGCGCACGGATGTGCGCGGGCATACTGCGGCCGTCATGGGCCCGAAGACGTATTACTATTGGTGACAGTGGGGTTTTGAGGGCGGGAGGTATGACCGCTATAAACCGATTCAGGATATGACAGCGGTGGTTGTGGACGCTATGTACGCTTGTTCTCGAAACAATTCTAGAAATGGCAGTGAACTCTTAAGGCACTACTCTTGATCTACATAACGGTCGCTTTGTCTCCTGCCAGGACAGTGATGATGTTTTCGTGTCTAGACGCCAAGCAGTTCCGCCGCCACCCTGACGCGGCAGAATTATCATCGACCTCTCGTGAATTGTAATGTAATTTCCCAAAACGAATTTCCATCATCATAACTATTGAAAATGACCCTTGAATCTGTTATCGCCTGACGTGCATTGATCACATATAAATACATGTACATTCGTGAACTAATCGTGACCTTCTAAAAATGGAAGCGGCTTTCCGGCAGAAATCAATGGCATCGTAACCATTAGCAGGCCAACTCTGTGCCGGATATGATCAGGTCAAATGAGTATCCCCCACCCCCATTTCTTTTAAGAATAAGTCTTTTATTCAGTGTTCTTACCTTTTCTTTAATCTGTTGGTGCGGTAATAATTGTATAAGTCAGTGTGAAGGACAAGAACAAACTGCAGAGAATAGTGAACATCAGTAGCAAGCTTACCGGTGTACGGCAGTCCACTCTCACTTTTCTGTACGAGAAGCAGGTAGTGAAGAATGCTTGTCGCATTGTTTCAGACGACAGTCAAGTTCTGCATGGTGAATATGATTTGTTACCATCAGCTTGGCGGTTCAGAACTATGAACTGCAAGACAATTCGTCGTCGGTCGTCAATATCCCCCATGTCCATCAGACAGCTAAACGCCAGTCGAGCTGACCTCACTGCCTGCATTTACCATGTGTTACAGCCCTGTGTGTGTGTGTGTGTGTGTGTGTGTGTGTGTGTGTGTGTGTGTGTGTGTGTGTGTGTGTGTGTGTGTGCGTGCGTGCGTGCGTGCGTGCGTGCGTGTGTGTGTGTGTGTGCGTGCGTGTGCATGCTTTTAGTTTTATGTATAGTATATCTATTTTTTTAGTTATCAGTTTATGTTGTTGTGATACACTCCTTGACTTCACACATGTAATTATTTTAGTCTAGTCGTAGCCTATTGTTTATTATGTATACTAGCAAAGACAATACATTATAATGTATTGTCTTTGATACTAGTGAGTTTAGGTTGTTTGTTTGTATTTATGTAAAAGGGTATGTTTCGGATGACGTGAACATGTAACTTTTATTACTTTTATTCTTGTTTCTTTGTGTATACCGCTGCGCCAAAATTTCCCCTCGGGAATAATAAAGTATTATTGTATTGTATTGTATTTCTTGGTTAATGACTCCAAATGATGGCTTCAGTTCAGTAGCATCAGCAACTTTCGGCAAAAATAGCCCATCTGGCCGACGTCGGTCGGATCATATTAACGCCTCTGGGCTGTTCCTTAGGCTCACTCTCTTCAGCAATCTTCAGCAATCTTCCTGAGAATCTGACAGACGCAAAGCGGCGGCCAGGATTATCCCGTAAAAGTGGCGGAATGTGGCACTTACAATTATCTCGTCAGACGATCGCCAGCCTTGCCGAACACAGCCAAACGTGCAAAAAACAGTTAATGAGGCGATGGTTCAGAGGCCAATACATCGCCAGTTAATTGCCACGCTGATTGTCAGTGAAGCGGCGCTGGACAGTCACAGGCTGAAACCTGACGACCGCCTCTACCGATCCCGTTAAGCAAGAGGCATGTATTCTCATGAGCCCCAGGGGCACATGAGGATCTATGCCTCTAGCAAAGGAAAAAGATCTGGCTGAAAACCTGATCCTATCACTCGCAATGCTCGCCTGGTCTGGTCTGTCCGTCAGCCCACGGAATCAGGAAAGGATGTGGCATGTCCGGACGAATCTCCTGTTGTATATGATGGTAATGAAGATCTGAGTAAGCAACTCATGTTTTAACTGCTGTTGTTCATCATTGCAAATGGCAGTTGTTAACCCTCTGGCTGTCGGTACCGCATTTTGTCGCGATAACTTCCTTCCGGAATTATCGCGACAAAATGCGCAACCGACAGCCAAAGGGTTAAATAAACACTCGATTATGTTTCCCTGAGTCGTGTTCAAGTCCCATTACCATACTGTGTTCTGAGCTGTTATGTCAGACGTCCTCCAGCAAAAGGTTCAGTAAAATCGTAGGCGCCATCTTCCCTATAAGCAAGCAGTATACAATAGATACTGAGGGAAGCAGCTCGTTTGTGGAAAGAGGAAAACTAATTTGAAGAATTTGTTTATTGTTCTGTTACGAGCTTTCGATTCCATGCCACGTCACGGCACTCAGTACACTCACGACAGTACCACCTAAGGAAGACTCTGGGATCGTAGGGTAAAATTCGTAATAAACCTCTAACAGATTCTGCAAAGGAAGCAATGTTCATGCCAGTATACATTTTCACAGTTTGAAAATGTATTCTCTTTCATTCTATCAAAACTGTATCAAATCCATTGTTTAATCTCATGGCAACTGAAGCTTGGTATCGAGTCCTGCCAGGTTTCAGAATAGGAGGTTGGTACCTTTGGCGGGGGCGGCGGTGTGTTTGTTTGCACCTGTATCAAAGCTTGCCTTGGTGATGTGGCTGCTGCTGATTTAAAGCAGACTTACACAGGTGGTAGGTGTTAGTTCCGTGATCAGAGGGACCGATAGTGCCCGTGGGAGAACCCACTGTCGTCACAAACAACCAGGTATACGACCAGCAGGTGCAAACACGGGATTCACTCACTTGAGGGGAAAGACCACCATCTACACGACGCGTGATCCTCATGAGCCTGCGCAGAACTAGCAGATTCAGTCAATGCTGCGATGAAAACCCATCTGCAAGAGGCATGGATCCTCATCAGCCCCTGCAGTTGCGGGGGCTCATGAAGATCTATGCCTCTTGCCACATATGCAAACTAACAGAACCATTCACAAACACAAAGAACAACCGCAACTGTAAAAGCTCATGAGAGTCACAACGCTGCCTGCCAGCTGCCTCTTGCTATACCACACTTGCACCCAGGTTTTTCAGATGGAGGGGGTCGTCGGGTGTTGAACGCACGATGAGACTATACAATGGTAAGGAACAATACACAGGCCGTGCGCCCGCAACAAATGCAGTACTGATGGGAACCTGTGAAAGCAAGTTCATGCTGAAACGTGAGAAATACTGTTTGAACATCATGCGATGACGACACTGGATAGATTGAGTTTTCCTTCACACCACTTGAAGACAAGTCTTCAATCACAAAGCGCACAAAGAGCTATTAAACGTGAATGCTGGTTTTTTATTTTGGACCTTACGGATCGAAGCCGTAATTAACCCGTGATGGTATCAATACCGTTCGGCGGTATCGTCTGCAGCAGTCAAGAGGTCAATGTCTCAAGTCAAAGATCAGCAGATAATTCTAGGCTTACGTATGATTAAAAAAAAGAAAAATCCAACAACATTTCGCATAGATTCACTGGTGGCATTTTTCTCACAGGAACAAATGACAAGTATTGCACAGTCTGTCACATCAAACAAAGGAACCTTCACGTCCACACCCTAACTTTGGCCCCAGGAAATCTCAAGCATTTAGAACTGCACGAGGCGGCGATGGGGCGCGGGATTTGGAAGGGGGAGGGGAGGGGGAGGGGGCGGGGTGGGGGGTGGTGGGGGAGAGGTGTAGGCATGAGAGAAATAAAATGGGAAGGAAAGCGGTTTGGAAGCCGAAAGTCTTTGGGATAACCACTAGCAAAAAAGGGACAGGATGTCATCAGGTGGAAATGAACCTATTCCACCAGTACAGCCCTACCATCAGAAAGGAGTTGACTGGCACCAGGGAACGCTCACGGTCTTCAAGATGGACTGCAGCTTATCGAAGACAGCACCGATAACCCAGCACGCAAAACTGACGCTATCGAGCCGAAGCCGGCCACAGTGGACCCGCGCACGATTCCACTGCGGCCGACTTTAGCCCGATGGCCTTTGCGTGCTGGGAATAGTAAACCTCCTTCAAAAGGTGACGATGGACCAGTGCAGGAGAGAACTTGGTTGTGCAGGTTTGAATGGGACCCATGAGGTCACTGAGAACGCATTAATCGCGACCGAGTTCACATAGACTCGTAAAGAACTAAACCACATGGTAAGCAAAACGTCCTCGCGTCGACGTCAGCCTTAGCTGGCCCGCTCAAGACTAATCAGACACTACCCTTGAGATATCCCTGTCGATCCGCGTACTACGGCGTTGGCGAAGAACGAGTGTATCGGTCCACAGGGAAAAAGGTAAATCAACGCAAACCAACATCATAACTGAAGGTCAACTCTTCCCTCAAAGACAGCTACTTCAAAACGAAAGGACTGCGCCTGAGGAACACAGAGATAAATTGAGTTTAATCTCTAACCGCCTTGTGTATGTTGTTAACCGACTATCATGGTCGGTCTGTCTCCAGAATTATGACGTAGACCTCAAGGAGATCTTTTTAAAAGAGAGAGAGATAATTTCATCCTTAGGATGTAATGAGTTAAATATGCTCGGCAGCTTGCAAGGACTTTTCAACATCTACGCTTCCTGCAGAGGGATTGTGTATGGCTGTTGCTTTGATCTTTTCTTTGAGTTCTCCCATTGTCCCTGCAGACGGGAGTATCTGGGCAGAGGGCGAAGACAGCTGTATCTACAGAGACAGCCTTCTTGGAGGGCGCCAGTTGGCCAAACCAGGCCTGTTGTCTCCCTTTGATAAAACAGGTTTGTTTTCTCCCTTTGATAACAATGATGTCTCCTTTCTGAACCTATGCGCATAAAGAAAATAATCCCTAATTGTAAGAGAAAAACGTCCCACGCCACTGATAGTCTGTCAGCTTGATTTAACCTTTAAGTCCTAACAATCACTGTAGTACCAGGAGGCCAAGTCACTCGACCGCTTGAGCATTCAAAGCTCTGCGCTTCGGTGGCATCGTAATCCACTGTAGGAATTTTCTTGGAAGGAGGTCAAAATATTTAGTCTACCTTCTGATGCTGGGCATAAGGGGCACGGCGTTTTACAACTTACGTAATCAGTCGGCGAGAGCCAGAGTCACTTCGTTTATATTTTACAAAGTGCAGGCACATTCAGCCAGGAAGCAGCCGGGACGTAACCTAGAAAAGTCACGTGTCCCGGTATGTGATTTTCGACCTTACAGCTGAAAATCGTCAGGTCCAGAATCACAGACCAGCGCATACAGCAAATCTGGACCTTTCAGGGGCCGGATGGGGCAAGCCTGAAGGAAAAGAAATCATCGGGGCACTACCAAGTGCTGACTTTAACAACAACAACAACAAAAATTGACAGCTTCATCCAGGACACCCAACTCAGGATCTGGCTCGGCATGCATGACCAGCAACACTTAGTTTGAAGTCTCAGTGGCCGCTTGGCCTTCGCTGCATGAGTGAGCTTAGTCCTGCGCAAGCCACTAAGCTTAGTGGTTTGCGCAGGACTGACCCCTGACACGGAATAAATTACCAACAACACTTGGACACAGAAAGACGAAAAGAAGATTGAAAGACCTTCCGGCTGCACAGATCAGCAAACAACGAACATAAGAACAATGTAGCTGGCTTGCCATTGTAGTTTTTAGTAATCTTGCTCATCAGTGATTTGAGCGGCTTTGGTCTGACTGATTCTCGTTTTCTGTACTGAGAAGCGACAAGACGAAGCAGCCAGCGCTGAAGGGTGAGAGATAGGCGCGGGCGCGGCCAGTCTGGCTTCTAAAAGGTTAAAGGTCGTTTAAGGGCATGCGCCATGGCCAGACGCAGGCTAAGAGTTTACTTCTTGCCAATGTCACTCGTGTATCCTTTAACCTCCAGCACCAACATGGCGCAATTAAGAAAGGTCCATATATATATATAGGCTCGTGTTGTAGAATTGTCGAGTATCTCCTATGATATCTCAACGCTAGTGCCTTATTAGCTTGGCTCCTCAGGCGCCATGCTAACTAGGCACTAGCGTTGAGTTATCATGGTGGGTCCGTGTCCTGCAGGTGTGCTGGAAGCCGCCTGCGAAAACGAATGACGTCGGCCAGAATAGTCTAGCGAAGAGCCCTCGAAAGTCAAACGACGTTAAATGCACCGTGAAAACGTACACTCAACATTTCGCTTGACAAGCAACGTACACAAGCTTGTTTTTCAGATTAGCTTATCGTGGGATTCGCCGGTCAAAGCTAATTTTAACCACACACGGCTATTCTTGAAGTCCCGGCCTTCTGGAGTCAAGGACAGGTATACAAATCACTCACGTGCAGACAATTTCATTAATTTGAAAAAGAAAATGTTTGTTTGATGATGCAGATTCAGAGCAGCCATTTCTGCAAAACGCGGGTCAGATAGATAAAGGTCACAGTGAAAAGTCAAGTTTTCAAGAACAGGATCACATTATGTATTACAGGAACCGTAACGGTTCTGGTCACAGTTTACATTTTCCCCCTTCTTTTTTCCATTTTTAATTAAAAAAAAATTTTTTTTAAACATCTTTAAATGATTAGTGTAAGGTCCGTCTGTGACAACAAAGCGTGTGTCGACGGGTGTTATCATGGTTGTGCGGACGGCAAAGAAGACGAAAATACTACAAATAAATTTAGGCACTCTTCAAGAACTACAGCTCGGCCATACCGAATGACCTGAACTAGTTACTTCAGTGGCAAAACTTTTGCCAGAACTGTGTGCTGGTCTGTGATTTTGGACCTTGCGGCCGTGAGGCCGCAAGGTCCAAAATCACAGACTAGCACACACCATAAAGACCTCTTGACCACAGGAACGAAAAGGTGCATGCGCACTCACTGACCAAGTCACTGGGTTGGTATTTTGATCAGCGTCGTTGGCAAGGTTCCCTTCCTATCACATTCCGTAAAATTATTTCCTCGACTGACACTGGTGAGTTGGCCTTCAAGAAAACTCTCAGCCGAAACCGCCATGACCTCCTATGTCTGAAGAGCACGGACTAACTGATGAAACAGGCGCTGATCTATGTCCGCAAGAGGTACAGATCCTCAAAAGATCAGGTCAAGCAGGCTGCATGGGCTCTTGACCATCTATGCCTCTTGCAGACGGTCTCGGTTGGAAGATTTGAAGCGCTGCATCGCGATGGCAGGAAAAGATAACACAGCCGTCAGTTAATTTGATTTTTTTTTTTATATGTACGTTTTAATTTCCTTACCGAGTATCAAGCCCTATCTGCAGGTGGATTCTCTCCCCTTACTTTCTTTTTCGTTGCAGTTTACCCCCCCCCCCCCTTCCCCCCTTGTAAAAAGAAAAAGAAAGTCAGCCTATCGCCTTTGTAGGGGGAAAAAAAAAGAAGAAGAAGAAGAAGAAAAAAAGCCAGCCAGATATCAGTCGCATCGTAAACTGGCCTAGTCAAGTTCCCTCGGCTGTCTACGTTGTTTTTGTTGGATAAAGTTTATGCTTACATTCGATAAGACAGAAGAGTGCTGACGGTGAAAAAAGACCATTTTTTCGAAGAGTTTTCAAGTTGTCGTGTTTATCATTATTCGCACTGGTAAACTTTTCCTTCAAACGAATGCGAACATGTGTATCTTCATTATTTATTTATATTTTACTTTATCGTCGATATATCTCAGTGTTGGCACTTTGCTGTCGGTAGAAACTCATATCACATTTTTGGCACATGTATGACAGATCAGCAGTGATCTGAAATTGAGTTTTCCTCAGGTTTCGCGCATCTGGCTTCCGGCAAAGGATTTCAACAGAGGTTATCATTAAATCACAAGTGCCGCCTAAGTGAGTCCAGCTCGCTCCATTTGTACTGAGAGGCGTATATATTCTCATGAGCACCTGCAGCCGCAGGGGCTCATGGGAATTCACGCCTCCCACATCATTGTTTGAGGTACTTATCTCACAAAGCTTTGACTTTAGTTGCCAAGACAAAATGTGGATCGACCATTGTAGTCCAAGGCGGAGTGGTGTCAGAATAGCTTGGTGCCACTACAGGCGCCAAGATATTCTGACACCACCCTTGAACTATCATGGTCAGTTTGTCCCAGAACTGCGACGCAGACCTCAGAGGCCGATATCTCCCAAATTTAATAATTTGTCCTCAGGGCTTCATGGGTTAACAATACGACTTCTTTTCTTGAGTACTACGGTAAAAGAAGCGCAACCCACTGTCTTTCCTTACGTAGAAACAGCTTCTGTTTCAAATGACTCGTGATGATTTTCAACAGAGCGCCGCCCTCTCTGAGAGCACACGGCCGCATCATGTGAAAGTTAGACTTCCTAGAGGAAAACCATGAGTTATCGAGGGGGGGAAAAAAAACGTACTTGAATCACGCACGTCATCACATCTTGTGTTCTTTAAGCATGCCCGGAGTATTACATCTTGCGTTTTACCTTTGTTAACAAGCAAACAGGTGACTCAGCGTGTTTACATTACCTGTGTGCGATCTTGTCCACCTGTTTAAGTCTGCACAGCGGCACGGCAGTTTTAATGCACTGGTTTATCTCCTGCGCACGCTAAAAAAATAGCGGGCAATTTATTGTTAAAGCGGTAATCAATTTATTACTTTGGTTAACATTTTAATGAGCTACTTCAGACTCTTGCCTGTACGTAGCAGAAACGCTAGGTAAACACAATTTCTGACACAGCAAGAATGTTTTATTTTCGTTTTAATCGTAACAGAAATTCCAGATATAACCTTTCAACAAAACGATATTTACCAATGCAGCGATAGCTTGCGATTACTATTTTTAAAGTCAAGAGGCGGTACTCTAATCTGAAATCTCCGTCAGGATTGTTTCACCGAGGAGAACACAGATATAGACAGCACGAGGAGGCATAGATTTACTTGAAACCCTGCGGTTCATGAAAATCCATACCATTTACTGATAAACGACACCGCACTTGACGATAATACTGACTTGAACAAGCGGCCCGCGTCAAACTCTTTTTCAGCCGGCTGAAATAAAGAAAATATTCGACTCCTCACGAACGAGGCATAGATTTACATGAGCCTCTGCGGCTGCAGCCGCAGGGGCTCATGTTAATCTATGCCTTTTGCAGACGGATGAGATACAGTTGTGTGACAAACCACTTGACCATACGTCAAACCTACACACATCGCGTTCCTAAGTGGAACAACCTCGACGAAAATCTCTCTGTGACTCGGAGACGCCGTTTCAGAGCTGGCGTGTTCGATAAATCCCTTGTACTCCAAGGATCCGGGACCAAAAAGGTGACCACCAAGTGTGTCACATGCAACTGAAGACATTTCCAAAAAAGAAAGAAACACGCTTAGAAAGGACAAGTCTTTTCTATGCGTGTTTCTATCTTTTTGGGGGGAATCTCTTCTCAAATACTTCAAGGGCCACATGCCGCATGGATCACATACCGTTTAGTCTCGACTGAGTTTACAAATGAGGCTCGAGAGATGGAAATATCACGACAGGTCAAGTGCCAAGTTCAGGGAGAATAGTGGCATAGTCAAGCACGGGCCCACTGCGGCCCACGTCAGCCCGAAGGACCTTTGCTTTCTGGGATGCTCCAAAATCACACACAAACATAAAGATGCTGAAAGAGATGCCTTGAGTCTCAAGATGCAGTTACTGATTTTTGCAAACATGTAGCCATGCAGAATGGACACAGTCTCTAGTGATCCCGCTCCCCAAGAAAGGAAACCTGAAACAGTGCCAGAACTACAGAACTATCAGTCTGATAAGTCACCCTAGCAAAGTAATGCTTAGAATCATTCTCAACCGCCTCAAAACTTTCGCCGAGGAACTGCTGGCAGAAGAACAGGCTGGCTTCAGAGTTGGAAGAAGCACTGTAGAGCAGATTTTCAACTGCCGCGTCCTGATCGAGAAACATCTGCAGCATCAGCGCGAACTCTACCACAACTTCATTGATTTCAGGAAAGCATTTGATCGCGTCTGGCACGACGGACTCTGGCAAGTCATGAGATCGTTCAACATAGAGGAGGGGCTGATCCAAATGATAGAAGCGCTTTACAAGAACGCCTGCAGCGCGGTTCTACTTAACAATCAGTCAGGCGAGTTCTTCAGGACAACGATCGGTGTCCGTCAAGGATGCCTGCTCTCTCCTGTCCTTTTCAACATATTCCTGGAGAAGATCATGCAGGAAACCCTCCACAACCACCATACTTCAATCTCTATTGGTAGCAGATCCCTGTGCAATCTTCGATTCGCAGACGACATTGACCTCATGGCAAGCAGCAATAGTGAGCTTCAAAACCTGACAGACAAACTTTCAAGTAGCGCAGGGTCTTATGGTATGGAGATCAGTACGGATAAAAGCAAAGTGATGATCAACACCACAAGCGACAGCAGCAGCAACATTCACATGAACGGCCAGAAGCTAGAAGAGGTCAATAGCTTCAAGTACTTGGGAGCCACCCTGTCCAAAGACGGTAGTTGCATAGCAGAGATCCGTATCAGGATAGGTACAGCAACATCCGCAATGGCCAGGCTGGACAGGATATGGCAAAGTAACTCCATCAGCTTCACCATCAAGTACAGGCTTTACAAGTCCCTCGTAGTGTCTATTCTACTCTACGGCTGTGAGACTTGGACGCTGCTTGCAGACTCAGAAAAGAAAATCCAGGCCTTTGAGAACAAGTGCCCGATCAGTGGTGTCATGGAGGAAGCCGACAGCTAAGATTAATCCCTTCTATGCCAGTGGTCGCAGACTGCGTTCTGTCTTCGTTAACAAACAAACCTTCAGCCATCTCAGTTGCATACGTAACAAGTGGTATCAGCCATAGGCATAGATCCTCATGAGGATTTATACCTTTCGCTTTTGGTTATAGCTCCATGTGGACTTTAGGCCACCGATACTCGAAGCACAAGGACACATTTCCATGTCGTTTTGCCTGGAAGGGGGGGGGGGGGGGGGTGGGTGGGGTGGGTATAGCTGATAAAAAGCCCCCCCCCCCCCCCTCTCTTCTCTCTTTGATTTGTTGGACCGTTTGTCATACCTCCCATAAACATTCCTGCACCACTGATCCTAACATAATTGCCACATCACTGCAGTGCGTAACATCAGTTTCCTCAAGTTTCCTCAAAAAGTAACAGCCCAGTGCACAAAAAGTCATCGAGCCGATGTCGCGGCCGTTAGCCCACGCACAGGACCCCGTGCGGCCGACGTCGGCCCAATGACCTTGTGCGCACTCGTTTAAGGGATATTCGCAGCTTCTACTCATACTAATTTCCCCAAATCTCCCACAGCCAGAGGAAAATCGAATTAGAAACTTGGCACTTGTCACACTGGTTGTCTCCCTCGACTCGCTACCGCTGATCAGCGGTAGCAAATCAGGGGGGGGGGGGGGAGGGGGGGAGGGGAGGGGAGGGGGACAACCAGTGCGGGCACTTCTCGGTTCACAAAACACATGAACAATTACACACGTCTCCCGCACGTCAGTCACCATTCAACGTGACTTTTCCACCACTTTCGCTGCATCCACCAAATTCTACAGAGAACGTTAGTAGTTGTCTTGCCGAAGAGGCACCAATCATCAAGGGTCCCGTCCCGTCAGTGAAAGCTGGGTACTCGTGGTTGTTCCTGACGAAATGCACGTCCTGGCAAAGAGACGGACTTAGTAGTATGTCCGTTGTATTCAAAGGTCACAGTAGCACACTGGGTTGCACTAAGCGCGCCTGCACTGATCAGTGTTCAGGTCGTACTCCATAGGCTATATCTTTGAATAACCTCCATAACTCCCCAGCAAAGGTCATCCATTATCACGATGCCGTGGACCTTAAAGGTCATATTACATATTCAAATCTGGGCAGTTGAGGCAGTAAGGGTGTTTTTAAAAATAATTTTTACCTTGTTTAAAAAACTGATCTGTAGTAGGGCTGAATGTTGGAATTGGCTGGAAATTTCTGGTTAGATGAGAGGAGACATGTTTGGTGCTTTGATTCATACCATCCTGAGCTTATCCAGTGGACAATTGTGGGTCTATGTTGAGTTGCCATCAGCAGAGAATGAAAATGGGGAAATTGGGCGAAGAAGATGGGGATGGATCGGTCACAGTCTGAGAAAACCAGCTTCCAGTATCACTAGGCAGGCATTGTCATGGAACCCCCAGGGAAAGAGGAAAAGAGGTAGGCCGAGAAACTCCTGGCGTCGAGACCTCCAAGCAGACATCAAGAGACTGGGAACCACCTGGAGTAGAATCGAAGGAGAAGCACAGGACAGGAGTTGCTGGAGGTCTCTCGTCGACGGCCTATACCCGGGTTGGGGTGACAGGCGTAAGTAAGTAAGTAAGTTGAGTTGCCGTTGACGTAGTGATTTGAGGGGCACGCTGATTTCAGCTGTGCTTGGGTGTGGGGTTGGTAAGGAATCAGGTTCATAGCCAAGAACGAGACTGTCAATGTGCTGTTTTTATTGTTATTTTGTGCATGGCAAATGTGCAGCTGGTGGGCGGTAGTGTATTTTAGGGGATTGAAATATTAGGGGATGCCTGGGACTGACTATGGCTAAGAGACTGGACAGTACGGAAACGGCGGCACTGTGTTCCGTGGCCTGCATAAACCCTAAACTAACGGGCCAACTAAACTGACCTGACTCCTAGTGCGCAAAAACCATCGGGCAGACGTCGGCTGCCGTTGGCCCGCGCACGGCTGTGCGCGGGCCAACGGCGGCCGACGTCGACCAGATGGCCTTTTGCGCAATGGGTTATGAGTAGATCTGAGTAGACTCATTACAGTTGCAAGAAACACACGAGGCGCTCTCTCCCTCCCTCTCTGTCTCTTCCCCTCTCCGTCTCTCCGCTCTCTCTGGGGAGAGGGAGGGTGGGGGTACGGGCCGGGTGGGGCGTGAAGGGAGACGTCAGTCAACGGAGCAAGCCAAGATCTCACAGTGATAAATCCAGCGAAAGGCTAGCGATTTCTTTAGTTCTTCTAAAACTCTGCGGCAAAGATGAAAATCTAAAAGATCCCATTCGGCTAGTCACTCAGCACTGCAATAATTGTGATACTCTCTCTCTCTCTCTCTCTCTCTCTCTCTCTCTCTCTCTCTGTCTCTCTCTCTCTCTCTCTCTCTCTCATTGGCCAGTATATTTCTAGTATTTTCCATCACTGAAGAATGACGGAAGGCAGCACACAGTATATTTGTCCGTTAATAAGTGATGAGCTCGCCCGGGCAGGGTTAAATATAGCTGCCTGAGCACACCATTCCATCTACAAGAGGCACAGATTCTCACGAGCCCCTGCATTCGCATTCTGTGCGTCTTGCTGCAACAGATCGACCCTATTTACTTGTGTTTTTTTTTTTTTCCGATTGAGAAAGCCATCCTAGTGTAATGAAAGTTTACGACTGAGGGGCTGAAAAAGAAGCCCGCCTCATGCGCCTGTTGAGTAACAGGTCCTCGGGCCGATGTCGGCCTTAGCCGAGCGCGGGTCAACTGAGGCCGACATCGGCCCCAGGACCGTTTGCTTACTGGAATTGTTCATCGCACTGGGCGTTTTTAAATGCAGTCATCAACCAGGTTTGTGGTTTCTTTCATTTCCCCCATCCGACTGCCTAAAGGGAGCAAACCGTCATCGGGCCAACACCAGTTCGACGCGGTAGCCGATCTCGGTCCGAGGGTCTTCTACTTTTACTGGCTCCAATGCTAAATAATTCAGGGCATTATTCCGCCTGGCAGACTCAGCTTTAATGCGCAATGATTCTTTTGATGTCACGAAGTAGGAAGCAAAGACGTAGGGACGATTATGTAATTCAGTATCCTCGGCCAAAAGTAGCAATGCTGAAAGCCCTTGAGTTACAACTGGAGTGGAAAACCCGTCGCTGGAAAATTTTTAAGTTACACTACACCGGCCAGTTGCATGAGCGAGCTTAGTCCTGCGCAAACCAGTAAGCCAGGTGCTCCGCTGTCGCTGAGCACGTAGCTTAGTGGCTCGCGCAGGACTAAGCTCAATCCTACTGAGGCCAGAACTCTGCACTAGTAACGCCGACAGTCGGTTGGAGGATCGTCAGACCAGGTAAGCTCAGCGGCAGTGCCTGGATAGCTCACTGCCTTACAAAAATCGCTTACCTTTAGAGCACTTACGGACTGTCTGGGAAAGGACAGTGAATCAGTGAACCTTTATTTTCAACGCATGAATGACAGGCCTTTTCTTCACTTGTCCGTTCTCAATACTACAATAACAAAATAATCATATGAGTGTGTGTGTGTGTGTGTGTGTGTGTGTGTGTGTGTGTGTGTGTGTGTGTGTGTGTGTGTGAGAGAGAGAGAGAGAGAGAGAGAGAGAGAGAGAGAGGGGGGGGGGGTGAGAGGGAAGGTGCCAGTGCTGTACTAGTGATTCGAATTAAGTGGGCTCGACGGCTTTCAGTGTTAGGAGGTGAACCTACATTCTGCAGACTGATTTGCCCTCACGATTTCTCATCATATTGGTCTCGATCACGATCAAACTTTGTAATCCATTCACCTCAATTGATCCTAACTTATCAGGGGCCAGGTGCATCAGTGAGCTCAGTCCTGCGCCAGCCACTAAGCAAGGTGCTTCGCTTTAGCGGAGCACCTTGCTTAGTGGCTGGCGCAGGACTAAGCTCACTCATACAACTGATCCCTGCTGACCTCAATTTGACCAAACGTATACCTTCAATAAACTCGTTGTGTTCCTATATTTAAATCCCCAAACGTGGGGTCTTCTCATAAGACTACAAACCAGGGTACAGATTGCACCATGATAGTTCAACAGTGGTGTTAGAATAGCTTCTCACCACCCTTAAACTATTATGATCGATAAAATGCGTTAAAGCGATCTGCCCAGGGCGGGCTTTGACTCTTAAAAACGTGCCGATATAGCAGGTTTTTTTAATGTTGTCTTAGTCTCAACTAAAATTTTTCTGAGTACACTTCCTTTCACAAGTCATGCAAGTATGCACACGTAACAGGTTTTCTACCGCCAATAGCGCACATCTGGGAAACTCTCCTACCTAAAAAGGGAGAAGAATTGCAGACAAAGTCTTAACTTTTAAGATATTCAAACTTAAAAATTAGTCAAGTTTGCAGCATTATTGCAAGACATACAAAAGAGCGTGTATAAAGGAGATACTGACTTCAGTCGAAGTATTCAACCCATTACACCGAGACTGCAACAGTTAATTTTAGAGTGGTTAGCAATGAAATTCTATTCACGCACACCAAAAGCTAAACAATACATTTTCAGAATTGTCTGCTTGTCACAAATTACAAATCGAATCAAAGTTATTACATATACAATTACAAGCGTTAACTTCAAGGTAGTGGCTGTTAATAATGTCGACCGATCTCTCGCAGCTTGTATTGTGTGAGTCTTGTTAACTAGTCAGTTATGCGTGTACACGCTGCACTCGAGTTTAAGGAGCTGTGTGCACATGCAGCAAGACAGATTAAACTGGCATCAAAAGTTTATTCAACCTCGCTGAACTGGGATTCGAGACCGGGATCGAATGCTTGGAAGCGTATCTGATTCAGCGATAGAATGCAAATTGATGGCTTACACAGGAACAACCAGTAAGCAAAAAAAAAAAAAAAAAAAAAAAAGAAGAAGGCCCTTGGGCCGACGTCGGCCGCCGTTGGTCCGCGCACGGCCGTGCGCGGGCTAACGGCGGCCGACGTCGGCCCGATGACCTTCTGCTCACTGGGCATCTCAAGAAATGGCGCTCTTGTGTGCATAAAACCTGGACATACTGAGGCAACAGCACTGCAACGGGACAAAGACACGGTGTTTGCGCAGACGAAGTTCGCGAGATGGGCTGGGAATTGAAGATGTTTGACTTTACGGCGTAATAATGTGTGTTGGCATGTGATTTTAGACCTGACAACCGAGGGCCGTAAGATCCCAAATCGCTGACCAGCCCACCTACCATAATATCCTTTTCGCTTCTGATGAAACTGGTCCGCATCAGAGTTGTCTAAAAGCCATTTGTACGCGTACGCGAGATAGTTTGACTGACTTCTTTTCTGCTGAAACACAGCAATTAAACACCGAATAGGCAAGAGGAATCTAGACGCGGGCAAACTGAGGTGACTGAGAGGGGTGGGGTGGGGGTGGGGGTGGGGTGGGGGGATGTCTCCGGAGTGATAATCGACGGACGGTCTTAACGGGCGAATTATGGGGTACAGGGGCAGCTATTGTCTTTTGGGGTATGAAGCACGACATGCTGAACCCTGGTCGATAAAGGCGCACTGCAACTGTTACTGTGCCACTTTGATTTACCTTTCAAAGGACATACTATTGACAGAGCAAGTCTGTTTTCTTTTTGCTTAGGCTTCGGAATCTATGCCCCTTACTCAGTGGCCCCGGGCAGACGACAGTATCAACAGAAAGAGACATGCGTCCCTAGTGCGGACAAAGGTCCTTGGGCCGACTTCGATTACAGTCGGCCCGTGCACAACTATGCGCGGGCCGACTGTGGCTGATGTCAGCCCGTGGCCCATTTGCGCACTGGACGAGGACATTTTGTGCACAACTGAGATCAGTTACATGAGTGAGCTTAGTCCTGTGCCAGCCACTAAGCAAGGTGCTTACTCATGCAGCTGACCCCTGCTGTTGACGTCGGCCCGAGGACGTTTAGCACGCGGGGCAAGCTTATGCACGTGCGGATATAACTTGAAACCGGAAACAATCCGGCCATCCAACACCGCAATGATGTAAACCATCTGGCCATCCAACACCGCAATGATGTAAACCATCTGGCCATCCAACACCGCAATGATGTAAACCATCTGGCCATCCAACACCGCAATGATGTAAACCATCTGGCCATCCAACACCGCAATGATGTAAACTATCTGGCCATCCAACACCGCAATGATGTAAACCATCTGGCCATCCAACACCGCAATGATGTAAACCATCTGGCCATCCAACACCGCAATGATGTAAACCATCTGGCCATCCAACACCGCAATGATGTAAACCATCTGGCCATCCAACACCGCAATGATGTAAACCATCTGGCCATCCAACACCGCAATGATGTAAACCATCTGGCCATCCAACACCGCAATGATGTAAACCATCTGGCCATCCAACACCGCAATGATGTAAACCATCTGGCCATCCAACACCGCAATGATGTAAACCATCTGGCCATCCAACACCGCAATGATGTAAACCATCTGGCCATCCAACACCACAATGATGTAAACCATCTGGCCATCCAACACCACAATGATGTAAACCATCTGGCCATCCAACACCACAATGATGTAAACCATCTGGCCATCCAACACCGCAATGATGTAAACCATCTGGCCATCCAACACCGCAATGATGTAAACCATCTGGCCATCCAACACCGCAATGATGTAAACCATCTGGCCATCCAACACCGCAATGATGTAAGCCATCTGGCCATCCAACACCGCAATGATGTAAGCCATCTGACCATCCAACACCGCAATGATGTAAGCCATCTGACCATCCAACACCGCAATGATGTAAACCATCTGGCCATCCAACACTGCAATGATGTAAACCATCTGGCCATCCAACACCGCAATGATGTAAACCATCTGGCCATCCAACACCGCAATGATGTAAACCATCTGGCCATCCAACACCGCAATGATGTAAACAATCTGGCCATCCAACACCGCAATGATGTAAACCATCTGGCTATCCAACACCGCAATGATGTAAACCATCTGGCCATCCAACACCGCAATGATGTAAACCATCTGGCCATCCAACACCGCAATGATGTAAACCATCTGGCCATCCAACACCGCAATGATGTATGTCATCAATGACAACAAAGACTGAATGCGATCACCGGAAACAATCTGGCCATCCAACACCGCAATGATGTATGTCATCAATGACAACAAAGACTGAATGCGATCTGCTCCAGCGCGGGCCTAGACTGCTAAAATTCGCCGACATGACGGGTTCTCAATGTTGCCTTGCCTCAACTAAAACTGTTCTACCCTTCTTTTCACAATCCACGTGACATAGTAAGTACAAATATGAAAGAGATATTGCGCAATATTAACCCTTTATTGCTATAAATAAAGTCACGATGACTGAATTCATCAGTTTCTTGAAAAGAAATCAGAAAGTGAAACCAAACCACCTTTTTTCCTTTCTTTGATGTGTGTAACTTTACGTTTCTTCTTCGGTATAAAAAAGAAAGATAAAAATAGGAAAAAGGGGAAAAGGATAGGAAAAATAAGAACTGGCAAGAAAAAACAAAAACAAATAATGAAAAGAAAGAAAAAAAAATGGTTTGGTAAACCGTATCACATATGGCAGACACGCAGAGCAGTAAGAGTCTGTCAAACCAAGGACTAATTAAAAAGGAAAAAAAAAAGGTGAGAAAAAAGACAACTAAAGAAAAAAGTTAGGTAAAGACAACACGTTTGTCATTTTTACGGCACAAACTTACAAATTTATACGCGACATGTTTCACTTTAAACGAGCGCTGATAAAAAGCTGCAAAATACATGAAATGCAATAAGAACCGGGGACAGCAAACTATACTGACGAGCAAAAGAAATGCGACAATTTTGAAATCATCGGAAACACTTTAGTGTTTCCAATTATTCTAAAATTGTCGCATTTCTTTTGCTCGTCAGTATAAACATTTTTTTAATCCTTGCTAAACAAGGAACAACCTATTTCTTTTTTAAAGAGGAATTTGTGGGCAAGCTGCTATCTACTAGCAACTTGTAAAAAGGTCCTTCTTTGTAAGGAGGTAGGCTGTATAGAATTACTTGACCACGCTAGAGTGTATTTCTTTCCAGTCCAAAGTAAAACCCTTTTAAAATGTGACTAGGTGTTACTATTTCTCATACAAGTACGGGGAAAAAAAAACTAAAATGGGTTACTAGTAATACAACTAGTAAGCTAGCCTCACCTATCTGGTTTATGACTACTGAGTAGTAATACAACTAGTAAGCTAGCCTCACCTATCTGGTTTATGACTAGTAGTAATACAACTAGTAAGCTAGCCTCACCTATCTGGTTTATGACTAGTAGTAATACAACTAGTAAGCTAGCCTCACCTATCTGGTTTATGACTAGTAGTAATACAACTAGTAAGCTAGCCTCACCTATCTGGTTTATGACTAGTAGTAATACAACTAGTAAGCTAGCCTCACCTATCTGGTTTATGACTAGTAGTAATACAACTAGTAAGCTAGCCTCACCTATCTGGTTTATGACTAGTAGTAATACAACACTGAGCGCAGGGTTGTACACTTCCTTCGTCAAAAGAATACACGTCTAAATGGTTCAGCAAATGACCTGGATCCTGATGAGCCCTCATGAGCATCTATGTCTCTTGGAGATGGATAGTGTTCGCTAAAAGCTGCCAGGCACCACCCTTTCAATTACTTGCTAGTAAGGACTGCCTGACCCCAGCTACCTATTCCTAGCCAATGTTTTCTTTCTGTTACTAAACGCCGAAGGCCGGACTGAAAATCAAACCACCACCTCCTTCGGAGAAACCCGTCAACAGCGAACAGCAAGTCCATAGATCTTCATGTCCCACTGCAAACTACAGACGCTCGTGACTATGAGGATCTATGCCTCTTGCTGAAGCTAAAGATTCGTTGTTGACGTGAAAAGAAGAAGTATGTACCAAAAGCGCCGAACACCTGAATGAGTGGTTAATAGTCACAGCCCTTTTAGCAAAGGTCCTAGGGCCGATGTCGGCCGTAGTAGGCCCGCGCACGACAGTGCGCGGGCCCACTGCGGCCGCGGGATGTCGGCCCGAGGGTCTTTTGCTTGATGGAGGGATGTTTGAGCACACCCCTCATTCAACAGAGTTTCTTTTAATAACTATACAGTCGTAGTCAGGGAGGCAAAATCCTATCCATTGTACGTAAGTCCTGCACTAGGTGCTGTGTTGGTACACTGAATACAAAGATTAATTCAGGGGTTTCCACACAAAAAAGATGTGTACTCTACGAACAGCGCGAATCAAGAGCTTAAAAAGAAGACTCTTTTGCTTGTTATTAACAAAGAGTTTTGCTTGTTACAAACAAGCATAGTATGTGTGTATGCCGAGCTCTGATGTTGGGCCTTCCGGCTGTGATCTCCACGTTCCAGATCACAGACCAACACGCAGTATACAAAATTATGTCTAGATCCATACCATGATGGTTACATACAAGGGAGACAATTTGCATTGACTCGAAAAAAACAGTGAAAAAAAAAAAACCCAACAGTTTTATAGCTGAGACGCCAATCCAGCTCTGTTGAAATGGAACGAGTTGGTTTGTCAGTGTTGTTTCCACAGAAATATGCATATATTAACTCATTCGCGGCCAGCCGCATCCATATGAGTGGCATAAGCCGCGCATCCGGATGCGGCTGGCTGCGAATGAGTTAAACTACGAAGGCAACAAGGCTCTCGTGGGTTACTCTGACATAATCTTTCACCCTGGCTCGCGTGTTATATTATGTGCGAAATGCTGGCGAAAGCTCGCGTCCCAAAAATAATACCCTCGGGTGAAATCCACTCGCCCCTATTGTCTAAGCACTATATCTCCTTTGTAACGCGCAGACAAGACGGCATATTCTCCCAGCTAAAGAAACGAAAGAAAAAGTGATTTTGTCATACTTGTCAACAAATTCGCGCGGACAACATTCAAACAATTAACAAAGCAATTGTTTTTGGCTGTCGCACACTGTGACATGCCATTCCCTCACACAAAGAAGTGTTAATCATTCCAGCAGCGATCGAAAATGCCTTTAGACTAGGCAAGGCACAGATGCCCATGTGCCCCACAGTGTGCTCTTTGTCCAGTTGGTCAAACCTATATAATTATGTGCTTCTCTAACCACAAAAGCGACCGGCGTCTAGATTGCACTTCAATGGAAAAGACCATGTTTGCACGGTGTCTGGTCAAGCCAGGGATTGAATGTCCAGTGATTTCTAACAACTGCAGAATACAGATGTAAATTAGACCAATTCTTCCCTGACAGTAAGAGGCACGATCATCATGAGCCCCGCAGGCTGCGGGGGTTCATGATGATCTATGCCACTTGCAGAAATGCCATGGCAACGTCCTTATTTGGACCGAGTCCGCCTCGCGTTCTCCAGGCATCACATCTAAATGGTACACGCAGTCCCTTCTTTTTTTCCCCGAGTGAAAAACACGGTCGTACAATAAGTCCAGCAAGGGGCATAGATACTCACGAGCCACTGCAAATGCAGGGGCTAATGAGGATCTACGCCTCTTGCAGATAGGCTGAGTTCCGCCAGCATTAGATCTGAAATTCCTGGCAAGGCTGACACAATCCTCGACACAAAGATGGCGTTTGTTCGTGGTGGCTACCTGGTTTGGCCGGGTAAACAGTCCGACAGAGAGCAACAGAAACAAAAGGATGGTCAGAGTCTGGGCAAGACGCGAACAATTACTGTCAGCCCATTGCAGAGTCGCCAGACAGATTTTCGTTAGAAATCATGTTACCCCTCAGTTTCAGGAATCATTAACCCTTATCATTCGGAATACACCAGTGTGTGAAATAAGTTTGACTAAAATAGTTTAAGGGTAGTGCCAGAATAGCTTGGCGCCTCTAGGCGCCAAGCTATTCTGGCACCACCCTTGAACTAAAGCCATTGGTCTAGATCCTTATCTGTAAGTACTATAACGTAGCTTGCATA
This sequence comes from Semisulcospira habei, assembly GCA_036245525.1. NCBI lineage: Eukaryota > Metazoa > Mollusca > Gastropoda > Semisulcospiridae > Semisulcospira > Semisulcospira habei. The sequence goes on from BTPG01000002.1 coordinate 302,813,236, forward strand.
TGGCAGTGTACAAATTTGAAGCTTTTAGCCTCAGTATGATATGGGTTAAAAAAAACACCACAACTCCCAACCTTCTGTGGGAAGTGCTTATTCACACACACACAATTAATAGTCTCCCTCTGATAACGGCTCTTCTACGGGAAATACTTAAGTTTACACTGGAAACAGTCCACTGATATATGTGGGTGATATATATTATCTTATTTCCAACAGAAGGAATCTTGTACGGGGCCGCTTTTCCTGGAGGATTCAAGGACGTTATTGCTCATCAAGAAATTTGTATCGTACATTGTTGTGTATTGTCTTGTGCATCTACTGTGGGAAATCAGGGTATTTACCCGACCACATATATAGTAATTAACCTTCTTGTTTGTGTATGTGTGTTTCTCCTGCCTACTTCCTAAGTTCCAGAAAAAGACATGGGTTATAGGCTTGACGTGATGCATCGTTTTAGGGATGTATATGATCGTCTTGTTCTATACCTACGTATTTTTCTGTGGGCTGGCGATTGGGTGCATGATAGGCGGGGGCAGGGGATCTAACTGTTTGTCTGTCCAGCGCTGAGCCATTCCCCTTGGTATGTGTACACCTGTCATGAAGCCACCTAAATGATGGCTTTTAAAGTACCATCACGCGTAACTCTGAAGACACGTTTCAGCGCCGTTTGTGTTCCTTATGCCTTATCGACACACCTAATGAACTTTAACGGCAGTTTGGACTTGCAGCAAACACACATGCGTAATAGCACTTATTTTTTCTGCGCAAACGTTAGCGTGTGGATCTATTTTTAGCTGTTTTTCGTACTGATACAGTTGTAATTAAGAACGGAGTGCAGTCGTTGTCAGGTTACTTGATATTAAGACGACGTGTGCTGAACTGGATTCTCCGATGTATAAATGAACGATAACTAGACATGTGCGACGCGTTTCGTAACCATTTGTTACAAAAGTATATATCTGAACACTCACGACGGGAGTGGGCCTTTAATGACAGATGATCTCTCAAAAGGGGGTCGCTCCTTACAGGTTCTGCTGTATTGTAAGAAGTTCAAATGCACCTAGGCGAAAGAGAGAAAAAAAAAATCACCTTGAGGACTGATTTGGAAAGCTTGGTGTTCATGGATGATAAGCAATTGTTTTATCTTCTAAAACTAGGTATATTTATATTTTTTTCACGGAGTAACGTGTTCGTCACACCGTATCACACACAGGAACTCATTCATATGTAACTGTCGGTCACTTGTCCTGACTAAGTGCGTGTTTTAGAATCAGGGTTGGGAGATGGGGTGGTTAGGCTGCAAACAGAAGAAACGACACACGCAGAAAGGGGGGGGGGGGGGGGGGGGGGACAACAGGGATGAGAAGGAGGGGGGAAGAATCTGTTTTGTAACCAGGGGTTGTCAGATGGGGGTGGTCACATGCAAAATGAACTGCAGAAGTGGAGAAAGAGAAGAGAAGGACGGGGACGGCAGCCGCATAGATCTGTAAAGGTGGCGATACGGGGGCTGGGTGGAGGGGTGGGGATGGGGAAAGGGGTCTGTTTCGTTGCCATTGACCGTCACAGAACAAACTTAGAAGGGTAAACGGCCGGCGGTCCTTGGTCAACAGGGCTGGGTCGTGCGGAATGCCAGTGCCCGTTTGCGTCTCTGGTGCCCGTTGCATGACCGAGCTTAGTCCTGCGCCAGCCACTAAGCAAGATGCGCCGCTATAGGCCCCTGAGGTGTAGTAGCATCGACTCAAGTGTTGGCAACACTTTCAGCCTCCGCTTCCGAGTGACATCCGGAAGAGGTACAGATTCTCATGACCCCTGGGCCTGTTCTGCATGCAAAGAGGAAAAGATTATCACGAGCCATTGCAGCAGCAGAGGTTCGTAAGAATATAATTCATGCCCCTTGCATTCAGAGTCGGAAACACCTCTGAGCTACTGATTGCCATCAGCATGAGGCATAATTATATTCTCATGAGCCCCTGCAGATGCAGGGGCTCATGACTGAGAATCTACGCCTCATGCATGCAAGATCCTCATCTCTGCTCCTCAGAAAGGGTAAGTTATAGACGGTCTGACAACACCTCAACATGACGTGACTGCTAAGCGTGCTTGCTGTTACAGCGTTTCCAACAAACAGGGTGTGGTGACCCTTTAATTTTATGCACGAAGAAAACAACCCATTGTAAAACGCCTTGTGTCTCTGCCGGGGTTAAGAAAGAATCTGATTGCAAAACGCCGTGTGTCTCTGCCGAGGTTAAGAAAGATTCTGATTGCAAAACGCCGTGTGTCTCTGCCGAGGTTAAGAAAGATTCTGATTGCAAAACGCCTTGTGTCTCTGAGGTTAAGAAAGATTCTGATTGCAAAACGCCGTGTGTCTCTGCCGAGGTTAAGAAAGATTCTGATTGTAAAACGCCGTGTGTCTGCCGAGGTTAAGAAAGATTCTGATTGTAAAACGCCGTGTGTCTCTGCCGAGGTTAAGAAAGATTCTGATTGCAAAACGCCGTGTGTCTGCCGAGGTTAAGAAAGATTCTGATTGCAAAACGCCGTGTGTCTGCCGAGGTTAAGAAAGATTCTGATAGCAAAACGCCGTGTGTCTGCCGAGGTTAAGAAAGATTCTGATTGCAAAACGCCGTGTGTCTGCCGAGGTTAAGAAAGATTCTGATTGCAAAACGCCGTGTGTCTCTGAGGTTAAGAAAGATTCTGATTGCAAAACGCCGTGTGTCTGCCGCGGTTAAGAAAGATTCTGATTGCAAAACGCCGTGTGTCTGCCGAGGTTAAGAAAGATTCTGATTGTAAAACGCCGTGTGTCTCTGCCGAGGTTAAGAAAGATTCTGATTGTAAAACGACGTGTGTCTCTGAGGTTAAGAAAGATTTTGATTGCAAAACGCCGTGTGTTTCTGCCGAGGTTAAGAAAGATTCTGATTGCAAAACGCCGTGTGTCTCTGAGGTTAAGAAAGATTCTGATTGCAAAACGCCGTGTGTCTCTGAGGTTAAGAAAGATTCTGATTGCAAAACGCCGTGTGTCTCTGAGGTTAAGAAAGATTCTGATTGCAAAACGCTTTGTGTCTCTGCCGATGTTAAGAAAGATTCTGATTGCAAAACGCCGTGTGTCTCTGAGGTTAAGAAAGATTCTGATTGCAAAACGCCGTGTGTCTCTGCCGAGGTTAAGAAAGATTCCGATTGCAAAACGCCGTGTGTCTCTGAGGTTAAGAAGGATTCTGATTGCAAAACGCTGTGTGTCTCTGAGGTTAAGAAAGATTCTGATTGCAAAACGCCGTGTGTCTCTGCCGAGGTTAAGAAAGATTCTGATTGCAAAACGCCGTGTGTCTCTGCCGAGGTTAAGAAAGATTCTGATTGCAAAACGCCGTGTGTCTCTGCCGAGGTTAAGAAAGATTCTGATTGCAAAACGCCGTGTGTCTCTGCCGAGGTTAAGAAAGATTCTGATTGTAAAACGCCGTGTGTCTCTGAGGTTAAGAAAGACTCTGATTGCAAAACGCCGTGTGTCTCTGAGGTTAAGAACGATTCTGATTGCAAAACGCCGTATGTCTCTGCCGAGGTTAAGAAAGATTCTGATTGTAAAACGCCTTGTGTCTCTGAGGTTAAGAAAGATTCTGATTGCAAAACGCCGTGTGTCTCTGCCGAGGTTAAGAAAGATTCTGATTGTAAAACGTCGTGTGTCTCTGAGGTTAAGAAAGATTCTGATTGCAAAACGCCGTGTGTCTCTGCCGAGGTTAAGAAAGATTCTGATTGCAAAACGCCGTGTGTCTCTGAGGTTAAGAGAGATTCTGATTGCAAAACGCCGTGTGTCTGCCGAGGTTAAGAAAGATTCTGATTGTAAAACGTCGTGTGTCTCTGAGGTTAAGAAAGATTCTGATTGCAAAACGCCGTGTGTCTGCCGAGGTTATGAAAGATTCTGATTGCAAAACGCCGTGTGTCTGCCGAGGTTAAGAAAGATTCTGATTGCAAAACGCCGTGTGTCTGCCGAGGTTAAGAAAGATTCTGATTGTAAAACGTCGTGTGTCTCTGAGGTTAAGAAAGATTCTGATTGCAAAACGCCGTGTGTCTCTGAGGTTAAGAAAGATTCTGATTGCAAAACGCCGTGTGTCTCTGAGGTTAAGAAAGATTCTGATTGTAAAACGCCGTGTGTCTCTGAGGTTAAGAAAGATTCTGATTGCAAAACGCCGTGTGTCTCTGCAGAGGTTAAGAAAGATTCTGATTGCAAAACGCCGTGTGTCTCTGAGGTTAATAAAGATTCTGATTGCAAAACGCCGTGTGTCTCTGCCGAGGTTAAGAAAGATTGTGATTGCAAAACGCCGTGTGTCTCTGAGGTTAAGAAAGATTCTGATTGCAAAACGCCGTGTGTGTCTGAGGTTAAGAAAGATTCTGATTGCAAAACGCCGTGTGTCTCTGAGGTTAAGAAAGATTCTGATTGCAAAACGCCGCGTGTCTCTGCCGAGGTTAAGAAAGATTCTGATTGCAAAACGCCGTGTGTCTCTGAGGTTAAGAAAGATTCTGATTGCAAAACGCCGTGTGTCTCTGAGGTTAAGAAAGATTCTGATTGCAAAACGCCGTGTGTCTGCCGAGGTTAAGAAAGATTCTGATTGCAAAACGTCGTGTGTCTGAGGTTAAGAAAGATTCTGATTGCAAAACGCCGTGTGTCTCTGCCGAGGTTAAGAAAGATTCTGATTGCAAAACGCCGTGTGTCTCTGCCGAGGTTAAGAAAGATTCTTATTGCAAAACGCCGTGTGTCTCCCAGGTTAAGAAAGATTCTGACTGCAAAACGCCGTGTGTCTCTGAGGTTAAGAAAGATTCTGATTGCAAAACGCCGTGTGTCTCTGCCGAGGTTAAGAAAGATTCTGATTGCAAAACGCCGTGTGTCTCTGAGGTTAAGAAAGATTCTGATTGCAAAACGCCGTGTGTCTCTGCCGAGGTTAAGAAAGATTCTGATTGCAAAACGCCGTGTGTCTCTGAGGTTAAGAAAGATTCTGATTGCAAAACGCCGTGTGTCTCTGAGGTTAAGAAAGATTCTGATTGCAAAACGCCGTGTGTCTCTGCCGAGGTTAAGAAAGATTCTGATTGCAAAACGCCGTGTGTCTCTGAGGTTAAGAAAGATTCTGATTTGCAAAACTCCGTGTGTCTCTGAGGTTAAGAAAGATTCTGATTGCAAAACTCCGTGTGTCTCTGCCGAGGTTAAGAAAGATTCTGATTGCAAAACGCCGTGTGTCTCTGAGGTTAAGAAAGATTCTGATTGCAAAACGCCGTGTGTCTCTGCCGAGGTTAAGAAAGATTCTGATTGTAAAACGTCGTGTGTCTCTGAGGTTAAGAAAGATTCTGATTGCAAAACGCCGTGTGTCTGCCGAGGTTAAGAAAGATTCTGATTGCAAAACGCCGTGTGTCTCTGAGGTTAAGAAAGATTCTGATTGCAAAACGCCGTGTGTCTCTGCCGAGGTTAAGAAAGATTCTGATTGCAAAACGCCGTGTGTCTCTGAGGTTAAGAAAGATTCTGATTGCAAAACGCCGTGTGTCTCTGAGGTTAAGAAAGATTTTGATTGCAAAACGCCGTGTGTCTCTGCCGAGGTTAAGAAAGATTTTGATTGCAAAACGCCGTGTGTTTCTGCCGAGGTTAAGAAAGATTCTGATTGCAAAACGCCGTGTGTCTCTGAGGTTAAGAAAGATTCTGATTGCAAAACGCCGTGTGTCTCTGAGGTTAAGAAAGATTCTGATTGCAAAACGCCGTGTGTCTCTGATGTTAAGAAAGATTCTGATTGCAAAAGAAAAGACACACACACTTAAGTAGACTCATAGTGGAACCATCTTTTAATGCCCACTATGGCAAAGCAGACCACAGACGACGGGAGACGGACGGACGAAGGGCTGATTCGCTTTGCTGTGGCTAAACTAAGATGTTGCCGACGATGAAGACGACTGTGACAACGATTACAAAAAAAAGTGTTTTCATTTGTGTGCAGGAATCATCGCGACTAAAACCGCTACTGACACCCAAAGCGTTAACTGCCAACGTTTGTTAATTATCTCAAGTTTCTTTCAAAACTGACTTAACAAAATCCGAATGCGAAAGAAAAAAGATCGATATATTGTTACTGTCTATATGACACATGTCTCCGTTCTACTAGTGCTTCAAGAGGACACGAAAAAAGGGACAGACTTAAGATCATAAAGCACGATACACAGACTGAAATCGTGTCTGGGGCTATTTTCTCGCACAAATGGCAAGCAAATCAGCCATGGCTGTTACAGTATGTCTTTTACACTGTCACTTCCAGTATCCATGTTCTCACCCTGCATTCGTCTGCTATTTTGTGGAGTTGACCTCTGAAGGCTATTTACCGTTCAGATTATAGATCGACCAAGATGGTTCAAGGTAGATGCCAGAATAGCTTGGCGGCGCTTCTGAGCCCTACAGTCGAATGCCTACTTTTTGTAGTTTTCCATTGAATACATCATTTACGGTTCTGGAGACAAACTGACCATGACAGTTCAAGGTTGGTGCCAGAATAGTTTGTATAGGCGCAAAACTGTTCTGGCACCATCTTTGAACTATCATGGTCGATTAACTGCTTGTTGTATTCTATCGGGCTGAATGGCCTGAGTGCAGGTAATGGCCCCCCCCCCCCTCCCCGCCGCTGATGCCGGAAGTTCAGTAAAGAGATAGGCAATGCATGATTGGATGGACAAATTCAATGGGTGTTCCTTGCTACAGAGCTAGTGGTTACCAATAAGGAATGAGAGACGGGTGACCCAGATTGGTGTCTGAAGAAAATTGAATGGGACCTGAATTGTAAATCACAATTCAGAAAGTAACTACAACGAAAAGTGAATAGAATCAGAAAAAAGTTTCACAGAGCAAAGCACGGGCAAGGCGAACGCTACCCATCTGCAAGAGACGTAGAGACTTAAATCGCGGGGGCTCATGAGGATTTACGTCTCTTGTTAGTCCTATGTTTTCTTATCCCTAATTTTGGTCCCATTCACATCCGTCTTTTCAAGCGAACGTCAGTCAGCGTGTAATCGTTTCTGACACCCTTGAATTATCATGGTCGATCCATCTCCTGCTGTAGTGCGTCAGGGCTGAATGGGTTAAAGCACTAACTGTTTATTTTAGAGAACAAATTCGGTGAACGAAGAAATTGCTCTTGAATCATCTCCAGTACAGTTCAGACGTGTCCTCGCGCCAGGCAACTTCAAGACCAATCTAATCCCTCCTCTCCCTCTAATCACAAAGAAAAGCAAACAAAGAGAAGATTGTCTTGCATTTCTTCATCTCACATTTTTGAAACTACGCTGTATTGCCAAAGGCGTTTTGGGTTTACGTTGCTTCTGCTTTTAGACAGTTCACTAGCTTTCTCCCTTAACCCATTTGGCCTCAACGTACTGCAGCAGGAGATGGATCGACCATGATAATTCAAGGGTAGTGACAGATTAGCTTGGAGCCTGCTGACGCCAAGCTAATCTGGCACTACCCTTGAATTATCATGGTCGATCTATCTCTTGCAACTGTGCATAGTCGATAGGTGACACCTCTGAAACTTGGGCTTAGTGGCTGTGGGGTTAAGTGGGTTAATCTGCAGAGGCATATATCCGCATGGGCACCTGGCGCAGGATTCCATAGAATGGAAGTCCTGTAGTCCTAGAACTCAAAGAGTTAAAAAAAAAAAAGAACAACCAGGATTTGGGCCAACACTAGTTTTGAAGAAATTGTTGCCAATTCAGAAATCTGATGTAAGACGGTATGCCTAAAAAGAATATCAATGCTCATTTGGTTTTGATTTATCAATATTTTATACTTCCTAACATACCCGTTTTTGCCAACTGCAGTACAGATTTAGTACCGATCTGTAATGTCACTGGACCTTTAAGGCCGGCTCCATCCATGCCGACAGATCTAAAATCACAGACCAGCATACATAAACGTAGAGAGAGAGAGAGAGAGAGAGAGAGAGAGAGAGAGAGAGAGAGAGAGAGAGAGAGAGAGAGAGAGAGAGAGAGAGAGAGAGAGAGAGAGAGAGAGAGAGAGAGAGAACGAACGAGGCTTTATTTTCCAAGGATTGAGATATTAGGCGCGCAGAGAGAGAGAGAGAGAGAGAGAGAGAGAGAGAGAGAGAGAGAGAGAGAGAGAGAGAGAGAGAGAGAGAGAGAGAGAGAGAGAGAGAGAGAGAGAGAGAGAATCATTATGTGTGCACTGCGCTCGCGTGTGCGTTTGTATTGCATACTCGTTCGAACCCTTGACAATTCTTTAGAACTCGCCACAAAAGAATCCAAATTCCATTTCACAGCCTCAAAACGGGACTGCAGGACACACAAAAGCCAGGCTAAACCGTGCTGCCACAAGAATCGCCACTAGCCTCTGTCAACAACAGCACGCTCGGACCCTTGTTACATCTGTTTGAAAATTCAATGCTAAACCCCCGTGCATCACCTCCGCCACTTTAAAGACTTAAATGGACCTTATCTGTGCTAGCAAGAGCCTAGAGGGACAGACAATGCACGAGCGTGAGATTCTGTCTTTGCTGGAAGGAAGGACCTAAGCGACAGATTAAACTGGAAAAGAGAAAACAAATCATTGACAGAAAAGCCAATGACCTCCGTCGGCGTTGACGGAAAACAGACGTACACTAGGTCCTATAATTATGTGCCGGCATATCAGTTTAACCCCTTAACCCTTTAGCTGTCGGTAGCGGTTTTCGTCGCGATGATTCCGACAGGAATCATCGCGACAAGAACCGCTACCGACAGCCAAAGAGTTAACTGCCGGCAGACGCAATTTAAGTTTGTGAAACCATGGCGAATTCCATCCAAATAACACTATCCATCCCAGAAACACGGATATAAATGGGGTCAGCAAGAGGTAAAGAACCATGCGGTTCTTTGCCTCTTGCTGGCCCCATTTATTCATGGGGTTCTTTACACCTCTTGCATCTGGGTGATGTTCGCATTTTGCCTTTCTGGGAAGAAGTTAATATACACAAGATCTTGACGAGCTCCTGCTGCCAACAGAGGACTCACAAAAGCCTAAAGCTCCTGCAAATTGAATTTAAAAAAAAACAAAAAACAACAACAACCCAACAACAACAACACACACACACACAAAACAGTCGAAGGATGAAAGCAACTTGTAAGGATTGGAATTTCAAATAAATTGTTGCCGTCTGACTCCCCCCCCCCCCCTCCCTCCCCCACCCCCACCCCCCCAAAAAAAAACAAACCCAACCCCCCCCAAAAAAAAAAAAAAAAAAAAAAAAAACAAACAAAGGTGCTGTGTTTGGCCCAAGAAGGAGTGTTCACGTCTTACGCGTGGTTAGTCCGTTCTTCCTGCTGATTACTCAGTCTTGCTTGTAATCACAAACTCCCTCTGCCCAGCTCTGCCTTCGGCCAAAACAAGCTCAACCCAATAGTCTTCGGGAATGGAGTTGTTTCCGTAAAGAAGAGGAAGAAGAAAGTAGAAGAACACAACGTCTGAAATGGGATCGTACTGCAGGACAGAAGCTGAAAACAGTAATTATCTAACGAAAAAGTCGAAAGCAAAGAGAAGGGAATGAAATTAACCCCTTGATTGCTACTGACGATGTCGACCGGACGCAGTTGCGCGTCTTTTCCTCCGATCGACATCGTCAGTAGCAATCAAGGGGTTAGCCTCGGGACTGGCTGTGCTGACTGTGATTTTGAACCTTACGGCCAACGGGAGTAACCTTGCACTTGATGCCCAGTCAGTTGCGTATCCTCTTAAAATGTATCATAATTATGGTGTAATCTTTTCCAACAGCGAAGACGGTACCAGGGACTAGTTCTTTGGTCAGTTGCGCACTGCTTTACGTCCCGACAACGACAAAACGTTCTGCTGCATGTGGGGGGAGGGGGGGGGGGAACCCCCAAACAAAACAGAATATTGAATTATGTCGCCAGCCGGTCTAAAATGTTAAATAAGCCTAAGACATGCTATGGACGCTGCACTTTCATGCTAGTTTATCGTATCCTAGTCTAAAAAAAAAGAGAGCAGAAATTCATTAAAATTACAAAACATGTACAGGGAAAATAATACATATAAAAAGGCTATTAACAGCATACCGCAACATCTCTTATGTACCGCAGACAATTGACAACACATTTTGAATATCGAATAGGACTACCGGCAGCGCAGACAGTTGAATTAAAAATTGAAGGAAAGTACAGGTGAAAATATAAGCCCCGGAAAAAGGTGGAAAACCCACCCTGTGGGGCTCACCAGGGTGACCCTGTGAATTGAAAATAGTTAATCCCATCTAAATCCACCAGGGCAGACCTGATTGGGGGTCAGGGACTAGTTAGCATAATTGAAAGCATTAGAAATTGAATTTAAGTTTCAAATCTGACAAACTCATCTTAGCGTCACCCCGGCAGCACCTCCAACTTTGCACCTATACGCAGGGCCATAAAACTTGCTGCAGTGAAGTGAATTGAAGCAGCATTTTTCTGAAGTGAAAGAAAATGTTTATTACATCAAGCACGTATCCTATGCTGCACGTGCAATTGACAGAAACCCAGATTCGCGATAAAGGTGTCCCGTGGATCACTACTCCAGCATACGCTAAAAATGTAATGGAAACGGCAGAACGAATCATGCCTATTTGTCTTACTTTCAACGCGGAAGATGGTTGGCCGTGAGAGCTCAAGGGTAGTAACAATCAAACCACTTCCCGATAACGACAGAGGTGAAACGACATACACGTACGTCAGAACAAATCAGTTATGTCATACAAGCGAGCACGGACTCAACTCTGTGCTCCCAGATATATTATGTTGTTTTAAATGCACCGATCAGCATCCGTCCACGCGTTAAACTGGAATTCATATAAACAGTCCTCCCGTATCTCTTTAATGCACTCGCTTGGCAAGTGATACAGACTGGCTGTGATAAACTGGATGCCTGTTGTGGAAATCCTGCATGCGAGCAAGGAATGAGAAACAGTGATTGGAAACTTCAGTTTACTTAAGCTTTCGTCTGATGTCCATCAGTATGGAAGTCAGATGAAACCAATGGTGAGCTCATTTTCAAACCACTGTTGTGTCGTCAGACGAAACCTATGATAAAACTCAATATTCAATAATCAGCGGTCTGGCTATGTCTATTATATGCCTGTTTAGGAATTTCAGTCCTGACCCAGCCAAGCTATTTTGGCACCATTCTTGAACTATCAAGGTTTTAATGTTTTATCTGCTAAACAGGCGTAACTATGCACTTTCCGGTCAACTCCCAAATTTGAAGTGCGACGTTATGCGTTTTTTTTTTTTTAACACGACCGAAATCCGCAAATTTTGAAGTTGCCCCCCGAAGACTGTATTACACTTCTGTAAACAGATCGAGCGTGATAGTTCAAGGGTGGTGCCAGAATAGCTTGGCGCCTATGGGCGCCAAGCTAGTCTGGCACAACCCTTGAACTATCACGCTCGATCCAAGTCTTGCCGTGACGTGTCGGAGTTGAATGAGCTAAATCGATGTGTTAAAAAAAGCGCTCAATCCGGTCCAGCCGCCTACGTTTCATTGTGGTCTTCGTTCTCTATCATCTTGGCCACTGAAGGGCCTCAAAAACTAGTTTCTTTGACAACGAATGGCTATCAAACAGACACTAAGTTCTGGCAGTTTAAAGAGCTAAACCCTGACTAAACAAAAAGAAGAAGATACTGATCGACCGTAATAGTTCAATAGCGGTACCAGAATAGCCTGGCGCCTATAGGCGTCGAGCTGATTCTGGCACCGCTATTGAACTATTATGGTCGATCTGTCTCCTAAACTGGACAACTCTCAACTCCGTCCCAGACCGCATTTCTTGTCTCTGCCTCACAAACACCCTTCCACATATATACCCCAATTCTTTCGTTCTCACGGTTTCAATTCCTATCCATCGTTATATCCCTGTACCCCTCTATCTCTCTACACCAATATGCCTACGGACGTGACAAATTGTTCCAGAAACACGCCTAAGTGGTGGGAGCCAGATCAAAGGGAGACAAGGTTGAAGTCGTTCACTAAGTTTTTCGGAGCAGCCACGAAGTTTTCTAACTGCATTTAGAGCGCTCATCCTTTCGGCTCCTACAGGTTATGAGGCTTCGAAGACGTCGAAAACGTGTCTTTCCCACCATCTTCCACCACCTTCCCCATTTCTTCTTCCCAGTATCCCCCCCCCCCCCCCCCCCGTTCCCTCTTATCCTTCCCTTCTTCTTTTTTTCTATGTTAACACATTCGAGACGTGCTTCATCCAGATACGCGGCTGAAAGCCGCGTATCCGGATGCCGCACTTCTCGAATGAATTAAACGAGCCTGGCCTCCCTGAACTGAAGATTAGTTTCAAAAGAGTTCTGCTGGTTGCCCCTCTATACGTCTGCTCTAACCCCAAACAGCACCCTTAATTTGAGGAACATATCTTGGTGCGGGGAAAAAACACACAGAAACATCAGAAGTATAGGTTAAATTTGCCCTTTGGGCTGTAAACAAAACTAGCGTTACAGTTCCTTTTCCATTTTCATGAGACATAGATTCACATGCGAGTCTATGTCTCACGCTGGTGAAAGAGTCTGAGTGAGGGACTGACAAGCTTTTTCTGGTTTCCATCCGCACAGTTTCACTTCTAGCGTTGCCTTCTATTCACGATTACCATTCGAGGTACTCCAAATTTGACCGGTTTGGTTGGTTGATTGGTTATTCGGGGTTTAACGTCCACGGCACCGGAGTGAAAATGGACGGCTTTAACGGGCGGGTTTTGGGAGATAGGGTCAGCTACTGTTTACAGTGTACGGACTGGACTGAATACTGAACAGTTCAGCAGCACTGCAACTGTGCCACTTTCAGGTCCTTTCAACGGACATGCTAAATAGAGCAAGCCCGTCTTTTTGCCTGCTCGGTGTTCAATTCATGCACTGCTTTTAGAGCCTAGCCCTTTGCATGTTGGTATCGGTTTTTGCCGCGATGATTCCGACTGGAATCATCGCGACAAAAACCGCTACCGACACTCAAAGGTCTAATCAAAATCACCAGCTTTTAGTAAAGGACTTACTGTGTCGACCAACATTATACAATCTGGAGAAGCGAGAGGGACCTTTCACCGTCTGAATCACGCAGTAATCATAAATTCACACAGCGATCACTCAAGATTTAAAAATCATCAACGGGGGCAAGATGACCTTAATCATTTGTATGTCGGTAGCGCTTTTTGTGGAGGTGCTTCCTTCGGGCATCACCGACGACGACTAAAAAGCTCTACCGACAGTCTGAAGGTTAAAAGTACTCTTGATCCTGAATGTACTATGATACTTCAGAAATCAAGGCCAAAAAGGTGACTGCCAAGCGAGTAAAACGCAAAGAAAATCCCAAGCAAAAACGAGACACGCTAAGAAAGGACAGTAACAGCACAATTAATTAAATTATCGAGTTTTTTCTCTTCTCAACATGGACATACAACAGTATGCTCTTGCTTATCTTTTCTTTGGTGAGATGCCAGCCACGGGCTGGCATCTCACCAAAGAAAAGATAAGCAAGAGCACTGTGCATTTATTTGTATGTACTTTTGAGAAAATTTAATAAATTGTGTTGTAACTGGCCTTTCCTTCGTGTTTCTTTCTTTCTTGTGATTTCTTTTCATGACTTTATAGGTACAGTCTGTGATCACAGGAAGTGACGGGGTTAAAACTGAACACTGACCAGTTTCGAACTAATGTCGATAGTTCAAAAGGTTTGACGACTTCAGACCTGAGATCAGGGGTTCTACGTGTAATCTAAAATGCGCGGGCATCATTCGTAATTGAGTAAGTCTGAGCTACCGTGACACTGAACAGATTTTTCGCATTTTGTTTCGCAGATTGTTTTGCAAATTACGTACCCTTGTAACTACGGTAACGGCACAAACTCGTTTCCCCTTTTTCTCTTCCGCTGGCAACCTATAACACTAGGATGATGTATTACCGTCTACGTCAGCGAAAGGTGGAATCCTGGTCACGCCTGGAGTCCTCATTCTACGAGTAGAATACGAGGGTAGCTTCACGCAATATCATGCAACTCATTCTCCGCATTTCCTACTTCTCGTTTTTCCCCAGCACTTGGCGTCGGCTCTTTATCACCAGTAACCATCAACTGTTTGCGTGTATGGAAGTTGTCACAAGGCATGTACCTGAGACTTCCCGAGCTAATATAAATGACTAATATTTTAAATGGCCGCTTCGTCTGATTGACTGACATGAAGGTCGTAGTAGTTCATGGGTAGCGCCTGATTAGCTTGGCGCCTATAGGCGCCAAGCTAGTCATGCACTACCCTTGGGATTTTCGTCGATTCAGCTACTGCTTTTAGCGCTGGGGATGACAGAGTTACGTTTTAACAAAATACCTACGGCAACGCGAAACATTTCTTTGCTTATGGTTTGAACGGCCAAACATCAATCTCCACAACAAATTCTTAGAGTTCTGACTGACTCTCCGCTCCGTCCTCATTTTCCAGTCCTCGTATTTAAAGCAAATTAGTACAAGATAGGTATAAGTATGGGACTCCGCCATAACACAAACATACAAAGTTCAGCATTTTTAAACACTGCAGGAAGACGAAATCTATTCAGTCTACAGCTGAGAACGTTTCATAGTGTGCACAATACAACTATGCCCGTGGAGTATAGAACTGATTAAGCATATATAATCACAACATACATTTGTAAGGGTCAGTCGAAACCCAAAATAAGACGTATACGTCATAATATTGCGAATCTCATTGACTCATCTATTTGACATTTTAATATTTGCGCTAGGTATTGAACTGAAGATGAATGAGCATTATATAAGCGCTAGAACCCCTTCGCCACCCCACCCCACCCCACCCCACCCCATCCCCCGTCGAAGGATCAAAATCCAAATAACATATACATCACAACAGAAGTCACCCTTACACATCTATTTTACATAAATTCAATATAAACTTTGTATGCGTTGAAGATCAATGCGCATTACGTATGAGCACATACACACCCCCCCACCCCCCTATTTTTTGTTTGTTTGTTCGTTGATGTTGTCTTTTCTGTGAATGATACACAACTAAAAACTGGACCAACAAGAAGTATAGAACCTCGTAAGCCCCCGCATCACGCGGGGGCTCACGCATGATCTATGTTTCTTGCAGATGGTTAGGGACTGCATTCGACTGCGCATTACTGTGACGCCTGCGACCTGGATATCAAAAGAGCAAAGCCACATAGAGTGATCTTCTCTTGACCTCCTGCCAATCAAACGTTTAGACTCCGCGTGAATCTGTTTGCACAGTCAGATAAATCAAAATTACAACCACGAGTGTGAAATCACTCAAAACTTTTAGCCTTGGTGTAGATAATCTCTTCTTAAACACGTTCTGTCAACTCACCGCAATGGCCGGAGATATATCGACCATGACAGCTTCAAAGGAAGTGCCAGATCAGCTTGGCGCCCTTCACTCGGCTGCTAAAAACACCTAAAAGGCACCTAACAGTTGCGCCGAAGGCATTGTGTGAATAAGGCAACATCTAAAATTAACCCATTCAGTGCCAGTCGTCTTTCTGCAATCTTCGTTAATTCAACAATGACCAAACGACCCTAGCTGTCCCAGGAACATGGATTCGAAATGGCGTCAGGAAAAGGCATAGATCCTCATGAGCCCTCTCAACTGCGGGAGCTCATGAGGATCTATACCTCTTGCACTTGGGTGGTATTCACATTTTCTCGGCACTGAAAGTGAAAGTGTTAATGCTGGCGGCGGGTCGTCTAAAGGAAAACAACGTAGAAAGTGATGGGATAAAAATTGCCTATCGTTCGTCTCAACAAGTTTGCTTTAGCGATACGCACGTCAAGACTAGGCGTTACTGCGCCCAAAGGATAACCTGCATATTATTTACAGGGAGTCTATTATTATAATTATTATTATATGGGCCGCTCATTTTAAAACACATCGGTCATTTCATTCTCTCTACGAGACTCGGTGAACTAAAGAAAAAACTTGAGTCTTAAACCGGCTGGCACAATTATAAGTGCTTGCTCACTACCAGGCGTCGAAATCGCGTGGACCCCTCTCTCTCTCTTTCTCTTTAATTAACCGGGGCAAGGCGAACGATACCCATCTTCAAGAGACATAAACCCTCATAAGGCCCCGCAGTGGTGGGGGCTCATGAGAATGTATATCTGTTGTAAGTCCTCTTGTTAGTCCTGCATTCCGATACGCGGCGTTATGCCGCGTATGCGGGTCATGGGATGAGTTGAAAGTCATTGCCAAGTTTCACTCGTGCACTAAACCTGACGGACATGTCATTAGAAAAAAAGAAAGAAAGAAAGAAAGAAACCTCTGCAGGTGAAAAAAATGGGCAATGAATAATATCCTCAATATGAAATCTTTAAGATAAAATCTTGAATCAGTCTTGAACCGTAATCGCTAAGAACCCAACAAAATATGAGACTCTCGTAGCTCTCGTGAAAACTCCACCTGTAACCTGTGTTTCCAAAGTCTGTGTTTTTAGTCCTCAGCTACCAAGACTAGTTACTCCCTGCTTCTCACTATTTTGGCGAAAGATTTAGAGAGGCACATAAATCTATCAGCAACACGATTGCTCAATTATACAGGTCTCAGACGCTAACTCAGATAACCTCCACAGTCTGAGAAAGTACACTACAGCCACAAAAGTAACAGATTCATGAGAATCTATGCCTCTTGCAGATGGAAGGTGTGCCTGTCGGACTTTACGGGACAAGCCCGAAAAAGACACGAAAATGTGACGTCAAAATTACCCGTAATTTGTGGAAGTTCGGCCCATCTGGCAGGCTGGTAAATACACGCCGGCTTGATTAACGAGAAATGACAAGAAGTTAGAAGTACGGAAAAGTGAAGCTAATGCGATAAAAGGAAGTCTTGGCAGCGATCCACTTTGTCGCAATAAACTGGATTACGTCCTAAATTTATCCCCAGTAAACAGAGCTCCACGGGCCCGCGAGGGCCCACTGCGGCCGTCGTGGGCCCGTCAGCTTTGCGTATGGATCGCACTGCTTCCTACAGCTCAGTGAGGCCTGATGTAAATACAGATGACCGCTCCTGCAAGGGCTCACTAAAATCTATGCCTCCTGCAAGTTAAAGCGACCTGCTCCAAGCAACAAAGGGTCAATAGTTCGCAATATGTCCTGTCTAAATGCCCTTAGTATGACTCACAATAATGCTGCACAAAAGCGCTGACTTGCAATAAATTAGAATGTCGAAAATGAAATACTTTCCGTTCTTTCTTCACCCAAAGGCTGTACGTAGGGGAAAGTTCCACTGATGCGGAGTACCAGGGGCAGTAGAGAACCTCCGTTACTTGTGCCTGCTCATCAGTATGGATTGTGAAAAGAAGGGCACAACAGTCTTTGTTGAGGCAAGACAACACTGAGAACACGTTGTGTCGGCGAATACCAGCCGTCCAAGCCCTCTATGAAGCGATTGTTTTCAAGGAGCTGGTGCTAGGAGCCATCAGGTTTTTCGCTGTAAGCTCGATAACTCCATCAATTTGAGGGCTGATGCAAGTAAACCCCGACAACTGTCTGCAAGAGGCATAGATCCTCCTGAGCCCCTGCTAAAGCAGGGACTCACGAGGATCGATGCCTCTTGCTGACAGAGAGCAGGGACATGAACATCTACACCTTCCGGGGATTAAAAGGCTGGCTAAGGGTCCGTGGAAGGGATACGGTTAGTTGGAGTAAAGTGGATTAATGATGAAAGAGTGATGGGCGTGGGTGTGTACGCCGTAGACAACGAGAGGAATTGTTCGGTGCTGCAATGCAGTTAACAAAGTACGCTTCTGATGAATGAAAACTAAATCCGAAGACCCGCCCACTGTTTGGGTGGGTGGGGTCGACGGCCTATGGTATAATAAGAGAATTCAAGACAACGAAAGTTAAGACCAGTATGAATTGCATTGCCTGTACGCTGGTATTACTGCTCTGTGGAGGCAAAAGACGGCCGGCAAGTTCAGTTTTGTAAAAAAAAAAAAAAAAAAAAAAAAAAAAAAAGCGGGATTTTCATTGTAATACAATGGAAATCTCGCTTTTCCACAACGCTGGACTTGTCTTTTGTCTTCATAGGGCAGATTACACACAAATATGTGAGCGAGGCTGTGATTTCTCGCCTTACGCATTGAATCCGTAAAGTCCGAATTCACAGACCATCACTTACATTATGAAGAGAAAAAAAAAAGTGTCGGGTCGACACGTTGCGAGCGAAAAGATCGCCATGTCAAACCATAGGGGTCCTGACGGGTAGTGCTTTGACTAAATGCAAATCCACTGCGCCACCGCGTAACTAGCTCAAGTCAGAGAGTATTCTGACTTGAGCTAGTTACACGGTGGTTCTGACTTGAGCTAGTTACAGCGATGGCGCGCACGCGGCGGTAGCGCAGCGGATTTGCATTTAATCTGTCCAAAGCACCACTCGTCAGGTCTTTAAGGTTCAGACTGAAAACGGCTGAAGACCGCAAGATTCGGCGAAGACCCACAGCGGTACCGCATGGAGAGAGACAACCAGTGTGGTCCCAGGGCACACTGTTCACCTCCCTGTCCACTACGCACGTGCGTGGCGGATCAAGAGAGATAACCAGAGTAGTCCCACTTTAAAATAATCGCCGGCTCAACCAGTGTGGTCCCAGCCAGCTAAAATGGCCGTGTCAGACCCAAGAAAATGATCAGAGAACAATGATCCGGAGGGAAGGAAGGCAAAACAGATTTTCTTGTGCTGTGTAACCCCTTCACTGCCAAAAAGACTGAAATGAATCCATCTGCAAGAGGCATAGATCCTCGTGAGCCCCCGCAGTTGCGGGGGCTCATGAGGATCTATGCCTCTTGCTGATCCCACTTTGTATCCATGTTTTTTGGACAGCTGGAGCTCAGCCTCTTTGGGCGTTGAATTAACAAAGATTTTAGACACGCAGTCTGCGCGCTACCACTTGCAGGGAAATGGTTAAAATGATGGGCGTTGTCACCTAAGACCGTTGTGGCTTCAGTGAAGTGGACACTAAAAAACACCACAATGTGTCTAAACTCTACACGTTCGACTGAAAGTCAACACCCAGTGGACATTGTCCCCCACCCTTAACCCTTATCATTCGGAATACACCAGTGTGTGAAATAAGTTTGACTATAAAATAGTTCAAGGGTAGTGCCAGAATAGTTTGGCGCCTCTAGGCGCCAAGCTATTCTGGCACCACCCTTGAACTAAAGCCATTGGTCTATATCCTTATCTGTGAGTACTATAATGTAGCTTACATATAGCAGTGTACAGTTTTGAAGCTTTTAGCCTCAGTATGACAGGGGTTAATGGTTTATTTACTGCAGATGCCTCACAGCAAAACAAACAAACAAACAAACAAACAAACAAAACAACAACAACAAAACACTTAAAAATTGTCCTAACCTGAGTTCTTGATGGTGAAAACAAAAATCAGTCTTGAACAGATGTGTACATGTAAATGGAACATGCCCCAGCTGGCAAGGTCGAAATTCCTCTAAAACACACAAATAAATCGACCTTACCAGGCATAATATGCTCTCACTATGACTCAGTCGAACTTTTCCAGCCGCAAGTAAGAGCTTGAGAAAAGAATAGATTCTGCGTCCCTACTGTGCAAGCTCTACCTCCTCGAGAAGGGAGGACTTCGATGTTTAGTTAGGAGTGTCTGTACGTGTGTGTGTGTGTGTGTGTGTGTGTGTGTGTGTGTGTGTGTGTGTGTGTGTGTGTGTGTGTGTGTGTGAGTGGGGAGGGGGGGGGGGGGAGGGCGACCCGACTAACACCTTCTGCGCACTAGGGTCATAGTTGAAGTTGAAGATCCGGTAGATCGACAAAACGCTGCTCCGCTCTGAGTTTATTGCCCCGCGTGTCTGTATATGTTCCCAAGCCGGCAGCGCTTTTTTCACAATAGCTTGACCTTATACCTTTCAACCCTAAAGCCTTTTCGTCCGCCATGCTACCCAACTGGCAAGAAGAGCAGATTCTCATGAGCTCCCGTACTTGCCGGCTAATGAGAGCCCGTGACTTCTGCTAGCCACATTTATGCAAATATTCCTCAAGCGGTGAGGGTTATGACACTTTCAATCTATCGATGGCTTTATTCTTCTCATCTCCTTCCCTGCCAGTGGACGCAGGTTGTGTTTTGAAGTCATTGTAAATTCGGCGCCAAAGCTCCTCAGCTGTTAAAGGAAAGTGGACTCAAAATGCTTTCAGCAAGAGGCATAGACCCTTATGAGCCCCCGCAACTGCGGGGGCTCATGCGGATCTATGCTTCTTGCAGTTGGGTGGTGTTTTGAATATTTTTCTCGGCAGTGGAGAGCCTGCACACTCTCAAATCTTTACATCGCGTAGCTCTTCTGAAAAAGGCATGGGTCCTCACGAGCCCCCGCAGAGGATCCATGCCTCCGGCTTGCTGGCCCCATTTGTACACTGAGGCGGTGGTGGACTTATCTGTTAATAAGCTACGATGGTTTTCTTATTCTACAATCATCACTACCTCCCACCTTGCTATTCTTTCACACAGTAGTCACATCCAAATGTGACTGTAACTGTCAGAACACAGCCTCGAAGGAGATGTGCTGACTTTTTGTGTAGAAGATCCCTACGAGGAAAGCAACACGTTTAGAAAAGACAATTACAACACAATCGTGTTGTAATTGTCTTTTATAGCGTGTTTCTTTCTTCGATGGGATTTTCTTCGCATCCTACACGCTTGGCGGTCACCTTTTTGGACTGGATTGAACACATTCTATCACGGGTCCGAAATCCCCAAATTTTGAAGTTGCCTTCTGAAGGTCTGTATTACAATTCCAGAGACAGATCGAGCATGATAGTTCAAGGGTGGTGACATAATAGCTTGGCGCCTATGGGCGCCAAGCTATTCTGGCACCACCCTTGAACTATCATGCTCTATCCTTGTCTTGCTGTGGTGCGTCCGGGCTAACCTTTTATGACAGTGCTCTATTTGGACAGCGCTGTCGGACACAACAGTCCAAACCAGTTCAGACGTCAGTCACACTGCAGAACACGATCTCCAAGACACAGCACGAACAGTAACTTTGGTGTGTTCGGTCCGGACTACAGGATTTGAAGGAGTCTGAAGTTGCCCGCTGCCAAGGATCTGAGGTTGACAGTTGTGTGCGAAGTGAGGGAGCTGTTCTCATCATCTCCAGTCAGCCTCTTTAGAGTTCAATGGCCGCTACCATCACTGCCTTCGGTGACCACGTAGCTCCTCGCTGTTGAACACTTTGGCTGTCGGTAGCGCTTTCTGTCCAGGTGATTCCTGTTGGAATCACTATGACAGAAAGCGCAAACGACAGCCAAAGGGTTAATACCTTTCATCGTCAAAAGCCAAACTAGTCGTGTCCATAACTACGGACTGAAATTGTCAACATTAAAAATCAAGAAAGGCAAAGCCATTATGGCTCACGTGTATGACGAAATCCATGTTTTCTGAAAATGTAAGTTTCACACATGTGTCACCCCCCCCCCCCCCCCCCCCCGTGACCCTTAACCTTTGTGATGAGTCGACTAAATTAGTATGAATAAGAAGGTCTTATCATCAGCTATCTTTGTACCGAATTTGGTTGAAAAAATTTGCAAAAATTTGGGAGTACCTACAATTTTATTTAAATAAAATCAGCATTTTACACACATTTGCCAGCCTCTTGTGACCCTTGACCTTTCTGAGGGGTCATCCAAATTAGTATGCACAGATAGGTATTGCCATCAGGTATCTCTGTACCAAATTTGGGTTTTAAGTTGTAAATAGTATTGAGAAAAAACATCTTTTGTCAAAATATGGCTATTTTAGACCTATTTCCTGAGCTCTTGTGACCCTTGACCTTACCGAGGGGTCAACCAAATTAATGTGCATAGAAAGGTCTTCACATCAGGTATCCTTGTAGCAAGTTTGGGTTTAAAGTTGTGAATAGTATTTGAGAAAAAAACATCTTTTGTCAAAACATGGCTATTTCGGACCTATTTCCTGAGCCCTTGTGACCCTGGACCTTTCTGAGGGATCATCCAAATTAGTATGCATAGATAGGTCTTATCATCAGGTATCTCTGTACCAAGTTTGCGTTTAAAGTTGTGAATAGTATTTGAGAAAAAACATCTTTTGTCAAAATATGGCTATTTTTCCTGAGCTCTTGTGACCCTTGACCTTTCCGAGGGATCAACCAAATGTGTACGTATAAAAAGGTCTTACCATCAGGTATCTTTGTACCAAGTTTGGGTTTGAAGTTGTGAATAGTATTTGAGAACAAATAAATAATGTCAAAATATAGCTATTTTTGACCTATTTCCTGATCCCTTGTGACCTTGACCTTTGTGAGAGGTCACTCAAATTGGTATGTTTAGAAAGGTCTTATCACAAAGTATCCTTGGACCAAGTTTGAAGAATGTGGCTTGAATAGTCTCCGAAAAATGCCAACGTTAAAGTTTACCACGGACGACGGCGGACGGACGACAGACGACCACTGGCCCAAAACATACTCACTTTTGCTTCGCACGTGAGCTAACAATCAAAACATCTGTCAAAAGAGCACTGTAGTGTCATAAGGATCAATGTTGGTTAGCACAGTAATGAGAAATATGTCACGGGGCTGGATGTTCTTTTGAGATTAACTATGATTAATTAAACTGTACTAAATTTTAGTAGGTTTTGTTCCATAGGTCATTGCTGTAACGATACTGTAGTACATGTACGTCTTAGACAGTGTGCGGTTCGTTTCAGACTGTCATATCAGTAACTTCAACAAATTTCAAATTAGGCAACGTCTGAACATCACGTGATAACCCGCATAGTTTCCTGTCTCGCCGGTCATACCTTTACGAAGCGGAAAGAACGTGTCAGTTGTCACATCAGTCGCTGAGCAAATAGCGACCTCCGTCCGAACATAGTGAATTCGTTTTCGCCTTTCAGCCTCTGCGTGTATAGAACACACAACATATTTCAATAAGGACCCTTACAACCTGCCTGACAAATTACAAGCAAGACCACTTCACCTCAGCAAACGGACAATTTTCTCACCGCCGCTAAAAGATCGTACTCAGAGGTGCAGTCCGGTCGCGGCTTTGACAAGCCGGTTCTATCTGCAAGAGTTACAGATTCTCATCAGCCTGTGCAGGCTGCAGGGGCTCATAATAATCCGCTGTGACTCTTGCTGGCAGACATCAAACCCGCTTACATCCTCAGTTTGAGGGAATTCGACTTCTGCCAATCTCATCTTCGACTCCCCAGCATGACCCTTCACATTAGCACAGGACGTTTCTCAGTGAGTATGATTCTCACCGTGCGTTTTGTTTCTGAATAATTGCGGTCATGTGTGTGATTCAGCTAGACCTGCAGTGCGTGGTTGTTACTGAGCATCGGAACGAACAATGACCGAGTCGTACCCATCTCGTGGTCTAAAGCTGGTCTGTGATTTTGGACCTTACGGCTGCCAAGCCGTAAAGTAAAAAAAATCACAGACCAGCAAAAAGCGGGCACAACCTTCTGTCTGTAGGATGCTGGCACTGGACAAGGCGGGTCAGTGGAGTTGGGGATCAGCCAAGGTTGCCGAATCTGGAGAAATGAGCAAATCAGTGGGGGCCGCGCTTTTGCTGCTGTCCGTCAAGAGCTCATTTTCACAATCAGGACACCTGTTTGCACGCTGTGCTCTCACTGCCATCCGCTGAACAAAAGTTCATCTGGCCTACGTCAGCCGCATTTGGCCCGCGGGGCGCACCAACTGCGGCCGATGTCGGCCAGGGAATCTTTCGCTCACTGTTGTGTCTGTCTGGAGGCCTGAACACAAGCAGCTCTATCAACAGCCGTGACTGAGCTCCAAAGGCATATAGTATGCAAGAACCAAATGTGTGTGTGTGTGTGTGTGTGTGTGTGTGTGTGTGTGTGTGTGTGTGTGTGCTGGCTAGTATGCGCGCGCGTTCATGTGCGCGCACCGGTGTAAATGTCAGAATACCTCCGTTGCAAGCACGTACGATTTACTCAGACGTCCATCTGTCTGTCGAAATTGTTCAGTGTACCCAGCATGTTTAACTTCGATCACTTTCTTTTCAGAAGCGAAGATGTAAGTAAATGACTTTTATCAACAGCAAGAGGCATAGATTCTCATGGGCCCCTGCGGCCGCAGAGGCCCATGAGAATCTACGCCTCTTGCAGACGGTGGGGGCGAGGTGTTTGTTGTGCTGTGATGGTGTTTGCTCAGATGTCATCTATAGCGATGGGCTGCCTGTGTCCAGTTCAGTGTTGGAACCAAAGACACTCACAAAACAAGAAACACAGATTCTCACGCGCCCCCACAGCGTTGGTCGGTGAACCTGAAGTTTCATACCCCCATAAAGATTCAGGCCCCTTTGTTTTATATATGGGATTCTCCTGTTCTCTTGTGTTCAGCCGACCAATGACGGAACTGGAACAGTGATTGTCTCAGCCTTGAATAAAAATTAAACCCTCCAACCTGCTCCGGTTACCGATACAAGGTGTAAATGGCAGGGATCTACACATTCTGGGCCAGGTATAGGCATAGATCATCCTGATTCCCTGTGAATCTGCAGAGGAGCATAGCGATCTATGTCTAATCCAGATGGAAATTATTTGTCGCTTCATACTGACCATTCCTTGGCTCGACCCCTGGCCTTTCACTTCGGGTGCTCCAGAGGTCCCCGGTCGCCCCGGGGTACACGGCTGAGCCCCGGAAAGTTGCATGCATTAACCTCAACGAACCCTTCCATCAATCTGTGATACATCTAGGGCCGACTAAGGAAGCAAGAAGCATATATTCTCATGGGCCCCTGCGGCCGCAGGGTCTGATAAGAATGTATGCCACTCGCCGGATGCCAATGCCGGGGAGAAAGGTGCTGATGAAGACCGCGCCCTTTCGCTTCTCTTCCGGTCCGGCTCCTGGTGTTGACTCTCCGAGTATGCTTCGCTGGTCTTCCGGTTTGTCTTTTTTATGCCGTTGACAGCCTTTAGTCTTTGCCGCCTTTGAAGGATCTGGTTCCTGTTTTTCTAGTCCCAGTCTGCTACCGTCGTCAGGCAGCCTTAGTATCCCGCCCTACACTGCCAGTGGACGTATTCTGTTTTTGAAATGGCGCTGTAACGTCAACGTCAAAGATACCCAACCGTCGAAGGAACGTGGATACAAAGTGGTTTCAGCAAGGGGCATAGCTCCTCATGTGCCCTCGCAACTGCGGGGGCTCATGAGGATCT
The DNA here is from genome assembly GCA_036245525.1 of Semisulcospira habei. Lineage (NCBI taxonomy): Eukaryota > Metazoa > Mollusca > Gastropoda > Semisulcospiridae > Semisulcospira > Semisulcospira habei. The sequence continues at coordinate 302,838,457 of BTPG01000002.1, forward strand.
ATACCTCTTGCAGCGGCTCGGTGTTTAGTCTTTCTCTGCATTGAAGGGGTTAACATGCGGTCAGGAACTCACAGTACAGTGCTGGGACATAACGGGTCCGAGTAATCTCATTATCCCACCACTGCAGAGTTGTTCAAGCTGAAGTAACCCTTGACTGCCGAGAGGAACTCACAGTACAGTGCTGGGACATAACGGGTCCGAGTAATCTCATTATCCCACCACTGCAGAGTTGTTCAAGCTGAAGTAACCCTTGACTGCCGAGAGGAACTCACAGTACAGTGCTGGGACATAACGGGTCCGAGTAATCTCATTATCCCACCACTGCAAAGTTGTTCAAGCTGAAGTAACCCTTGACTGCCGAGAGGAACTCACAGTACAGTGCTGGGACATAACGGGTCCGAGTAATCTCATTATCCCACCACTGCAGAGTTGTTCAAGCTGAAGTAACCCATGACTGCCGAGAGGAACTCACAGTACAGTGCTGGGACATAACGGGTCCGAGTAATCTCATTATCCAACCACTGCAGAGTTGTTCAAGCTGAAGTAACCCATGACTGCCGAGAGGAACTCACAGTACAGTGCTGGGACATAACGGGTCCGAGTAATCTCATTATCCCACCACTGCAGAGTTGTTCAAGCTGAAGTAACCCATGACTGCCGAGAGGAACTCACAGTACAGTGCTGGGACATAACTGGTCCGAGTAATCTCATTATCCCACCACTGCAGAGTTGTTCAAGCTGAAGTAACCCATGACTGCCGAGAGGAACTCACAGTACAGTGCTGGGACATAACTGGTCCGAGTAATCTCATTATCCCACCACTGCAGAGTTGTTCAAGCTGAAGTAACCCATGACTGCCGAGAGGAACTCACAGTACAGTGCTGGGACATAACGGGTCCGAGTAATCTCATTATCCCACCACTGCAGAGTTGTTCAAGCTGAAGTAACCCATGACTGCCGAGAGGAACTCACAGTACAGTGCTGGGACATAACGGGTCCGAGTAATCTCATTATCCCACCACTGCAGAGTTGTTCAAGCTGAAGTAACCCATGACTGCCGAGAGGAACTCACAGTACAGTGCTGGGACATAACGGGTCCGAGTAATCTCATTATCCCACCACTGCAGAGTTGTTCAAGCTGAAGTAACCCATGACTGCCGAGAGGAACTCACAGTACAGTGCTGGGACATAACTGGTCCGAGTAATCTCATTATCCCACCACTGCAGAGTTGTTCAAGCTGAAGTAACCCATGACTGCCGAGAGGAACTCACGGTACAGTGCTGGGACATAACGGGTCCGAGTAATCTCATTATCCCACCACTGCAGAGTTGTTCAAGCTGAAGTAACCCATGACTGCCGAGAGGAACTCACAGTACAGTGCTGGGACATAACTGGTCCGAGTAATCTCATTATCCCACCACTGCAGAGTTGTTCAAGCTGAAATAACCCATGACTGCCGAGAGGAACTCACAGTACAGTGCTGGGACATAACGGGTCCGAGTAATCTCATTATCCCACCACTGCAGAGTTGTTCAAGCTGAAGTAACCCATGACTGCCGAGAGGAACTCACAGTACAGTGCTGGGACATAACGGGTCCGAGTAATCTCATTATCCCACCACTGCAGAGTTGTTCAAGCTGAAGTAACCCATGACTGCCGAGAGGAACTCACAGTACAGTGCTGGGACATAACGGGTCCGAGTAATCTCATTATCCCACCACTGCAGAGTTGTTCAAGCTGAAATAACCCATGACTGCCGAGAGGAACTCACAGTACAGTGCTGGGACATAACGGGTCCGAGTAATCTCATTATCCAACCACTGCAGAGTTGTTCAAGCTGAAGTAACCCATGACTGCCGAGAGGAACTCACAGTACAGTGCTGGGACATAACGGGTCCGAGTAATCTCATTATCCCACCACTGCAGAGTTGTTCAAGCTGAAGTAACCCATGACTGCCGAGAGGAACTCACAGTACAGTGCTGGGACATAACTGGTCCGAGTAATCTCATTATCCCACCACTGCAGAGTTGTTCAAGCTGAAGTAACCCATGACTGCCGAGAAGAACTCACAGTACAGTGCTGGGACATTACAGGTCCGAGTAATCTCATTATCCCACCACTGCAGAGTTGTTCAAGCTGAAGTAACCCATGACTGCCGAGAAGAACTCAACTGCAAGAGATGAAGACCCTGAGGATCCATGCCTCTTGCTGAAACCACTGTACCCAGTTCCTTTGACGGCAGGTGATCATTGACACTGAATTTATCATGATTTCAAAGAACACAATCGGCATCTAACGGCACAGGCAGTAAATGAGTTAACCCTTGACTGTTACTGACGATACGCGTTGTTACGCGTCTTTTCCGCCGAACTGTATCGTCAGCAGCAGCCAAGGCAGGGAATACACAAAGTTTCAGCTGTCTCATAACTCACTTCAAATTCTCATTTCGGGCTCACCGGCCCCGACATGGAAGAAGTGATGTCAAAAGAACTCGGGTGATCAAATGCTAAAGGACGGGTGATCAAACCAGGCGGCTGTCAGGGAATTCTGAGCTTTCCCTGGCTTGACCTGAAAGCTAGGCTGGCTCCTCGAAATTACAAGTAAACCTAAAATTGGTCTACTGTATTTTTCACATCAGTCTTTAACCTATTTAGCCCCACAGCAGCATATCCCAAATTTTGGAAGTGTTACTTGACGACTATGTACCAGTTGTAGTAGATGGATTGACCATGATAATTCAAGGGCAGTGCCAGATTAGCTTGGCTCCTTCAGGAGCCAAGCTAATCTGGCACTGCCCTTGAATTATCATGGTCAATCCATCTCCTGCTGTAGGGCGTTGGGGCTAAATGGGTTAACCGGCTGCAGCAAAATTGTTAAAACGTGGACATAAACAGGTTATGTCGACCTCACTCGAAAGCAACCAACTCGGGCAGTGCTACAAAATGCCACACAAGCGCTCTCTTATGATCTGTGATTCTGGACCGTGCGCGCGCATACATATATGTATGTATCTATCAAAATTGGCCTACGTGCATGTAAGGTCCAAAATCACAGACGAGCACGTTCATATGAAAGTTGGCAGACGTGCATTCTTGGCGGGCTTGGAAAGGTCCCGAGGCGGGTGGTTTGCACCCCGAACATACCCGCACAGGCGCTAGAACCATACTGCACGTCGCCGAAATGCACAGACAGGCTGTGCACCATCTGTTAAAACCGACGTACACCAACTATTTCCTCCCTCCCCTACTGCAACCGCGAAGAAAACGTACAGAACAAATTCCCCGACGGCCACCTCAAGTAAGAGGTTTCGCTTGAAGCGTTTCATGGCTTCCATTTCTGAATTAAAGAGCCAGCTTATCACTGATGTAAGTTGTTTCTGAGGTCAAAGGCAAGCAACCTATCCGTCCAAGGAACATGGATCATCCTGAGGCAGAGATCATGGCCCTGCACATGCGGGGACCCATAAGGACCCCTCCCTCTTGCAGCTGATGTGATGGTGTTCAGTTCTTCTTGGTATGGATGGAAGAGGTGCTGTCTGCTGGGAAGTGGTGTACAACCTCGGTGACGAACTCAATGAATGGTGCACTCGGATGCACACCGCATCCTTTCCGTCGTCTATGGAACACTCAGGTATATATCAGCAAGCAAAATGTCCTCGGGCCGGCGTCCACCGTGGTGGGCACGCGGACAGCCGTGCGCGGGCCCACCACGGCCGACGTCGGCCCGAGGACCTACGCCGCTCACTGGGATGCCTGTATCGATCCTCGTTACGGTCAGACTCAGCAAAAGGTCGTTGGGCTACATCGACCTGAGGATCTTTTTCTCACTGGGACGAATGGGCCTCAGTGACGATGCCGGACTATGTTAGAAGCCTCTGTATGTAGATCTATGTCTTCTGTCGGAGCATCGCGCGCGTTCAGTCGCCGCCGCCGGAGTTTCAAGAGACTGACTCTCCAGACACAGCTGAATGCTATCAAAGGTAAGAAAAGATGGGCACGGCTGTCGAATCCTCTGTCGTACGCTGAATCCCTGAGAAGGACAACTATGGTCTAAGGATTATGGATATACATAATATGGACAGCAGAGGTGTAGGTTATTATGAGCTCTGTGGCGGCTCAAGAGCATCTGCGCCACTTGCACTGAGTGGCACTTGTCGTTCGCAGAAAAAAGTCAGTGTGAGTGCCCTTGTTGCAATCTGACCCCTGAAGAAACGTCGAACCCTGAGTATCATGGACGTGCATTGTCAGCAAAAGGCATAGATTCTCATGAGCCTCCGCTTGAAAGCGGGGGCTCATGAGGATCTATGCCTCTTGCAGATGGTTGGACTTGGCAGGAGGAGTGCCCGGGGCCACATGGGCTCTATTGCCCTTGCTGCTCGATGTAAAACAGATCTACAGTTATACTTCCTTCCGTAAACGTGCCTAAACGCTGACGCGGAAAGTTTTCCTAACATAGTACTCCTACAACGAACACAACATCTACAAGGCACCATGTTCTCTACTAAACCCCCATAGACCGCGTAGGGTTCATATAGCTGTATAGACATCTTTCTGTCCGCAACTACATCCGGCTACCCCAAAAAGAAAAGGGCCATAGAGTGTTCGATTAACGATGGATCTGGAATTCGTCTTCTGTGCCTGTTTCCTGCAACACTGGTAAATCTTTTTGCTTGTTTTCCCAGCAGGTTCACTATCGGCTGATATTGCAATCTGATGAAAGATAACGTTGAAATTGGCCAGGTGTCGACATTAATTTGAAACACATATCGAATCATGTGTCATAACAGGTGTTACTCACGGAAATGTTATTTATGATACGTATTGCCATAAGCCCGTCAAACTATTATACATAGATGAGAGATGAAATACAAAGAAGCAAATGCCAGCGCTTATGTCCCGGGATAAGGTAAGAAGTAGGTAGGAAAGAAGCCGTCGTAAGAGAGAGAACTGTGCATTAGTCCAACGATCATAGATCTAGTTGGACAAATCACACAATGTTTTTATGCTTATGCCAAATAGATCTATGATCATTGGTACTCAGGCTCAGTGTACTATAGTACTGTACTGTAAATGCGCAAGGAATATATTAGCCAATTGAGGCTACCTGTATACAGGATGATTCATATACTTCCTGTTCAATCATCACCAACATGTTACATGGAGAGTGATACACCCAACATCTTGCTAACAGAGCTCATCGGATCCAATGATCGCTGTCTCGTTACCAGCTGAAAAATCGATGTGTCCGTAACCCCTGCTCTGATGGAAACAAGTTTAAAAGCATTAGAGCCAGTAAGAGGTATAGATCCTCATGAGTCCCCGCGTCTGCGGGGACTCATGCGGATCTATGCCCCTTTCAATTAGGTGTGGGTGGTGGGAGATTGCTAAAGACTGAGAAGATCGGTTAGAAGCCTGGCGGTTTACAACTGAAGAGCATGTTATCTCCTCTCTCTAAGTGGCAAAATTAAAGGACGCTGAAATCTGTACTGTACAATCCCTCGTGTGACCGTCTTTACAATGTGTTCATTGTAGCTGTTTTCGAAACAGTGCCAGAGACTTTGTACACCGTGCAGTCCTACCAACTTGGTGCAAACGCGGTTAAACATGACAGTTTGGTCTTAACTCATTCAGTCCCGACACACCCCAGCAAAATATGTATCGACCATGATAGTTCAAGGGTGGTGCCAGAATAGCTTGGCGCCTATAGGCGCCAAGCTATTCTGGCACCACCCTGGAACTATTACGGTCGATCTGTCTCCTGCAATGTACTGCAGTCCTCAGACGACAACTCCAAAGCGTGGTATGTCGTACCTGGGACGCAATGGGTTAACGTATTGCGGTTACATTCTGGGAAAAAGCAGCAGGCACATGATGCTAGGGTTTCTGTTGAATACATGCAACACAGGCATCTTTCAGCTTTCATTTAAAAAGCCCTAAAGCAGGCAACGTGAAACTCCAACAAAAACCCGGCACAGTATCAAAACAGCTTGGGGCTAAGCGATGGTCTAACAATGGTAAAGAAGCAGAGAAAAATTACTTTTAACGCACTGTTTGATCCCTGGGCAGCTCGTAATTTCTTGCGCAACAAGCCTAAAAAAAAAAGTGCTAGGGCATTTTAAGAGAGTAGTCCCAGGTAGGAAGGTGTAGGGAAGGTTCGCAGTTGGAAGACGTGACTTGATTTAGAAAAGAACAACTCAGCAATAATTGGCGCGCACTGCAACAAGCGGTGTGTCTGACAGACATGTTTATGTTTCCGCTGAATAGGAGATAATCCGCCCGGCCCTCAGCTCCAATCACTGTTTGAACGTGATGGAAAGTGCTGGGATTGTAGAACAGTGGGGCGCCAACGCGAAACCCGAGCCGAGTAGGGCTGAATTCCCAATCTAGGTACGGTTGTCTTCTGAAGACTGCATCACATGAGACAGCATCACATGAGACAAAGTGACCACGGTAGTTAAAGGGTGGTGCCAGAATAGCATTGCGCCTCGAGGAACTACCATGGTCGATCAATATCTTATGGCATATCATAAGTCAGTCCGGATGCCTCTGTTAAAGAGGTAAGTAGCGTACCCTTCAATGGTTGGATCATGGCCAGAAAAAGAAGACTAATCGAAACATGATTAAAACGGCGGGAGAAAATTACTCACACAACATAGCTGCTAAGAAAAGACGAGTGACGTCATGGCACGGACACACTATAACGACCCGAAAGTCGTAATTAAATCGTAATTAAAAATGTCGTACAGTTAACCACTTCACTGCCGAGAAAAAAACGAACACGTTCCAAAAGCAAGAGACACAGAACCTCATGAAGATCTATGCCTCTTGCTGACACCACGCTGTATCCATGCTACTCGGAGTTGCCGGACGGCTGGGGCTCTTTGGAACTACATTAATTTCAACTCTTTCTAACCCAGACACACCACAGCAAGATAAGGATCGACCATGTTAGTTCAAGGGTCATGCCAGAATAGCTTGGCGCCTATGGGCGCCAAGCTATTCTGGCATCACCCTTGAACTATCATAATCGATCTGTGTCCTGCACTGCAATGCAGTCTTCAGAGAACAACGGCAAAATTTGGGGATTTCGGTGATGGGGTAGAATGAGTTAACAAAAGATTTCAGAGACGCAAAATGCGTCCACTGGGGGTGTTAACCCCTGATAAGTTCCTCAATTTGAGGATTAGTCTCAAGCCGTTCCTTGCCAACAAAAGGGGTGTTTTCTCGTAAGCATCTGCGGCTGCAAGGGCACACGAAAATCTACGCCGTTTGCCATAAAGAATTAAAAGATGCTGGCTGAATTGAAGGGCTGGATCATGTATAGATGAAACAGTAAATATCAGTTGTAACTTTCCATGTCAGTGCTTACATTCTAATCTGAATTTTACCATGCAGTAATGCCAGGAGCGAAACCTTTCCGGAAACTCCCCTCCCAACAACCTTCACAAGAGAGGATAAATATGTCAGTTTGGTCGTCAGAAATAAATGCCAAATTCTCCCTCCACAGGGCTGCACCGCGTATCAGATGATCACCTGGAAATAGGGCTATCAGTCTAATCGCCCGTTCAATCAGGGACGGCCCCCAGTTGCGTAACACTGCCAATATACCACAGCTGGTCGGGAAGCATCGATTCTCAGTGAGCGAAATGCCCTCGGGTTGATGTCGGCCGCAGTAGGCCCGCGCACGGCTGTGCGCGGGCCAACTGCGGCCGACGTCGACCGAGGACCTTTAGCTTGCTGTGATGGGTCTCTTTTTTTTTCTTTAATGTAGTCGCAGGCTTCAAAACCAGACGATTTTCTCCATCTGAAGGGAAGGTCAATGCGTATACGAGAATTAAACATGACTCAATGCAAAAGGCAAATCTGGGAGAATGAGAATCTTGGCCTCTTACAAATATTATATGAAAGCGAGGGGGAAGGGGGGGGGGGGAGGGGGGGCGGTGTAAGCTAAAGGTTTCCCTACACAAGCAGTGTTCTTCTGTATGCGTCCCTGACTCGGTGACTCGGCATCAAAGAATTTTTATTCAGTTATCTGAATCCCAAGGACCTCTTTGTTAAGATAAACTTAAATTGACCTATGTTCTCACGAATCCAAGGGAGGCTTCCTCTCCATACTAATATACACCCTGGGGAGGGGGGTGTAAGCTAAAGGGTTTCCCTACATAAGCAGTGTTCTTTTGTATGCGTCCCTGACTCGGCATCAAAGAAACACTATTCAGTTATCTAAAATCCCAAAGACCTCTTTGTTAAGATAAACTTAAATTGGCCTGTGTTCTCACGAATTCAAGGGAGGCTTCCTCTCCATACTTATACACCAGCTGGGCCTTTGAAACTCAGTAGTAAAGAATCTGATCCTGAAGGATATTTTAGGATCTACCCTGTTGAGATAGGAGGGCTTTCACGTGTACAATTCTCTGCGCATTTGCAGCACACACACACACACACACACACTGGCTGTCTTATCAGCGCAGCGATTCGAGGGAGACAACCAGTGTGCATTTGCAGGTTACGTCAAAATAGGTGTCAAGTGTGTCTGTACGGGTGCCAATACCGCGGTCTGGTAATAGAATTTTCACTCACGCTCGGGGTTTCGGCCAAGGTTGCGCTATCGGAAACATGTGTTCAGGCTGAAACAGTTGAAAAGGATTTCTGCAAATGATGCAAGGCAAATTGACATGGAGATTTACGAAGCTCTTTGAATCTGCAGGAGGATCAACGAATTTCAAAGGAATGACGTTCACTGTGTACTGAAAAGCAAATGATCAGTTTACCGTTTTCAAACAGAGCAATTGCGTGTCTTTAGACTAGTCCATCCTTGTATAATCGGCGTCAGGTTCACACACAACAGGGGCGGATCTTGGGGAATTTGGAACCCCTCCTCCCCCCCCCCCCAATCTTTAAAATGCTATAGCAAAGCCCTTTTTATGGGGTGTTTGGACACACACGCTCTCTCTCTCTCTCCACCCCCCCCCCCCCCCCCACACACACACACACCTTTTTTTTTTCTTTCCGTTTTTCGATTTTTGGCCACTGGTCTAGCGTCGTGGAGGCCTTTTGTGTCAGGTTAAAGGTCCCAACCAAAAAAGTTGGAAACCCCCCTCCCCCACCCCCGAAGTAACTGATCCGCCCGTGCACAAAAAAAAAAAAAAAAAAAAAAAAAAAAAAAACAAGAGCGTCTGAATACATGTATACATGTTTAGTGTGGCATGTAAGAGTTCATCAGTTTCATCAAACAGACAACAAAACCAAGGATCTCAAACAGGAGAGTCGGTCTCGAACATGTTACGCACTACAAGCATACGCCGCCGGAAAATGAGAGAGCTCGACTGACCGCCGGTAAACTAACTCGTCTTGCTAAAACACTCTCTCCGCTTCCCCCACCGTCCCCCAATCTCGTCTCCGCATTGTATCACCTCCAACCGTTTCAATTTGTCACGGACTTCGTGTTTCATTAACCTCTGTCCCTCGGGTGGTGTTACACCACATGCGGTCTGATCTGTCCGAACGTGAGCTATCATCTAGAAATCTAGATAGCTCCCGACAACAGGCACAGATTCTCATGAGCCCCTGCTGCTTCAGGCAGCATGGGCTCATGAGGATCTACGCCTCTGCGTTCCCATTGTCTAGTCACATATGTACAGGCAGTCTGATCTGAAAATAACGCCATCGAGAAATCCAACTTGTAGACGGGGTAGACGTTGATACCTGAGGCAATGAGGCATTGATTCTCATGAGCCCTTGCAGCCAGCACGAGCTCATGAGAATCTATAATTCTTGCATCCTCGTTGTAAATGTAAAACCTCTACTCGTCTCTGACAAACAAGGGTGTGCCAGATACGAGGTTTTCCAGTCTACGTCGACGATTTGCTGTTCCACAAGTGGTTTGATCTGACGAAACGTGAGATATCTGAAGATCTAAACCTGCAGATCTCTGCTGACACACTGAACTTTTCGACGGTCTGAAGACATACATTCAACTGCCCTGACCAACCATGAGGTACAGACAGATTTTCATAAACCCCCGGCCTGCACTGGACTACATGAGAATATGTGTCCCTGCTCTTGCACGTGGAAGTAGCACTCCTCATCAAAACCCTCTCCTGGGGCGCACATGCCGTCAGTTTGCGATTGCGCATGCTCAGATTAACGTAATTAAAGGCCGACTGTGCGGCACGCGAGGTCAGAGCGATTCGGTCATTCTCATTTGTCTTTGGTGTCGCGGTGCACAGAGGACTGCATACTGGTTTCCTTTTGTCTACGCCAATGTACGCCAACTTGATAAATCTGAAAATCTGTCTAAATACTTGTGAAATATCTGACTTGAAACAGCTACCATACATTGTCATGCGCGTGTTGTAGACCTGAATTTTGTTTCACTTTCACATATGATTCCGAATACTGCCAGCAAATACAATCTGGCCATACATGCGGCGAAAACTGGCATTCGTGACTATTCCAGCGACCGAAGAACTGAGTCAACACTTTTCATTCTGATACACCCGGCATTGCTTGAAATAAATTTGACTATGGCAGTTCAAGGGGGGGTGCCAGAACAGCTTGGCGCCTGAGGCGCCAAGCTATTCTGGCACCACCCTTGAACTAACACGGTTGATCTATCTCCTAATCTGTAACTTATGTAGCCTTCATAGGCCAATAAGCAACTGTTAAAAAATCAGTCTCTGGATGTAGTAGTGGGTTAGCATACACATCACGAAAAAGAGGAACTCGCTGATGCCGGCATGTCTAAAACAGTGCAGACGAAAGGTTGCACATTGATTTTTTTTTTCTCCATAATACATCTCTAAAAGGACATTTGCTATTAAACCAACACTCTCCTTGTTTTTAAGTGCTAGGGAATTTTCATTACAAAGAGGGAATTTTCATTACAACTTTGTAAGTGGAAGATGGGTTTTAAAGGCGATGCAATCTCCGTTAAGCAAACATTCTTCTACATGCTTTGACATGATCTACAGCGTCTAGACAGCCTAAAGAACGGAAAACACAGAACAAAGCCAAAAGACCTGTACGTGCCTTCAGGCGTTTGGATTCACCGGCCGCAAAGCAATGTGTATGAGTGTTGGGGACAGTTGCATGAGTGAGCTTAGTCCTTCGCCAGCCGCTATGCAAGGTGCGGAGCACCTTGCTTAGCGGCTGGCACAGGACTACAGACATGTATTTCATTCACTCATCAAGACCATGCGGAGTTTCCGTGCATCGCAATGAACTGCCTATAAACTCCGATACTGCATAAAGAGCGAAGAAATTGCCAATCACGTATTACTGAACAAACAGTTTTTTTTTTTAAACCGCTCGCAGCATGATTGGTTTATTTAACCCCTTCGATCCCTGCCAGCGGTCGCAGATTGTGTTTTTAAAATGATGGGGACTTGAACGTCAAAGATCTGCAGCCGTCAAAGGAACCTGTGGATATACAAAATGGCTTCATTGAAAGGCATAGATGCTCATGAACACCCGCAACTGCGGGGACTAATGAGGATCTATGACCCCATCTATACCAGGTGCATGAGCGAGCTTAGTCCTGCGCCAGACACTCAGCAAGGTGCGCCGCTATAGCGGCGCACCTTGCTTAGTGGCTGGTGCAGGACTAAGCTCGCTCATGCAACTGACCCAAGGACCTGTGGTGACTGAGCTAAGGACCACATCACTGACCTGAATCTGACGAAAGACTACAGGTCATATCTGCTGTATTCTTACACATAACCACCAAGTCCAGATGCACGGGCAAACACTGAAGACCAGAAGCGAAGTGTGGCCATACCGCCTATTCATTGCCGATACATCTCAATTTCTCGTAGTTAGAGACTGAGGCAGGTGCTCGGACCAGGTGCTGGAGAGGTCATTGAAGTCAGTCTTGAAGCACCATCAGTGAGTGGCCGGCAACCTATATATATGAATGCGCAACAGTCTTTCAGTCACACACGCAACGCAGAAGACTATACATAATCACCGCTCAAGAGCATCTCGCAAGAGGCGTGGATTGTGATGTGCCCCTCACGGCGGCAGCCTCCCGGTATGATGAGTATTTAAGCGGCATCTTCAGTGGAAGCGGGAGGTCCTCATGATTTTTGCATCAATGATCTGACTGGCCCACCTAACAGTCTTTCAGTCAATCTTAAACACAGAGCACCATTCATGCGGGCCAAAACATCTCAGCAGTACCAGGGTTCCATGTGCAAAAGGCATAGATTCTCATGAGCTCCTGCTGCGCAAGCCATTAGTAAATGCAAGGTGCTTGCGTAGTGCCGGGCTTGTGCTCACGCAACTGCGCCCAGCGTCAGGGGCCATATGGCTATCAGTTCTGGAAAAGCCTACTACAAGCGCTATGTACAAGTCATGCAAGACCTATCCGGGCAGCATTACCTGCATTAACCCTTTTAGCCCCATGTACCAGTTGCAGGAGGTGGATTGACCATGATAATTCAAGGGTAGTGCCAGATTAGCTTGGCGCCTGAAGGCTAATCTGGCACTACCCTTGAATTATCATGGTCAATCACAATCTCGTGCTGTAGGGTGTTGGGAGCAAAAAGGGTTAACGTTTTGAAAGAAGGACAAATTGTTGAATGGTGTGAGTATCAAGAGATGAATGAAATCTGAATGTCCCAAATTAAGACTTCTCTGCCCTTCCTCTCCTTTGTACGTAGGAGAGTTCAGCCCCTCGTTGCGCACAAAGGAGCAGTAGAAAACCGGCCTCAGTTACGTGTCTGCCTGCTCACGGGGATTATCAAAAGAAGGGTAAAAAAGGCAAGACAACATTGCGAATACGCCGTATTAGCAAATTCTAACAAATGAATCAGAGCACGTTTTGGGGCAGATCGCTATTAACTCATTCCACCCCAGACACACCACAGCAAGATAAGGATCGACCATGATAGTTCAAGGGTGATGCCAGAATAGCTTGGCGCCTATGGGCGCCAAGCTATTCTGGCATCACCCTTGAACTATCATGGTCGATCTGTGTCCTGCACTCCAATGCAGTCTTCAGAGGACAAAGGCAAAATTTGGGGATTTCGGTGATGGGGTAGAATGAGTTAAAGTACCATCACGCGTAAACTTGAAGACCCATTTCAGCACCATTTGTGTTGGTTATGCCTTGTCGACACACCTAATGAACTTTAACGGCAGTTGGGACACGCTGCAAAAGCACAGGCGTAATCGCACTTATTTATTCTGCCCAGTCGTTAGGGTGTCAATCTATTTTTAACAGTTTCTCGTACTGAAAGCGTTGTATTTATAGAACGGAGTAGAGTCATTGTCAAATTACTTGATATAAAGACGACGTGTGCTGAACTGGATTCTCCTGTGTCTAGATGAACCATAACCCGTGTGTAGCGTTTTGTAACCGTCTGTTAAAAGGCAGAATTGTATCTTTGAACAGTTACAGCGCGGTAGTGGGCCTTCAAGTCTCTAATGTTTTCTGACAGATTTTCGACAGTCTGAGCTTGTCACTGAGGCCACGGCGAATTCTCAGGTGTACCGCTTACGCGCCGCGCCCTCTGTTGGTGTATTTATGCTTCTCACTTTTAAAAAATATGAACACAGTCTCATAACAGCTTTTACAGAGAATGCTGAACTTGAGGAAGAGCTTCTTCGAAAGAGTTAATCAGTTCTGACAGTAATTAAGACTACTAAGTGGCCGAACCAGAAGTGGGTGTCGGGAGGTGTTTGTGTGCATGGGCTGTGTGTTTACGCGCGGACCCTATAGTCTGTGGCAGGCTGCCGTACGGTGCGCGTTATGCCAACATACCTGTACATCAGTGTGTAACTAAAGCTCATCCAACCCAGCCCATCTGCATGAGGCATAGATTCTCATGAGCCAATGCATCCGCAGGGGTTCATGAGAATCTATGCCTCTTGCTGCCAGTGATCGGGCCACTGCATCCTAAGAGTGAGATACGAGAGAGAGAAGGGGTGACTAACTGAAGGTTTTGGTCTCAGTCTAGGAGAACAAACGTCAACAGTGATCAGTCGAACATCTGCAAGGTACAGACCATCGTAAACTCTGGCAGTCTGTAGGGAATAATGAGAATCTACGTGCTCTTGGTTCAAAAGATAAAATAGATATGAGGCGTTGCATCGAAAGAGTAGGGGACGTTTATCGTATGAACATGACGTCACGCGGTCGGGCTGTATATTATGACAGGTTTTGCGGTGTTTATTTATTTATTATTTTTAATTTAATTAAAAAAAATATTGTAAAAACAAAACGTTCATCCCCTTGAAACCCATGCAAAACCAACCCCCCAACCAGTCAACCGACCAACAAACAAACACGAACTGGAGACAACTGAAAGGAGTGTCAAGTTTCAGAAACCCCAGCGAATCGTCCAGTCAACGGCAAAAGAGATTAGTGTCTGGCAGTTGGGATGCATGAGTGAGCTTAGTCCTACGCAAGCCACTAAGCAAGGTTTGCATAGGCCTAAATTTAGTCATGCAACTGAACGTGACCCTGCTGAGTTCTAAGTTCGTAGACCTACTGATGCTGGTGTGGCATTGGGAAAGAAACTGCACCCAGAGAGCCGCAAGTCATCAGGAACAAGTGATGCACACGATGATGTACGCACCTTTCTCACAAACACGAGTACAGTTGAACCCTCTCAAGTCTATTGCGCTGGCAGTCATGCCTGTGTAACCGAAAGCGCTACTCTCGTTCACAATCGCGTCAGTCCGCCAAAGGATAGCACGAAAACGTACAGTTCTATAGGCAGTCCAGCATCAGAAACATCCATCTGCAAGATGCCACGATTCTCATGAGCCCGGGATCATGACAATGTGTACCTCTTGCTTTCTTGGTTTGGACCCATCTACATCAGTGTCTGTTGATCAAAGGCGGGGTTGCTGTGGGGTTAAATGTAAGGGAACACGTAGAACTCGCTATTGTTGGCCAGCTACGTGAGTAGGGTGCAGTTACAAGGTAAGAATGCAAGTCAGTGCACGCAGCGAGACAGGAATGCGTTTTGTTCACCGACACACTAATCCCTCCTGTTTTTCCTCTGTCTGAGAATCTCTGACGTAAATCGACCAGCCCCCGCAAGAGACCATCATAAGCCCTAGCAAACAGTAGAATCTGTGAGGATCTGTACGTGCTGAAATTGGAGGTGATCTGCTGCTGAGTGTCTTTACAACCTCTCCGCCGTATCAAAGACAGACATCTCGCCGGGTGGTGGTTCCAGACTCAGGTGTGTTAAGCTCGCTGACTTAAGGTCTTTCTTGCTTAGTAAAGCTCTTGCTTAGTGCGCGAGTGTTTTCTGTTGCATGGAGCGACTTAGCGATGTGCGTAGCTCCGAACGAGTTCTTAGCGAGCGGGGATAGGTTATTTATAGCTTATGGTGGGGTTCTCCCCTACGTCATCATAGATTGTAGAAATCGGCCAATAAAAACGCACGGTTCAGTTTCGCTTCTTCTGACCTAACGGAAACGAAGTAGACAAAACGCCGGTGAAATGGCGGCGATGGAAAACAAGAAGTCAAGAGAGAAAGAATGGCAAATTTTTCGTGCAGGCAACCCTGCTTGTCAGTCTAATGTAGACGTACATTAGTTAAGGAGTACCGTGTAGGCTCCCATAGTATGAGGATCTATGTCTCAAGTCTAATGTAGATGTACATTAGTTAAGGACTACCGTGTAGTAGGCTCCCATAGTATTAGGATCTATGTTTCTCTGACAACGGCTGGTGTTGGGTTATACCCATCGGAGTGCAGGGTCAGTTGAATCAGTTATGCAGACTCCTCACCGATAATTCCCAGATGTCCGTGAGACGAGGCTGGGTGGGGGGTCCGTGCGTTCCCACGTACATTTCGTGTTCCTCCTTCTCTATCCTAGATGGAAGGCTGTTTCTGCCACAAGGTTTAAGAGAGTGAATTCACATTTGCGTTCTCGCGTTAACACGGCAGCTAATAGTCTAGCAGCTGCCCTTCATAGACGATCAGCCGTTTACGAGATAGTGATTTTCTAGAGAGTAACAAAGGTTGGTATATCAAAATGAAGTCTAGTTTGAAGCAGTGCGCACTCGTTTTAAACCGCCGGAGGATGGAGACATTTTTCTGTAGCACATTTTGTTTCTAGTTCGCCTGCAGACGAAACCAGGACATTCGCAGCCATGTTCCCAGGGGATCAGTAGTTTACGCGGGTCTCATTGTTCCTGTATTCAGTGATAGTATGCACTATATGTCACTTAAAAGGATTTCATTTATTGTTTTTAATAAAATTTGCACACTTAGGTATATTAAGAGAAGAAGCAGTTACGAAAAGGCTTGCCTTGAACTCAAATATCGTTACTCAACAATAAGGTATCCCAAACTGATCACGTGATCAAAACATCGGCACACGCGGATTTCCCTGCGATGAATTTTGATGTACCGGCGAGTTCTTTTTGATTTGTTCTACAGAAGCGTGTTTGTTTCCCAAAAAGGCAAACATGCTTTGTGCATTTTTACATCTTGATAAAGGTTTGTCACGTTTATTTTCATTCACTTTACCATCGCTTTGCCCGTTTCATTTCGACACCACAGCAAAAAAAAAAAAAAGAAACAAAAAAGGCTATCTTCGAAACCTATGTCCGAAGTGCAACATGTTGCATGCTGTAAAAGAGTGCCACACCACTAGGTTGTAACTGTCATGGCTGAACAAAGTTTCGGAACTTGATTAATTATTATTATACTGTAACACTTAATTCAATCAGTTGTACTGGCAAGCTATGTTGTGATGTGCGATCAGTGCCATGCAGTCTCGATCAGTGATCACTGATGGTACAGTACACTTGACACGTAAAAAATACACAGCACAATGTGAACACGCTTGGAAGTTCATGCAATGCTTTGTTTAAAATTAAACCCTATTTTGCTAGCAGTAGCCTATTGCACAAAAGAGGAACTATTTTGCTGCTGCATAGTTTAAAGTTTGTCTGCATTATTGCAGTTTGCTGCAAGATTCTTAGCAGCTGGCATTAGCACTGACACTCATATATTTGGGGATTAAAACGAGAAAGAAAACGGAGACAGGTAACACAGAGTGATCAAATGAATGAGATATGCTTTGTGATGAACAGCTATTTAAAGTAAGGGGGGGGGGGGGGGGGGAGGCACATACTTTATATTGTGCACGTACTATTTCTTTCAGTGTTTCCATCACCCATCATAACACCATTGGCCTCGATGAGTTCTCATGTTTTATTTGAGTGATTTACAAAATACATGTACTTGCTGCTGTTATATTATTTTCTTACTGGCTTTGACATTTCGCTGTAAGATTTACAGTCTCATACTTTAAGCCTGTCCCGACTAACGCACATGGAGGTTGACTGTATCATTGATATGTGTGTGTAGGTATCGTTTTGTTTGAGGTGGCAGTTTTGGCCTCACCTTTAAGTTTGGTGACCCTGTGCATGTGGCCACCAGTACTATTTACAGAACTGATGGCTGCATGTGCAGTGTGATTAACTGTACACATGAGATTTTTAGGTGGGCAGCTAAAATACAGGCAGTCAATACAAGCCACTTTCTTAACCTCAAATCTCTATATATAGGTTTTACAGCCCACTAATGGCAAGTAATGCCCATCAGTATACAATTGTGCATGTCTTTTGTGGGTGTTCTGTGGTTTTCCTTATCAATGTGAACTGGGCAGCCTATTGTTTGAAGTGATCAGTGGTGGCATTTAAAGGGAGGGGGGGGGGGGGGGGGAGGCACATACTTTACAATATTGTGCACATACTATTTCTTTCAGTGTTTCCATCACCCATCATAACACCATTGGCCTCGATGAGTTCTCATGTTTTATTTGAGTGATTTACAAAATACATGTACTTGCTGCTGTTATATTATTTTCTTACTGGCTTTGACATTTCGCTGTAAGATTTACAGTCCCATACTTTAAACCTGTCCTGACTATCGCACATGGAGGTTGACTGTATCATTGATATGTGTGTGTAGGTAGCGTTTTGTTTGAGGTGGCAGTTTTGGCCTCACCTTTAAGTTTGGTGCCCCTGTGCATGTGGCCACCAGTACTATTTACAGAACTGATGGCTGCATGCGCAGTGTGATTAACTGTACACATGAGATTTTTAGGTGAGCAGCTAAAATACAGGCAGTCAATACAAGCCACTTTCTTAACCTCAAATCTCTATTTTACAGCCCACTAATGCCCATCAGTATACAATTGTGCATGTCTTTTGTGGGTGTTCTGCGGTTTTCCTTATCAATGTGAACTTGGCAGCCTATTGTTTGAAGTGATCAGTGGTGGCGTCATCTATAATGTATGTGTGCATTTGGCCACTAGTATTGTTTACAAAGATGCTGTTTACAGAACTAGTGGCTGAGTATGCATATTAGTTCTGTTATTGTTATCAGGTGTGGCCTTATCTGTAAGTTTTGGTGCCCCTGTGCATCACTGCATGAGGCCAACATTACTTTTCACAGAACTGATGGCTGCATGTGCAGTGTGATTAACTGTACACATGAGATTTTTAGGTTAGGCTAAAATACAGGCAGTCAATACAAGCCACTTTTTAAATCTCAAATCTCTATATACACATGTATATAGGTTTTACAGTCCACTAATGCCCATCAGTATACAATTGTGCATGTCTTTTGTGGGTGTTCTGCGGTTTTGTATGTGGGGTGGGGTTGAAAGCGGGGCAGTATGGCACCTATTACTGTGTATGTGTATGTACAAAACCTACATTACCCAAAAACATGAATAAATAATTTAAATAGTTATTTGGGTTTAACCCCACGCAGGCGACTACGGCCACCCTCATGATGGTTAAATGAATAAGATAAAGTAAGTCAAAGATACCTGGGGCATATGAATGCTAAGTAAAGGATAGATTATGAACATGCACAGATATACATTCTTTTGGTGGGTGTTCTGCGGTTTTGTGTGTGTAACTGGAGTGGGGTTGAGAGCGAGCGGTATGGCACCTATGACAATGTACATGTATAAGACATTTATTCACCAAGTAAAACGTTATAAGGATTTTTGTGTGGCATGGCGACAGTAAAATACATCCTCACTTGTAGGGCATTCATCATGTCATACACTCAGTTGGCGATCATCCTGTATAGAGCACTAAACGATAGATAATAATAATGTACATTTATATAGTGCTTAACTTCCAAATGAATGGTGCTCACAATATTAAACACTAATCAGTCATATGTCACAAATCATGGAATCACGTTGTTCCATGGATGGTGCTGTACTGAGGACAGCTTCTGGAAAGAAACTGCACCTGAATCGAGAGGCTCTGGCTTTCAAAGCACGGAATCGCCGGCCAGAGGGCAAAAGCTCGAAGAGATCATTGGCTGGGTGCGACAGATCTGACAGAATAGTACTGGTGGCCACATGCACAGAGGCATCATGGTGTATGTTCTTAGCCTGTATGCTGATGTGTATGTACAAAACCTACATTACAAACAAAATAAATAAATAATTTAAATAAATAAGATAAAGTAAGTCTAAGATACCTGGGACATATGCATGCTAGGTAAAGGATAGATTATGAACATACACAGATGTGCATGTCTTTGGGTAGGTGCTCTGCGGTTTTGTGTGTGTATTTGGGTAGGGGTTGGAAGCGGGCGGTGTGCCACCTATTGCCATCTAAAATTCTATATATATGTGTATATTTTCTTCTTGTATGCTGATGTGTATGTACAAAACCTGCATTACAAACAAACAAAAGTAAATAAATAAATAATTTAAATAAATAGTTATTTGGGTTTAATGCCGAGCAGGCGACTAATGTCATCTCGTGGCTGTTACGTAAATAAGATAAAGTAAGTCAAGATACATGGGCCATATGAATGCTGAGTAAAGGATAGATTATGAACATGCACAGATGTACTTGTCTTTTAGTGGGTGTTCTGTGGTTGTGGAGTGGGGTTGGGAGTGGACAGTATTACCATGTATGTGTATGAGAACATCAGCATATGTATAAAACCTACTTTACAAACAAATAAAAATAAATAATAAATTTTAATAAATAAAATAAGATAAATCAAAGATATCTGGGACATGAATACCAAGTAAAGGATATATTATGAACATGCACAGACTTGCATGTCTTTTAATGGGTGTTCTGTGGTTTTGTATGTGGGGTGTGGAGCAGGTGTTTAAGCACCTATTACCATATATGTGTACATGTATGTTCTCATCTTGTATGCTGATGTGTATGTGCAAACATACATCACAAACAAACAAATAAGTAAACAAATAAATTAAAAAAAATAATAAATTAATAAATAAAATAAGTCGGGGATACCTGGGACCTATGGATAGATTATGAACATGCACAGATGTATGCATATTGAAAAATAATTTCCTCTCCTTCGTGGCCACCACCATACCACCAGCGATCATGTACATCAAGGAATTCCTTCCATCCATAATTAAAAGGATAAATAATAAATAAATATGTAAGTGAATACATAAATGAATCAATAATAAATAAATAAATAAAACATGTAATACAATGGAGAGGGCTACTACCTGTATTGTGTCTCATGCAGTACCGATAAAGCTTGATCATAGTGAGTTTTTGTGAGTACTTGAGTGTGGATTGGTTGAATGGGTTGCAAAAACTACAATTTTTATATTTAGGTGTTTAGCTGAACAAGGTGATTTAGATGGAAACGGTTCGGAGATGGATTTCACTCTGCCTGGCTTGTGCTTAAGACCAGTCGGATAAGAGTTGCTTGACCAGTTACAAATCCCATCTCCACTAATAACAAAAGAGAAGACCTACACTTAGAGCCGTTAGGCTGGAAAACGGACGAACAACATGCATGTTGTATCCGGACATAAAGTCTGCAGAATGTTGAAGATGGTCGGCAGACACAATGCACAACATGCACGACTAAGGTAGTTTACTTTCGATATGCTTTCCTCCCACAAATGAGACCCGAGTTCTATGGGAAAGGCTGTTTTCAAGACCAGGAAAAATAACGTATTTGACGTTGATAAGATGTACTTCAAAGTTCAAATCCAAAATAATCTCTGTTTCACTTCAGGAGCAAAGTAAAGCTGATTAACCGTGCGTGTCTGATTGCCTTCTTTCGAAGGCCTCTCGCTGACCGCCATTTTGAAACTAGCGACGCGAGTATGCTTACGGCATTAAAAATATTACTTTTTAAATTATTTTATCGTAAATATGTATGCATGTTTACTTGCTGATGATTTTAATTTACTCACTGGAATAAACTTGTAACTTGTATGCTTGAAATTTTCAATGTTATGCACAAAAAATGTCTTGCACCTTATCCGGGCGGTGTACGAGGACTGGTTCCCTCACATCGAAAAATAGCTTTCGAAAAACACTTCTACAAAAATGTCTCCATCCTAAGGACAAATATTGTTGCCATGCATAAACTATATGGCATTAGTACTTTCGTTTCGTACCTGCAAACCATTGTTACTCTTTTGACGAACTACTTAGTCTGCAGAAATTGCGAAAAGCTGCTAGACTATAAGAACTCTTCCTCATCTAAGCACGCCGCTACGCACGGGGGGGACCGTCCTTAGAATTAAGCACGCCACTAAGCTCGCTCCAGCAGATAAGCACGCTCATGCAACGCACATTTTCAGCTAAGCTTGTGAACTTAGCGCTAAGCAAGAAATTTGCGCGCTAAGCAAGCATATGCAACCCACCCCTAAACTCTAATGACCACCTACATTTATATAAGACAGACCCATCGGGCGTCACAAGAAGCATAGATTCACATGAGCCCTGCGACTGCAGGGGCTCATGATAATCTATGTCTCTTGCAGATTTAAGGGTTATTGGATCTACTCATTACAGGTTTCCATTCTATGCAGGAAGCCACTGAACCGAGTCCAAGCCTGTCGTACAGCATGCACCCTAATCCTGCGCAAGAACTTCAGGTGGTCATATCAATCGCCTGCTTGGAGCGCCTATCTGTGTGTCCAGCGGTGTCATGAAAAGGAGACTGGGCCACGTGTTTAATTAACCCCTTCAATGCCATGGTCATTAACCCCTTCGATTGCCGGCCAGTAAACACGAATGACGCCAGTCTCTAAACCAGTAGTGCAGCCGGACACTGAAGAATGGAATCAGAGAATGTGAAAGGAACCTGTTTCTCTGACGGAACCAGCAAGTGGCCTCATTCACGCGAGTGAGCCACCGGCAGCGACATCGGGAGTTCATGAGTTATGCCTCTTGCACTTGAGTGGAGTTAACCCTTGCATAGCAACCTACATAATGAAGCCCTATTTTAATTTATTTTATTAATTTATTTCAGTTTGACGGTTCTCGCTCTCGATCGCTTTGCAGACAAAAGTGACTTCCGGATCTTCTGGATATCATGTTGTCCGACCTGCGTCCCGTTCCCCGTCGAACGTCATCAATAGACAGATTATTATTAGGATGTGGGTTATGACCGCTCTCACTCAAATCATTCACTCACAGAGTATATGCACCTGGAAGAGAGAGAGAGAGAGAGAGAGAGAGAGAGAGAGAGAGAGAGAGAGAGAGAGAGAGAGAGAGAGAGCCACGCCACGCCACGCCACGCCACGCCACAAAAATCAACTGACAAACAAACAAAAAAGAATTGAACCGCAGGTGCATACTACCCAGAGCCGACTGACTTTTATAGCCACCTACACAACGTGCAGCTATATGGTTACCACACCAACCCCATCAGTTCCGCATAGATGTGCAAAGAGGCATACTAGCGGGGGCTCATGGAAATCTATGCCTCTTACAGGTTGCAACAATTTTTTTTTTAAATTTCCCAGCAATCGCGGATAGAACAAGCTGTATGCAACATGGTACACGGAAAATGCACCAGGTTAATTCCACAAATCTGCAAGAGGCATAGATTCTCATGAGCCCCTGCATACGCAGGGGCTCATGAAAATCTATGCCTCTTGCAACAACTAACCAGGGAAGCAATCCCGCCAGGACTGACGAAATTAGACTGAACTGAGTGCGACAGTACAAAAAAACATATCCTCAAGAAATATCCCCAGCCTGTTACGGCACATCACCGCGTTTTGACAACAAACAATTTTCACTTCGAGTCGTATCCATTCAAACAGGCAATTTCTCTTGATAACACGTTACAGTCATCTCGAGCGGAAATTCGCCGCCACTCGTGAGTTTTGACACTTTTCGTGGGCGGCGGGTGACGGCCGGGTAAATTCGACACACTACCTGGGAACGGGGAGAGAAAGCCGCCCTATAATAGGTTTTGAGTAGCGCTAAAGAACTAATTGTTTGCACAGTCATCACTGGGCACTTAACACTTTCACCTTTAGAGCCAAAGGTCTACTACATAACAAAGTCACCTGAGTTTATTTTTCAAGCCTTACGAGTGTACGTGTCAAAAGTCTTTTTCGTTTGTTTTTCAAATTCAATATACATTTGCAAGTCACGGCGAATCGTTCAATTGAAGCTAGATCAACCTCACCATGTTCCTCTGATGCCGTTAACCCTTTGGTTGTCGGCAGCGCTGTTTGTCGAGGTGAATCTTTAGGAATCACCTCGATAAATACCGCTACCAACGGCCAAAGGGTTAACATAGGCTATTATAGGCTTTATAAAATAATCCCCGGTAAAAGACTGACTCGTCACAAATCGCCGCAGATGGGCCATGACTATGATGGGCCATTTTCGGCTCTGTCCTCTGATAAACTAGTAATTAACAGTCACCCAGGATAGCTCAGTGAAGGGTTCCACTACAAAGGTCCCGCCAGCAGAGCGGGAGTCGTGTTGACTTTGATAGCTCAAAAAGAAAAGGTGGGGGGGGGGAGGGGGGGGGACAATCAGGTTTCACGACGATTTATTTTGCGATCCACGAATTGAACGTAACAGCATTCACGCTTTGTGATGGAAAGAGCCGGTGAAGAGAGGAGGAATCGCCTTCATAAGTAACCTCTTTTCACTAGGCAAAAACTCTAACAACGTAGGAAGGAGGTTAGGGTGGGGGGAGGGGTGTGGGGGGTAGGAGAGAAGGGGACATTGTCCTTTTCAACTGGCCAGAAAATCAATGGAATTGACAGAGTGGCAGCAGAATTCACTTTTCATTAAATAACAAGGACGTGTACGCGAATCACGAAGGTCCTATTTTAGCCGCTTTCACGTTTCACGAGAAATACTTTTTTTTTTCACGGATCACGAGAATGAAACAGATTGCGATCACCGATGACGAGAACCTAAAATATATTTTTTTTAAAACGCCTATCACGCATCACGATTTTAAGGTAAACCCCTTACCCCCTCCCCCCTTCTAAAAAGCTTAAAGCTAACATAGTCAATCCATCCGATGCACGGTTGGAATTTAGGGCGGGGGAGGGGGGGGGGGCAGTTAACACTATAACTGTCTGAGTACCTGTACTTTTCAGATGTAACGTTGTGAAGAAATACTTTTACTGGCACAGCGAAAATAAAAAGAGAATTTTCCAAGTGGTGCGAGTGTTTGTTTTTCACATGGGCTTGAATACTGATCCGCTACTAGCGGCGAGGGCAATGGTCCGTTTGTTTACCACTTTATTTAGTAGCCAACTGTACGCTTAAACCAACACAGCGCATTGAGTTATATTATGAGAAATGCGCCATATAAATGCTATGCATTATTATTATTATTATTACAGCACGCCGGTATGAGGAAGAGCTGGAGTACATCTCGACCAGCAGGAGGTGTAGATTCTCATAAGCCTGTACAACTACATATATTCGTGAAAATCATCTATGCCTCTTGCAGACGACAAAAAAAAAAAGGCTGAAAAACTGAGTTCAAGGTTGGTTGGTTAGTTCGGGTTTAACGTCCACAGCACCGAGGTGATCATGGACGGCCCTGACAGGCGGGTTATGGGGGACAGGGAAATCTATTGCCTATGGAGTACGACCTGAACACTAATCAACTCAGGCGCACTCCAACTATGCCACTTTGATTTACCAGGACCTTTCAACGGACATGCTATTGAACAAATCCGTTTCTTTTCGCCCTGGATTGTGAGTCCAGCTACCGGGGCCGGGACGGGATTCGAACCCACGACCCGGCGATTCCCTTCGCTCTCCTGCTCCGACGTTTAACCGCCTGAGCTATTTCGGACTCCTTTCAAGCTTCAAGATACCTGCTAGCTGAAATTAGTACAACTGGAATAGAACTCGATCAACAAGAGGTATAGATTCTCATGAGCCCCTGCACCTCCCTCTTGCAGACGTAACAGAGCTGGCTGAAGAAAAAAAAAACATATACAGATGAAGCGTAACAGCCGGTTTGTCGGTGATGCAGCAAGACATTACAGGCCTTTAGTGACAGTTTTGTGTGAAGGCTTCACCTGGCGGACGGTACAAAGTGCTGGCATATAGTGGAACTACTAGATAACACTTTCAGATTCCATACAACTTTGAGAGTTACGGTCGGTTTCGCAAATTTTAGCCGAAGTTGTCATGTGAAGAAATCATTACACTTACAGTTCAGAAGACAGCTCGGCCAGATTCTAGGGTTGTGCCGGGTCAAAATGGGACAAGCTGTTCTGGCAGCACTCTTGATGTATTTGTCGATCTATAACTGGTTGTTTTGTGTCAAAAGGTAGCAACAGCCATAGGGTTAAGCAGCTAAACCTTTGGCTGTCGGTCGCGCTTTTCGTCGCGATGATTATTACAGTAATCATTGCAACAAACAGCGCTACCGACACCCGCAAACGGTTAACCGATATTGACTTTCCGTGAATCTTAACGTTCCGCCCTTTCTCTAAAAAATATTAGGTAGAATATTAAACTGAAAGAAATATATTGAGGAAAAAAAGAAAGGCGACATTTTGTCCAAAGGTGTCCAAACAAACAAACAAACAAACAAAAAAAGAGACGGAAAGCCGCTGAGACCAGACCTGCACGAAATCCACATCAAACCCCTACAAATCTAAACTGCTTTCTATGCATCCCTCTTTCAAGACAGAAGCACCCTAGCCTGTATCCCCAAAAGCCAGCAAATCCCCCCAACCAGAACCCAATACACTTCAGCATCTTGAAAGGCATTGCCGACTTCTGGAAATAGAACTAGTTCAGCCCGCTTCGATCGTGAGGAGTTTTTAAATCTTTAACTTCCAGTGCGAAGCGTGGGTAACGGATCCGCCATGCCTTGTTCAAGGGCTGTGCACATTAACCCATTAAGCCTCGGCGCGTTACAGCAGGAGACGGATCGACCGTGACAATTCAAGGGTAGTGCCAGATTAACTTGGCGCAATTTGGCTAATCGACTATGATAATTCAAGGATAGTGCGAGATTAGCTTGGCGCCTGACGGCGCCAAGCTAATCTAGCACTACCCTTTAATTATCATGGTCCATCCATGTCCTGCAACTGATACATGGCCGAGAGTTAATTTTGGAAATGCGGCCGTGGGGTTAAATGTAGTAATTCCAGAAGGAATCATCACGACACAAAGCGATACCGACAGCCAAAGGGTTAACATTGCGTCCATCGTCGGCCTCACCGTCCAATGCTTACTGCCAGGGTAGCTTGGCGCCTGTCGAAAGGTCAAGCGAATCAGGAACTACCCCTGTGCCATGCCATTCACGAACCACTTTCGCAGTTTGAAGTGTCGTGTTCAGCAAGCGAATGTAATCTGATTTGTGGGAGATTTGGCTCAGGCACTGAAAAACGAATTGCGAGACCCGCTTCCAGTCGAAGTGATGCCCATCCCCGCTTCCACACGTCGTCAAGAAATAGTCTGATAACCAAAGGGTTAAAATATACACACCGAGTCCAGCGGAAGTCGAACCGTTACTCAGGCCATCTGCGAGTGGCACAGATCCTCATGAGCCCTCATGAGATGCGGGAGGGCCTCATTTGGATCACTTGCTGGCCGCATGCATGTGTATGTGCGTATTCCCTATACAAATGTTTCCCAAAATCCATCCCCTCCCCCCTCCTCTCCCCCCCCCCCCACCCCCTCCCTTCCCTTCCCCGGCGTTCGATCCAAGTTGGAAGTGAGAAGCTTCAATAGCTGGGGTACAAGCGTCAGATTGCTTGACGAAATTTTTCAGTTAAAAAAATTTTTTTTTAGTTCCCCCCCACCTACCCCCCCCCCCCTTTCCGCCGCATCGCCCTCCCCCCCCCCCCCCCCCCCCCCTTTCCGAATGACAGGTTTTCGGCTGGCAGGGTTGCCAATGGACTTAAATGTAAGACCTTCGGGCTGACGACTTAATTATTAATTAGTACCCAACGGAGAAAGAAACACGCTTAGAAAAGCCGGGTACAACACAATTTATTAATATTTCGGGTAAATACCCTTTGTCAAAATAGACAAACAAACAAACAGAGAGATTAGCCGCTACTTATCTTCATTGGCAGAAGGAATGTGGCAACTCAATGAAGATAAGTAGCGGCTAATCTCTCTGTTTGTTTGTTTATTTTGACAAAGGGTATTTACCCGAAATATTAATAAATTGTGTTGTACCCGTCTTTTCTAAGCGTGTTTCCTTCTCCGTTGGGTACTTCTTTGCATATCACACGCTTGGCAGTCACCTTTTTGGTCTGGATTGACTTAATTATTAAAACAAAAACAATACCGCAAAGAAAGTAACTCAAACGACATCAACCGATTTAGCCCAGACTCACTGCAGCAGGAGATGGATCGACCATCATAATTCATGGGTAGTGCCAGATTAGTTTTTCGCCTGATGGCGCCAAGCTAATCTGGCAATACCTTTGAATTATCATGGTGGATCCATCTCCTGCAACTGTTACATATTCATTAGGTGACACTACCACAATTTTGGAATATGTGGCCATGGGGTTTAATAGGTTAATTTAAATGGACTCAAAATCTCTAGACATGCACAGTTCTTGGAGGTCCGTCTCAACTCTGAGACATGTCCAGAAAACATATAGGTATTATTGGACAGCTATTTGTCCAGAAAACATATAGGTATTATTGGACAGCTAGAAGTAAACAACAACCGTATCGAGAGTGTTAGTCCGCTTAACCCATTCAGTGCCGAGAAAATGTGAACACCACCCAACTGCAAGAGGTATAGATCCTCATAAGCCCCCGCGGTTGCGGGGGCTCATGAGGATCTATGCTTCTTGAATCCACGTTCCTGGGACAACTTTTTGTTGTTGGTTGGTCTTGAAATAAAGAAGACTGCAGAAACACAGTTCGCGTCAGCTGGCACTGAACGGGTTAAAATCATTCCATGATTAAAAGAAAACGAATGAATGACGGGACGGACGAACGACTACCACGCAGTCAACCAATCCAATAAATAAAGACAGAGTGAAATCAAGCTGAAAACTGACCTGTGGTGCGGTATCCGTACTCCACCTCCACAGCTGTCAGCAGTGTCTCGGGCAGCAGCAGCAGGAAGGCGGCCGTCAGGTAGAAGGTCTGGGCTAAAGGTACACAGTTCCTCCACACCCTGCGCAAGGCCTCCACCTTCACCTTGCGGCACCACGCGTCCAGGTTAGGGTTGAGGGCATGGTCCCGGCCCAGCTTCACCCCGTCATTGGCGTAGTTGCCCACTCTGACGAAGGAGAAGACGAGGAAGAAGGGCAGACACAGGCAGGACAGGATGAGCAGAGCCAGGAAGGACGTCAGCTCGCCGGGTGTACCGCCCTTGAAAGCGGGTCCGGGCCAGGCTCTCGCAGCGGCTACCCTGTACCTGTGGGCCGCCAGGTAGGTGGTGTAGCCGTGCAGAACCAGGGCCAGCACACAGAAGCTGATGGACCAGAACGAGTTCAGGCTTGTGCTTTGCGTAATCATGCCAACCATGATGAATGTGGGTCAAGGCCACGGGCAATTGTTCCTTCTTGAAATCTTCCGATTTGAATCCGCTGTTTGAAGCACCGCTTCAACTTGTGTTGTACCTCGCTGTTAAGTACCCATCAGTACACGCATGGAATGATACACACGTTGGAACTCGCGGTGATGATAAATGCTCCATACTGGAACGCCACAAAAACTACACTTGGGAGTGCTAATAAGCCCTCAAGCAGAATCCTCCGTTCCAAAGAGTTCACTTTCCGCTCACAAATGAAGTCCACATTTGTCGTACATTTCCATATTAGTCGTTAAAAGCCACTGAGGTTGAGTGTCCGCGTGACGTCAGCAGTGATGTCCCGACAGCGGATTTGGCGAAAATGTTCCCAATATTGACCAATTTCCCGAATTCCCGGCAGTCGCTCTGAAAGGGTTCATTCAGTCTGCGCCGGACGTCTCTGCCCCTAAAACCGGAGATGGCCAAAAAGTGAGAGAAAAATGTTACGCGGCATACGATTTTTTCTTCTTCTTGCGAGAGCCCCCTCGACATGCGACAGACTTTTTAGCGTACTTGTCGAAGATTTCTCCGCATCCCAGGCGATCAGTTATGTGTAACGCACGAAGAAAGTTCACTCAGCTTTGGCACCTACACGTGTATAAGAAAGAAATTTAAAGAGCAGGCGATTTTACGCCTTGTTTTCCGACACCCTATGAGCCCTACATGTCTTAACTCATTCAAGGCGCTTCGCATCAATAGCTGTGAAAGTGTCGTATAACGATGCCTCCGACAACGCTATACGACACTTTCGTAGGTATTGAACCGGGCGCCTTGAATGAGTTAAGAAAAAAAATACGGGACTGCCGTTGGGCTGCGCTTAAAGTACGCGGGCCAACAGCCGCCGTCGGTCAGAAGACCTTATGTGGAGTGGTTAGGGCGTCAGAAAGAAAGAAAAAACAAACAAACAAACAAACAAACGAAAAGCACCCAACAAAAATCCCGAAGATTTGTCAGCATCAGTGACCAGCCAATACAAAGCAGACAATAGACGGGACTCTGTCAAGCGGCCTTGGCGCACGACTAAGATGGGGCAGAAATTCCCCCCTACGCCCTTAATCTCCGGTCATATATTGATTTCTGCTGATTCACTGGCGGGATGCTACTGGTCACTCCCTCACAAGCTGCTGCGTCCCAGTGAGCGAAAGGCCCTCGGGCCGAAGTCGGCCGCTGTTGGCCCGCGCACGGCCGTGCGCGGGCCAACAGCGGCCGACGTCGACCCGAGGGTCTTTCGCTTTACTGTCAGTGATGGCGCTGCGCCAGCAGACCATCGTCATCCAGCCATCGAGAGGTCACTGGATGACTGTCACGCAAACGGCCCCACGCTGACTAAGCCTGATTCCCCCTTGACATGTACATGTATGATGCTTTGATCGCTCCCAATTCTCATGTAGTAAGTTAGGGTGGCTCATGTTAGTGCTGCAATACAATTTTCATAAATGCTGTCGCTTTGAATGGTCACGGTAATAAGCGACCTAAAAGTTTTCAAGTGGGTCGCTTACGAGATGGCCTATCGGCCCGCCACAAGATGGCCTTGGTCGCCTGCTTGGCCTTAAACCCTAGTAGCTAACTAACTAAAGCGGTGACGATCAGTCTAGTCAAGGCTACAAACTTACAGACGACAACAAACTTGACACTTTCAGCGTTGTAACTAGCTAAACTGGCGGCGCTTTTCAAAGAAACGTAGCGCACAGTTGACAGGGGTGGTTTCACTTGGCTCACGTGCAAAAGTATACTAACACTTTTCTTAATACTTGTAGCTAACTTGCCGGACGTACTAGTCTCCGTAATGAGCCTTCATGAAGAAGTACTGACGGAACACAATCAATAATTTATAAATCACAATCAATTATAAACCGTATGCTGGTCTGTGATTTTGGACCTTACGGCCCCAGGGCCGCAAGGTCCATGAACGACTTTTGATACCTCGCTCATAACACGCGTTCTCATCAAATCCGTTTCATACTTTCTGGCTTTAGACTGCCTAGCACAATCACTGCTGTTGCCGTGTCAGTTCAACTTACCATTGCCAGCATCGTAAACGCTAGAGTGACGACTGTAAGAAGGGAGGGAACGTGCACTGATCTGACAATAAACCAATCAGCGCCGCTCGGGTCCACTAATTACCGTGGTTGCCGGCCGGGCTTTAGTGATTAACTGACTGCCTGCTGGACTGAACTTCACTGAATATAGATGCTCAGTCCCAGTCTGCCGGTCTCAGTGGATGGCCCGCTAGCGTTCCCGGCTCAGTACTGATGCTGAGGCTACCCGGCACAGGCGGTAGACTACGCACACTCTGCAAACAAAAACATTCGCTCAAGTTAGTAAACTGACTGCAACAACACTTAACTGGGCGTAGTTCAAAGGCGGTAGCCCCCACTGACTTAATAATCTAATAATCTCTTGGCTGTTGGTAGCGCGGCTTTTTGTACCGATGATTCCTACAGGAATCAACGCGACAAAAAGAGCTATCGACAGCCAAACGGTTAACGCGTGCCCAACAGCACGTCCGGATGCCAAGCTAATCAGGCCCTACCACTGAGCTGCCCGCCACAGTGGGGCCATTCCGCCAAGAATTCCACGAGAATTCTACCAATATGGGTGTGCGAACAATTGAGGGGCGGCTACTTGTTCAAACTGTGTGCTTATATCAGCGGCATCATCCCTGTGGTGACAAAACAAAACAAAACAAAACAAAACAAAACAAAAACAAAACTAAAGAGAACCAACTACTACACACTAATTAAAACTGAAAGGAAACAGTCCAGTAGGTGAGATACACACTGTATCAAAACGTAGACTCCCTAAACAGCGCGGTTAATACAAAGAAACACACTTATTATTTAAATATAAGAGTCGTATCTGGTTTATTTACTTAGCGAGCGGTATAACTCAGCGATTTCGGTTGTCCCAACAAAATGCGCTGGACACAAGGGAAGTGTGCGCTAAGTATAGGGTACATCGCTCACGAGGTGTCATACGAGGCATACATCCTCATGAGCCCCCGCAGTTGCAGGGGCTCATGAGGATCTGTCTCTTGCATTTGGATTAATTAGTGTATACTTGTCCTATGTCCAGCAAACTCAGTCTGAAGATTATTGATCATGATGGCTGAGGCTTTGTGCCTGGTTAGCATGGCGCCTGTCCGATCAGCTGTGAGCCTATCATGGTCGATCAATAGATGCGATTTTTTTTTTTAACAACCGACGGACAGCGTCGTCATAGACATCGACGCTATAGTAGAGGATCCTTAAAATTAGTGTGAGTCATGATTATTTTTTGAAAGTGAACGGATCGATCACCTTTAGTTGAACAAACTCACACCTTTTACGGTGCTCAAATGCTACAATAACTGACACGACGAAATACCCAAAGATGCTACACAAAATGCTGCAAGTACACGAAGAAATACCCAATACGAAGAAATACCCAAAGTCTATGCTACAAGTACAAAGAAATACCCAAAGAATAAAATACGAAGAAATGCCCGACAAAGAAAGAAACACACTTTGAAGTGCAAATGCACAGTTTAATAAACTGTGTTGTTCTTCTCCTTTCTAAGCCGTTGTTTCTTTGGTTGTTTTACATGCTTGACAGTCACTGTTTTGGTCTGGATTACAAGTATATAAGTCTAAATACGAGTCAGGTTTGCCTCCGGACTGAACTTAAGAAATGAGTTGCAAATAAAACCACCTCAAAGCTAAAGACCCTTCCGTTTTTGCGGTTTATCCACATATATAAGCTTCTCACTGAGAGCAATACCTAAATGCATGAGGCATAGATTCTCATGTGGATCTATGCCTCTTGCTGACTCCACTTTGTACCCATGGTCCTTGAACGGATCATGTTCTTTGGCGTTGAATGAACGATACGGTCTCAGAAACTCAATCTGCCACAACCGGGTTCAAGCTGTTAACGAACAGTGCTTCGACGCTCAGTACAAGTAGAAAAGCTTTAATCCCTTTGCCTTTGGCAATGAAAGGGTTACGATATATGCAAACAAAAGCATCAACATCCCTCCACATCCACCCCCCCCCCCACCCACCCCTTCTCCCTTGCCACGAAGAACGAAGAATAAGAGTGATTGTGATTACATGGGGGGAGAGGGGGGGGGGGGGGTTGGTTGGTTGGTTCGGGTTTAACGTCCACAGCACCGAGGTGATCATGGACGGCCCTGACGGGCGGGTTATGGGGGACAGGGAAATCTATTGCCTATGGAGTACGACCTGAACACTGATCAACTCAGGCGCACTCCAACTATGCCACTTTGATTTACCAAGACCTTTCAACGGACATGCTATTAAACAAATCCGTTTTTTTCCCCCTGGATTGTGAGTCCAGCTACCGGGGCCGGGACGGGATTCGAACCCACGACCCGGCGAATCCCTTCGCTCTCCTGCTCCGACGTTTAACCGCCTGAGCTATTTCGGACCGGCTCTGGAGGGGTGGGGGTGGGGGGTCACTGATGTTCGTGTTTTATTACAGGGGTCCAGAGGGCGAGGACGCGCTCAATCCATCACCTTTTCTGCGGCGGAGACTCGATCAGTCTGGCGCTTTCGATCCCAGTGCGTCATTCAAAGCCGGGATTTAAATCATTAAGCCTTGAGGACGCTACGATCAAACTTTAAAGATATCCACCGAAGCCTACCTCACAGTTGTCGAGAGAGCTCGGCCATGATAGTTCAAGGGTGGTGTCACAATAGCTTGGCGCCTTCAGGCGCCAAGCTATTGTGACATCACCCTTGAACTGTCATGGTCGCTCTGTATCCTGGGCTTTATGGGATACAATTTTAATTATGCGCGATAGTCTCTGGTTTTTGACGTTACGACCTAGAACTCTAACGTCCAAAAGCACACACCAACACAACAATAATACGTTATAGAATACTTACTACATGGCAAAGTCATACCCAGCAAAAACAGGAAAAAAAAAAAAAAAAAAAAAAAAAAAAAGAAGAAAAAAAAAGAAACACGCTGAGAAACGACAAGTACGACACCGTTAACTAAATTAGACATACAGACAGAAATACATTTTTCGAAATAGACATACAGAAAAGCAATGTTTTTCTGTTTGTATAAAACAAACTAAAAAAAAAATAAAAAATTACATTAACCTGAACATTTCATAAACTGTTGCACTTGTCCTTTCTAAGCGTGTTTCTTTCCTTCTTTCTTTTTTTTCTTCTTAGCATTTGGCAGTCAAGTCACCTTTTTGGTCACAGTCTAGACTTCGAATTATTACATGGCAACAAAAGACTAAGTGGACACTGCATGAGATTGAGAATGATGAGTCAGGCTAGAAGACCAAACTCAAGATCGTAAATCGAATGCCAATCCAGTATAAAGAGTCAGGCTAGAAGACCAAACTCAAGATCGTAAATCGAATGCCAATCCAGTATAAATCAAAACACTGCGAAGGAGAGACGGGCAAAAAGGGGGAGGGGTGGGGGGTGGGGGAGGTCTGGTATTGTTCATTCTACACTGAAATTTGTTTCTTAATGCGTGGGCTGCTCTGTGACTGAATTTACCTCCATAGGCCTTGGACACGTGTGTGAGTGTGTGTGTGTGTGTGTGTGTGTGTGTGTGTGTGTGTGTGTGTGTGTGTGTCAGTGTGTGTGTGTGTGTGTGTGTGTGTGTGTGTGTGTGTGTGTGTGTTTAAGGGCGGAATGGGGGAGGGGTTGTTCTGTTTAACCCCTCACTGCTGAGAAACATGTGGAACACAACCCACGTGCAAGCGACATATATCCTCATGGGCCCCCGGATCAGCGGGGGCTCCTGAGGATCTATGCTTTTTGCTGACACGACTCTTTTTTTGTCTCTCATGTTCCTTGTACAGCTGGGGCTCTTTGGTGTCGAACTAACAAATATTTGAAGAACACGGTCTGCCTCCAGTGACAGCAATGGGGTTTACCCCTTAGCTGTCGGTAGCGCTTTCAGTCGCGATGAGTCCTGCAAGGAATCTTTGCGACAAAAAACGACAACGACAGACGAAGGGTTAACTCTTAAACTACCAGAGTAAATGACTTCCGTTCTATAGAATGGAAGTGATTTAGTTCTGGCAGTTTAAGAGATAGGTAATGAGGATTAGTAAGACGTGGCTGCACTATCCCACAGTGGACGGATACTGGAAACAGCATTGGATATAGACACGGGCTTCTTTTCAAAGGGCAGACATCCCATGGTAGACAAGGCAGACACGTATAGTCCGCAATGGAGGCCCGCGGTGCTCATCGATCACACTCATTCCTAGACACCGCGGGGTGTCAGAACCATCATCCTCAAGGCGAGCACCACATCATCTCCTCCAGAAATCGAGAGGTATATAGTGTCAGAACTACCCTCGCTACACACTGAACTCCCCTGCCACCTCCTCCAGAAGCACAGCAAGTCCGCGAGATGCTTAAATAGCACTCGACAACTTCAGTCAAACTGTTTTAACCTTCCTTAATTTTTAACCCTTGTACTTAAGTCAGTGGTCCTAAAATCTAACCTGGATTTTAAATATGTAAGTAAAGTATACCTTTTTATACATAAGGACCGCTGTTGGTGAGGGTGTGCATTATAAATTATTTTACAAAACAAATAAATAAATTATAAAACCAAACTTTTTTTTATGTCGTGTTCGTCAGCAAAGATAAAAGCGGC
Source organism: Semisulcospira habei (assembly GCA_036245525.1). Taxonomy (NCBI): domain Eukaryota; kingdom Metazoa; phylum Mollusca; class Gastropoda; family Semisulcospiridae; genus Semisulcospira; species Semisulcospira habei. Next base: position 302,873,900 of record BTPG01000002.1, read on the forward strand.
TAGTCCCTGATCACCTCGGTGCAGAGGTGGGGGGAGAGGGGGGGGGGGGGGAAATGGGCAAAACGAACGATCAGTTAAACTGAGAAAAAGAGATGCCGCAATTTGATGGCGGAGAAAAGGCAAAGGTCGACGTGACAATTTGACTGAAACCCCTTGGCTGCCAGTGGACCCAGACCGGCTGTTTTATAAATCATGGTAATTTCGTCACGGATGATGTTAGTCCCCGATCACTTTTTAGTGCCAGAGGGACATAAAAATGAAGAAAATGAATGAATGTCACGGATGACGAAGCCGTCAAAGAAACGTGGATGCAAAGGGGTTTCAAGCAAGAGGCATAGATCCTCATGAGCCCCCGCAGTTGCGGGGGCTCATGAGGATCTATACCTCTTGCTTTCGTGTGGCCGAGTTCATATTTTTTTCGTCAATGAAGGAAGGGGTCAATCCTGAATTACTACCTCATTTTGAGGAACGGCTGGAGATGATTTTGGTCAGCAAAAGACGTAGGTCCTCAGTCGTGAGTCACTGTTGAATGTATGGGTTGGTGTGAGCGTGTGCCTTTGACTGTCGCGATGGTTCCTGTATGAATCATCGTGACAAAAAGAACTACCCTCAGCCAAAGGGTTAAAAACGGTGTGGACGTGACTGGAGGACTGACAGAGTTGCGCACATGGACCGGGACAGGGTGCCAGAAAGAGTCATTGCATGGATTCTCTACACAGGTGCACATGGGGCCCCTGCAAGAGCCCATCTACGCCTCTTGCAGATGGACGTGTTCAATAAATCACTGATTATCCATGCTCTTCACCTTCAACTCCCCCCTCCCCCCCCCCTTCCCCGTGGCGCGCGCGCGCGCGCGCGCACACACACACACACATATATACACAACACACACCCGTATTATTATCTATCTGGCTGTGAGAGTATTCATGACGATGTGATGCCTCAAGGAATGGAGTCATAGTTATACACACCGAGCATAAGCCGGTTACTTACTGATCAGTTATCCGCCGACAAGGAATGGAGTTGACATCAAGTACTCATACAAACAGAGCATAAGCCGGTTACTTACTGATTATCCGCCGACACGTTTGGGTGCCAATTAATGAGATGTAAATCAGCATTATCCACGAAACGGTAGACATACACAATGAAGCAGCAGCTGCCAGCTCTGGTACGCCGATATTCAGAGACGGGATAAGAGCTTTCTGAGGCGGCACAATGAAAGACAAGGCCATTCCTCAGCGTGATTATGACTGACTGAACTCATTCAGCCCGACGGCCGTATTTCACACAATTTTGAAGGCCGCGCCATCTAATGACTATGCACAGTTGCAGGAGACGGATCGACCAAGGGCAGTGCCAGATTAGCTTGGCGCCGACATACCCTTGAATTATTACGGTCGACCCATCTCCTGCTGTAGTGTGTCAGGGCTGAATGGATTAAGTCATCCTTGATACACTACAGCAACACACGGATCGACCACGATAGTTCAAGGGTTGTGCGGCCCAAGCCGTACACGGAGTATTGCATACAAAGTAGTTTGAGCAAGAGGCATAGATTCTAATGCGCCCCCGCAAATGCGGGGGCACATGAGGATATATGTCACTTGCAGGTTGATGCTGTTCACTTTTTCTTGACAGTCACTGAAGGGGTTAAAACTGAATAAAATTGGAAAACAGTTAGCCGTTTCCCCTCTCCTTTCAGACCGTCATGGCTTCTTTTATTCTCCGTCGAGTCTGCAGAATAAAACGTCATGGCTTCTTTTATTCTCCGTAGAGTCTGCAGAATAAAACGTCATGGCTTCTTTTATTCTCCGTCGAGTCTGCAGAATAAAACGTCATGGCTCCTTTTATTCTCCGTCGAGTCTGCAGAATAAAACGTCATGGCTCCTTTTATTCTCCGTCGAGTCTGCAGAATAAAACGTCATGGCTCCTTTTATTCTCCGTCGAGTCTGCAGAATAAAACGTCATGGCTCCTTTTATTCTCCGTCGAGTCTGCAGAATAAAACGTCATGGCTCCTTTTATTCTCCGTCGAGTCTGCAGAATAAAACGTCATGGCTCCTTTTATTCTCCGTCGAGTCTGCAGAATAAAACGTCATGGCTTCTTTTATTCTCCGTCGAGTCTGCAGAATAAAACGTCATGGCTTCTTTTATTCTCCGTCGAGTCTGCAGAATAAAACGTCATGGCTTCTTTTATTCTCCGTCGAGTCTGCAGAATAAAACGTCATGGCTTCTTTTATTCTCCGTCGAGTCTGCAGAATAAAACGCCGCCTTGACGATCAAACAATGTGACACATCAGTCATCGATACATTGTCCCCGTTCACAGTAAAACAGCATACCTTTCAGCCGCAATCCTCATAAACGAATGTGTACAGCATCATGCCGACACTGTCCAAAATCAGAGACAAGCATGCCCGATGCTGAGCCGGCGTAAATCATTTTTACTTTGGACTCAGTAAAATGGCCCGGAACCGGCAGTGAAATCACTAAGACTGAGGAAAAATTGGTTATACTAGTCACACTGTCAGTAAATATGACATATTGCATGCACGTGTTGGGTGGTTGAGTTTCATGCGCACGTCAGATCTCAGCCGACTGGCCTTCAGTCTCAGTCTCGCGGACGCCGTGCATTTCTTTCATTGTCCAAGCCTGGATGTCGATAAACCTCACACATGGTAAAGAAACAGGTGCAGTGGTTTGGCCCACAGGTTGGCAGAATATCACACAAATCAACCCCCGGCTCGCCCATTCCCCACGTGCCTCTTCAGTACGCGCCTATAACGTGCATAATATTCACTAGAGAAAGTTTGAAAAAAAAATCACCGTCTCCGCAGCGGCACCCCCGCCCCTCCGCCTACTGCGGACCCCCTCCTCAGTCTCCACATCACCATCGCGTCTCTTTTTGTCTAATATCCAGGTAGCAAAACGTCTTCGGGGGCACACGACGGCCGCAGTAGGCCCGCGCACGGCTGTGTGCGGGCCGTCGTGGGTGCGAGGACCTTTGCTTACTGAAGGCAGATATAAAATACAGCAATTCAGTCTTCCTTACCGCCAGTGACGTGAAATACAGCAATTCTTCCTTACCGCCAGTGACGTGGGAAGATGTTTACGTAAAAAATCCAATGACATTTCTCCCCCTGCTAGATGTGAACACACCTCCCGGCTTAGGCACGGTCTCCACTTTCAGTGAAAGCGAGACAGTCTGTTAGGTTCGATGCACCCCTCTTTCTGACACACACGGCGCCTCGGCACACACTGGTTTACTATCTCTCTCGATCAGCTAACCACAATCGTGCGTGGCGGATCGAGTGAGGCGACCAGTTTGGGCGGTGCACACGCTGTCAGTTGCACTCATGCACAATCAGACAGCCCCCGGCTCGTTCAATCGACGAGAAGCCGGCATAGATCGCCATCAGGCCCTACAGCAGACAAGGCCCACTCATGAATGTATGCTTGGCCGAGGCGCAGGCAGCCGACAGGTAGGTAATCTGGGACTACCCATGAATTACTGCCAGTGATCATGTGGCCGATTCATCCCCTGTTGTAGGGCGTTGGGGTAAAGTAAAAATCGTATGCTGGTCTCTGATTTTGGACCTTACGGCCTGAATAACAAAAATCTCTGATCAGCACACAATTCAGTTCTGTACACATCTCTGCTCCATAGACTACGGGAGTAATATGAGACTAAAAACAATTGGACGGAGGTTTTAGTCCATTACTCATCTTCTTCAATCTGCTGCCTTGAAGCGGAGACACAGATGCTCAAAATGCTACGGCAATTTGACTGAGGGGCTAATGACAATGTCATGTCACAGTACTTACGGCACAGATTCTCTATTGTTCCGGCCAAAGCGGGCTGTCAGTTAGTGCAGTGCAGTATCTCCGATAGCGGGGAATCCCTCTGTTCTCGACTGGAACCCTTCAGCTGCGCCACAACAACACTTGTACGCATAGCTTCAGTCTCCGGCAGTGATCAGCTATCGCAGAACTAACTTTCCTCACCGAGTCACTGAAGCCCGAAGACAAGCGCGGCCGAAGTAACAAAATGTCATGGCATAGAGATTGAACCTTCCTGCAATCAACTCAAGATTCTCATGAGCCCCTGAATATTATTCAAAGAAACAGTCAGAAGACAGAAGCAGTCCTCAAGCAGACAGAAACCAGTGCCTTCTGTCTGCTTGAGGCACAGATCCTCATGAGGTCCTGCAGTCGCAGGGGGTCATGAGAATTCATGCGTCTTGCATTGCTAGTATGACTCAAGTGGTGTCCGTCACTGAGCTTACTGATAACTTTACGACTGCCCATGTGACCCTGAAGTTGCAGGGGCACATGAGAATCCGCATGCTTCCTGGTAGCGGACTCAATGAGTGAATAGTATACCGTCTACAAGGCATAGATTCACATGTGCCATGGCAATCATGTCTCTTGTCGGTGGACATTTCTTCAGACGTTTAGGCTGGCAAAACATCGGTTTAGAATGTACTTGTAAGTGTAAGTTACACTCCTCAGGTAACTAGTGCACAACCAACTGCGGCCGACATCGGCAAGAGTGGGATTTCTGTTAGGCAAGAACACTTGTAGTCCCGTAGTAACGTCGGCGGAACAATCTTGCAGAGATAACACTAGCAAGTTCCAGCAATGTCTTCACAAGTGTCTCAGCGATTTCTGGAGTGTGTCAAGACTGATTCCGTAAGTGTCAGTCAGTCGCTCTCTCTGTCTTACTTTAGTCGATAATTTCCAGACTGAAATTAATACAGTCGGTTTGACTCAGCTGGATGCCAGGTCTATACTGCCTTGTTGTCTTGGGTTGAAACTGAGCGGCGCGGGCTTTTAGTTCAGAAGAAACATGGCCGTGGACGAATTGTTAAAAAAAAGAAAAGAATGTATGCTTCACAGAAAACGAGATCCGCGGACGAAATCACTAGAACTGACAAACTAAACTTATGAAGCAATGTGTCTGGCGGCTAACTAGTACCGAAGGCCGCTGAAAGTTTAACATTATTCGGCTGGCACAAGAAGCCCCCAACAAGTTAGTCTGAATGATATCTAAAATACTAACACTGTCACAAATTTCAAGCTGGCGTGGACGTTTGTCTCACAGAAGATATCTGCGAAAGGTATTGCACACACACACACACACACACACACACACACACACACACACACACACACACACACACACACACACACACACACACACACCGTCAAACACTCCACACTATATCACGACCAACACATAACTAAACAAGTTTCTTGCATAAGAGCTGTTTGTTTCCAAACATTCTTAACTATGAGACTGTAAACCTAGATCCCCACAACAGGCGCGCCTTGGACTGGTATGGCGGATCGCTGACCACTGAAGAAAGCTGCGCCTCTAAAGTCAGTCAGTCTCTCGCTGCGATCCCCTCCAACTGCGGCGCGCCCGTCTGTGAAGAAAAGAATGGGGGCCGAGTGGGAAGGAAAAGGAGGTCCTTCATTCAGGCCTCTTTTCCCGTCTGCAAGAGGCATAGATTCACATGTCACAGTGCCTCTGCGATCGCAGGGACACATGGGAATCTATGCCTCTTGCATAGTAATGAGAGTCTATGTTTCAAGTTAATAGGTGCAGTTCGTCAGCCAACACCCCCCCCACACACACACACACACTTTCCCTATCCTGTATCCAAAAGGCACCACAGGGGGAGGGAGTAGAAGTTCTGGTAGGAGTTGGCATATGGTGCCACTGAATCAGAGCGTCTAAAGCCAATCTGATTCAAGGGCACCAAACTCTTGCCAGAACTTCGATTCCCACCTCCTTTGGAAGCACATATCCTCAATGCCCATTGCGGCTACATGGGGCTCATGACCGATGATATAAAAGTCCATGCATCATGCTCGCAGGCATTCCCACATTTACGTGCCTTCTTCCCTTATACGGATGAACCCGGGAGATTTAAGTCTATACCTCAAGGTTTCAACAATCAACGTTCAATGACACAGAGAGCTAATCGTCTGTCTGCGCACGGCCGAAGGAGGGTCTGAGGCAAAGGGGAAAGGAAGGCTTAAATAGCAGAAAAAACAACAACCCACAATTCAACTGAAGAACCGCTACCCCTTCTCTCTCTCTCTCTCTCTGTTTCTCTCTCCTCTCTCTCTTTCCAGTTCTGACACGCGCAAGGCTTCCGTGAATTCGCATGCTCATATCTGCAAGGCGGTGGTAACCTCAATCAGTAAACCTGCGGCCCTCTGAATTTAATCAGCGTTCCTTCACACTGCACACTTCAACTGCAGATGAGCTTCTTCTTCGTTTCCGAGCTGCAGATGAGCAATGTCAGTTCACTTGCGTTTTGAAGACAAATTGACTGATTGAGTTGACCATATATTTTAGTGACGTGTCGGGTCGGAGGTGAGGGGAGATGGTAGGGATTAACCCATCCCATTCCCCCCTCCCCGCCCTGCCCCCCCCCCTTCCCGTCCCCCCTCCCCCCCCCCCCCTCTGCAGATACAGTTTTGATATTGCAAAGTAATTCGTAATTCCTCCACCCCCCCCCCCACCCCCCTCTTTGAGACTGAGTGTGCACTGAAACAACCCCCGCCCCCCCCCCCCTTTACGGTCCCCTCACACACCAACTTCTCTCCCCCCCCTCCCCCAACCCCCCTTTTTTTGTTTGGGGGGGGGGAGGCAGGGGGGAATTGGGGGGGGGGGGGGTCTACGGTATTGAAAATACGGTAAACTTTAAATTGGGACTGGTCGGAGCGCGTACCGGCAGAGAATGCACACTCGATGTGCTGGGCGGGCGGATCCCGCATTCTGGCAAAGAAGTAAGAAGATAAGAATTACGTCACGTCTAGCTACGCCGCAAACCTTGCTAGAGAACGTACATTTGGCGCCAAAACGCCATGTGTGTGTGTGTGTGTGTGTGTGTGTGTGTGTGTGTGTGTGTGTGTGTGTGTGTGTGTGTGTGTGTGTGTGTGTGTGTGTGTGTGCAAAACCCCTAATTTAAATGGGTGACTTTCTTTACCATCCTTATGGAAAATGGGTGAGTGTAAAATTCTGGGTGCCCAAGTCAGACACCCATTTTTTTCTGAGCCCGGGTTGTTTCTGCATTGTCTTGTGGATAAAAGTTATAAAAAGTAAACGAAATATATTTCTCCCATTTTAAGTCGTTTACATGATGTGTCATGTTAGAGACACTTTCGTGTTGTGTGTTGCTACGGAAGCGAGGGTCCGTGTGTGACGTCGGCTTCCTGAGTTATAGATCAGCTCGATACTGATTGGTCGCCTGCGCAGTGACATGAACTGAGTTGTTTCCCCTTATCGCCTTTGCTGACTCAGCTAAACACCATTGCCTTTCGTCCCTCATCCGCTGTTTCGTTTGCAAAAGGTAAATCTTATGCAATATTTTTTTTATTATTTAAGAGCACGCCCAAGTGTACTTATTCAGCGCAGTTATTTGACTGAGATGCCCCCAATCCGATACAATTGCATAGTCAGCCGATACTGACCCGCTTCGAGAAAAGACGTCTGCTAATGCTATGCGGCCGATCGTCAGCTTCTCAGTCTTGATTCCTCAAAGATAATAGAACCACACGATTTTAACAAAAGCTTTCTTCTTCAATAAAAAAGAATTCGTCCATTACAAGGTCAATCTGTCACGCGATTTGTTGCTTTTTTCTTACCTGTGAGTGTGATCGAAAAGTAACTTCACCACACATGCGTAAAAAAAGAAAAAAGGATGATGCCGCAGATTTCAGTGTGTATTTCAATTCAATCCTCGTACGCAAAACTGTATCGCGATTCCAGGAACAGACTTTCCACGAACAACTTTTTCGGATTGTGCAAAGTTGTCGCTTTAAACTGTATTACCAGTTATTGTTCGTAGGTGGCTGGAGGTACTGCAGTAAATATGTATATCTGATCCAAAATATCAAGTTCACATGGTTGCATTTGACATGTCTGCAGCACTGTTTTGGCCACCACACTAAGGACTCTGCAAACACCCAGCGCCAGATGGCAGCAGGATGTCCAGAACCATCGGGATCTATGGAAGTGGACAAGCACGCCCCTTCTTGGCACATGACCAAGGCCCATGGCAAAATTAGTCAGCTGAATAGCCCATGCAGTATCTCTGCCGGAGAGGGTGCGTCTGGTAGGAGCCGGGGTGCATAGACAGCATGGGAATGCCCCCAATTACAAACTGGTAAGTGATTCTATGATCATTCTCATTTTATTGGCTCACGTGCGGAGCAAAATTGAGTTTATGTTCTGGGCCACTGGTCGTCCGTCCGTCCATCCGTCGTCCGTGGTAAACTTTAACGGTGGCATTTTCTCGGAGACTATTCAAGCCATATTCTTCAAATTTGGCCTAAGGATACTTTGTGGCAAGACCTTTGTAATCATACCAATTTGAGTTACCTCTTACAAAGGTCACACGGGGTTGACAGATGTGTGAAAAATGCGTACATTTTCAGAAAACATGGATTTTGCTGCTGCAGAAGCCAGCCCTTGTCACCGAGATCACACATATAATTATGTAAATCGGTCATACACGGGATTACTCTTTTTATTCTTCTGCATGGCCCCTTAAACCGAAATTGGGCTATTTCTGTCCTAATGCAGTTTTTTAAATTTTCTTTTCTTTCTCCAGTTGGCAAATGGAGCCTGGGATGGACCTGAGTGCAAGCTCATTGCAATACAAGGACAGTGATGATGAAGAGTTTGTTCCTGGCTGGAGCTCACAGGATTCAGACTGTGGGTCGCCATCAAACTCTGGGAACTCCGACACAGACAGTATTGTATTGACTATGTTAGATTTCAAAGTGGCAGGTTCAGGGTGGGCAGGTGTCAGTGAAGCAAGTACCAGCAAGGTGCAGTGTGAGGAACCTGGTAAATCAGGGGCCGGGTGGAAATGAGAATGTGGATAGGCAGAAAGAACATGACGTTGGGGGTAGGAAAAGAGCGCTTACAGAAGAAACAGGTGTGCACGTGTCACAGAGAGGGAAAGGAAAGTACAAATAGGACAAGAAACATGCGTACAAATTCTGTAGCAAGCTTGTCTTGAAAATGAGCACGCATAGATGTCCATGCAGATGAGACAGAAGTTCCTAAAATTTTGTCGATGAAAAAAGGGACAAAGCAAAGACGTCAAGCATGGATCAGACTACAAGATGAGGGTGATCACATGCATAACGTTGCCGTTCTTGAAAAAAATCAGGATGTTTGATTCGTAAGTATCGCACCAACAGTTGTAACGTTGAAGACCTTCTCGCGTGTAGCCATTGCAAAGGGCTCTATCAAAGAAAGCTGATCTCTGTACACTTAAAACATTGCTGTCAGAAACCAGGAGAGTTTCAGTTCAATAAACGAGGTGAAGCAGCACGACGTGGGAGGCTAATGCTTCCAATACCTTTAGACGTTGACTCTTCCTTCTATCATAAGGTATTAGCCAGACAGAGAGATGATGAGATAAGCCGTCTCATCACAACTGACCCCTTGCTTCTTGAGTATGGAAAGACGTAGGGACATTGAAGAACACACGGCTGGACAAATCAGCTCCAGGATGCGGGAGTTAGGGAGACTATTAAAGATTCTCAGAGTGAGGTCAGAAATGAAAATCGCAAGTTTAAATGCTGTGATCAATTCAGCTAGCTTTGATCATGTTGTCCTGGCTGTAAAAGAGCTAACAGAATTTTGATGAGGACACACATCAGTTCAAAAAAGGCAATCTCGCAATGCGCATAGGCCATGCCTTGAAAAAATGTTCACAGATCAAACAGTCGCAGGCATCCAAACAGCTTGGGCATGGTTCAGATGACAGGTGGCGACAGGAGCTCTCTGAGGCGCAGCAGTTTGACTCTGTCTTTACTGGGGACTGGTATGATTGTGTTTCAGCTACAGCAGCCCAGTCGGTCGGGAAAATAACCATGAACAAACCCAAGCTGATGTGAAGATGTGAGGAAGGTCCAAGATCTTCTTGAATGAAGAATGGTTTCGGAAGATTATCCGACAGTGATTAAAGCAACACTTTGCGCTATATCACTTTTCAATCAAAAACAAGGGGGAGAACTTCAGAGAATGAAGGTATCAGACTTCCAGAATGCTAAGATTGGATCGATCACCAATCAAGATATCTTGAAAGGTCTCACAGAGGTTGAGAAGAAAATGGTGAATCATTTTCAGCGAGTGGAAATCAGAGGCAAGTTTAATAGGAGTGTTCCCATTTTGCTGACGAAGAAGATGATGACAACTGTGGACAGAATCCTTCAAATGAGGTAATCTGTGCCAGCTATCACTGGTTCCCAGTACATCTTTGCCACACCTTCTGGTCAGAGGCCTTACAGAGGCCATGATGCACACGCGCTGCAAGCAAACGTGTCAAACCCAGCCGTGTTCACATTTACTCAGTTACGGAAGCAGATTGCAACTTTGGCTCAGTCAATGGCCATCTCAGAGTTGGAACAGGATCAGCTGGCAGATTTTCTTGGCCATATATTCGGATACATCGCCATATCTACCGCCAACCTCAAGACGTCCTTCAAAAGGCAAAAGTGGCAAAGATTCTTCTGTCAGTTAACAATGGGATGACAGATTTTGAGAGTTGTATTATAGAGCTGAGCTGGGCGATGAAGAGATTGACTTTGACAATGAAGACACGTCAGAAACTTGCAGAGAGATCTCGGGGGAAACAGCACCTGTGAATGAAGCAAGTACCAAGTCAACAACACAGGAATCAATGAGCATGACAGAGAAAAGACGCCCAGAGCCTGATGAAAATCTGGATAGTTTTGATGACAGTACTGCGTCAGCTCCTGTTCGAAAGAAAGCTAGATTTTCAAGGAAACCATGAGGCGAAGCTGAAGAGAAAGCTGTTCAAACTTATTTCCATACACACCTCATCCTGAACAAACTTCCTGGAAAGGCCGAGATACAGCAGGCAATCGCAGAAGAGCCCACACTTAGACATAGGCACTGGATTGATTGATTGATTGTACATTGCTTAACGTCCCGACAGCAACAAGGCTTTCTCAGGACGTGCCTGCACTGCTTGTGAAAAAAAATAATAAAATAAACAGAACATTGAATGTATGTCGCCAGCGGTCAAATACGTAAATAAACCTAACACATGGGGCCTAATAAAGCTAAGACATTTTGCAACACACATCCAATATCAAGAGCTACAGGCAGTGCAGACAGTAGGGAGAGTTTTAAAAAGGCAATACAGGTGAATGGACAAAGGGTAGACAGAAAACATGCCCAGAATAGAGAGAAAACCACCTGTGGGCTGACCAGAGTGACCTGGGAACTAAAAAATACCTAACCCACCCAGTCCCCAGGGCAGACCGGTGGGGGAATAGCATGGCAAACTTTTGCACAACCGAAAAGTAAGGATCTAGAGCATCGCGCAGCAGATACGAAAAGATGAACAAATAAAAATAAGATAAAAAGATGAATTGAGATTCTCCAGAAGCACACTCGCGACATTTTGTCGTTATACAATAAAGGATGTTATTTACAAGAGTGTGTATATATATGTTGCGTTGATGTTTCGTTCAGCGTGTATAGCTTTGTTTTTATCTGATGTACGCCTGAATCATGTTGTATACTGTATAACATTAACCTTACTTTGCAACTAAACAGTGGCCCCGACCCGGGTCTGCACGTCCTGAGAAAGCCTTGTTGCTGTCGGGACGTTAAGCAATGTACAATCAATCAATCAACCGACCCGGGTCCGCACTGGGGGACTTGGGTGGGGTTAACTACTTTTTAGTTCCCAGGGTCACTCTGGACAGCCCCACAGGGTGGATTTTCCTCTCAATTCTGGGGCATGTGTTTCTGTCTACCCTTGGTCCATTCACTTGTATTTTTTTTCTTAAGCTCTCCCTACTGTCTGAGCTGCCTGTATCTCTTGAAAAGAAGTACCCAACGGAGAAAGAAAGACGCTTAGAAAAGACGGTTGCAACACAATTTATTAATATTTCGGGTAAATCCGCTTTGTCAAAACAGACAAACAGAGAGATCAGTCACTACTTATCTTCATTTGCAGAAGGAATGTGCCACATTCCTTCTGCGAATGAAGATAAGTAGCGACTGATCTCTGTTTGTTTGTTTGTCTGTTTTGACAAAGCGAATTTACCTGAAATATTAATAAATTGTGTTGTAACCGGCTTTTCTAAGCATGTTTCTTTCTCCGTTGGGTACTTCTTTGCATTTTACACACTTGGCAGTCACCTTTTTCGTCTGCAATTAATTTTTTTGTATCTCTCTTGATGTTGGATGTGTGTTGCTAAATGGTCTTAGGTTTATTTAGCATATTAGACTGGCTGGCGACATACATTCAGTATTCTGTTCATTTTGTTTATTCACAAGCAGTGCTGGCATGTCCTGAGAAAGTCTTGTTGCTGTCGGGACGTTCAGCAATGCACAACCAATCGGACAAAAGACAATAATAAGATACCCGCAAACCAGATAGGTGAGGCTAGCGCTGGCAGAATTGTACAACAAACCAGCGCTGAGTAATTCCCCTTGGTTTGTTGTACAATAATAAGATAAGATAAAACCATTGTCAACATAAAGATTTATTACAAGAGTGTTACTATGGGGTTGGTCCGCCTGGATCATTTTGTATACTGTATAACATGTGACTTTGCAAACGAAATAGCGGCTGGGGACGAAAGACAATAATAAGATAAGAAAACCATAAAGATTTATTACAAGGGTGTTACTATGGGGTTGGTCCGCCTGGATCATTTTGTATACTGTATAATATGTGCCTTTGCAAACGAAACAGAGGCTGGGGATGAAAAACAATAATAAGATAAGAAAACCATTGTCAACGTAAAGATTTATTACAAGAGTGTTACTATTCGGTTGTTTTCAGTGTGTATAGCTTTGTTTTTATCTGATGTATGCCTGAATCATGTTGTATACTGTATAACATTAACCATACTTTGCAACTAAACAGTGGCCCCCACCCGGGTCCGACTTGCAGGACTTGAATGGGGTTAACTACTTTTTAGTTCCCAGGGTCACCCTGGTCAGCCTCACAGGGTGGGGTTTCCTCTCAATTCTGGGGCATGTGTTTCTGTCTACCCTTGACCCATTCGCTTGTATTTTTCTTTCTTAAGCTCTCCCTACTGTCTGCGCTGCCTGTATCTCTTGAAAAGAAGTACCCAACGGAGAAAGAAACACGCTTAGAAAAGATGGTTGCAACACAATTTATTAATATTTCGGGTAAATCCGCTTTGTCAAAACAGACAGACAGACAAACAAACAAACATAGAGATCAGTCCCTACTTATCTTCATTCGCAGAAGGATTGTGCCACATTCCTTCTGCGAATGAAGATAAGTAGTGACTGATCTCTGTTTGTTTGTTTGTCTGTTTTGACAAAGCGGGTTTACCTGAAATATTAATAAATTGTGTTGTAACCATCTTCTCTAAGCGTGTTTCTTTCTCCGTTGGGTACTTCTTTGCATTTTACACACTTGGCAGTCACCTTTTTGGTCTGCAATTAATGTTTTTGTATCTCTTTTGATGTTGGATGTGTGTTGCTAAATGGTCTTAGGTTTATTTAGCGTATTAGACCGGCTGGCGACATACATTCAATATTCTGTTCATTTTTTTTATTCACAAGCAGTGCTGGCATGTTCTGAGAAAGTCTTGTTGCTGTCGGGACGTTCAGCAATGTACAAACAAATCGGACAAAAGACAATAATAAGATAAGAAAACCATTGTCAACATAAAGATTTATTATAAGAGTGTTATTATGGGGTTGCTCCGCCTGGATCTTTTTTTTTTTTTATACTGTATAACATTTTGACCTTGCAAACGAAACAGCGGCTGGGGATGAAAGACAATACTAAGATAAGAAAACCATTGTACCCGTAAAGATTTATTACAAGAATGTTATTATTTTAGTGTGTCTAGCTTGTTTTTATCTGATTACGCCTGGATCATTTTGGAAATGTCTGTAACTTTTTTTTGTTACTATACACTACACTTTGCATACTATGCATTGTTTCAAAAGTCACAGGAAGCATAAACCTTAGCTAATTTGGTGTACCTCGCCCTCTGCCTAGGTTAAACGCACCAGCAGCACCATTGTTGCTATTTTGGCACCAGACCGGTCGCTCGGACCGGCCATGTGCACCAGAACTGCGCGCGCAGGTTGGCTTCTGCACTTGTAGTGTGGTCTCGTACGTTCACGCGGAACATTGTGATCGCAGTCGAAAAAAAGGTTTGTTTGCGGTTTTACTTTTAGCTGCACCTTTTACCTCCCCTAACACACCAGTTTTGTGTAGAGATGGCGGAGGCTTGTGTCATGCCCCATGCCACTGAATCAAGTCCATTGTACTTGTAGTGCGCTCATCTCTCGAACTTGAACTATGACGGTGCTTTCTGCCACAAACGACGCAGATGTCGCAAAATCACCTCCATTGACGGAAATAAAGCTATTTTTCAAATCTGCCAAATCGCGTAATGTTTCGTGGTGCTAGCATAAGGATGGATGCATTATTACCGGATTGCATATGGGAAAGGGTTTATTTTTCATTCATGTTATTTTGCAGCAATCAAATGACGGTCACGTGATTCTTTCTCCGAGGTTGCCCATTGCAGGTGCAGAAAGCACACGCTCTAAACCAATCGTGTGCACATGACCGGTCCGAGCGACCGGTCTCGTGCCAAAATAGCAACATTCGCACCGCTAGTGCGTTTAACCTAGGCACAGGATGAGGTATACCAACCCAGTTAAACTTTATTGTCGCACTTTCTAGAACTCAGTATAGTTCTCTCTCCATTTTATGAATAGAGGCACATAAGTCGCTCAAACCCTTTACATACCAAAGGCAAGAACTAGTTTTCCTCATCACAAAGTTGCCAGAAAAAGGTTTGACTGCTCTTGATTGTTTGATTTGAAGTGTTTACAAACAATTCTATCTATCTATCTATCTATCTATCTATCTATCTATCTATCTATCTATCTATCTATCTATCTATCTATCTATCTATCTATCTATCTATCTATCTATCTATCTATCTATCTATCTATCTATCTATCTATCTATCTATCTATCTATCTATCTATCTATCTATCTATCTATCTATCTATCTATCTATCTATCTCCCGTAGTCTTGCCGACCGTTGGGGCACCACTGATGACTTAACAACCAGCTCCCTCCATTCCTCTCTGTTCTCTGCCATTCTCAGCGTATCGCCCAGCTTCAGTCCTGTCCACTCTGAGATATTGTCCTCCCATCTTTTCCTCTGTCTTCCTCTCCTTCGTCCTCCTTGCACAGTGCCTTGCAGGATTGTTTTGGCAAGCCCTGCTGAACGCGTGACATGCCCATACCACTTCAGTTTGCGTTTTCTCACAATGGCTAATAAGTCTTCATAGGGCCCGATGGCTTGCCTGATTCTGCTTCCCACTTCCTCGTTTGTGATGTGATCTCTGTATGAGATGCCAAGCAGCCTTCGAAAACATCTCATTTCAGTGGCTTGTATCCTCCTTTCTAGGTCTGCTGTGAGGGTCCATGACTCGCAGGCATACAAGAACACTGAGATGACTAAGGAGCGCATCAGTCTGATCTTGGAGCAGAGTGTGATGTTTCTGTCCTTCCATATGGTCTTTAATCTTGTCGGTGCTGTTGTTGTCTGCGCAATCCTGGACAGTATTTCTGGTTTTGATCCCTCATCTGTTACAGTGGCTCCTAAGTATTTGAATTTCTTAACTGTTTCCAGTTTTTGGCCTCCAACCATGATTTCAGTGCCAATGCCACTGGCATTATTGGTCATCAGTTTGGTCTTCTCTGCACTGATTTCCATCCCATATGCAATGGCTGTACTATCCAGCTTTTCCACCAGCTGAGCTAGCTCCTTCTCTGTTCCTGCAAGGCCATCAATGTCGTCCGCAAAGCGCAAGTTCGTGATTGTTCTGCCTCCAATACTGACAGTTCCTTCACGATCTTTCAGAGCGTCCGTCATGATTCTTTCCAGGAAGATGTTGAAAAGAGTAGGTGAGAGCAAGCAGCCTTGTCTGACTCCAACTGTAGTCCTAAACCAGTTTCCTATTTTGCCGTTGAAACAGACTGCGCTAGTGGCCTTGTTGTAAAGGTTTGCTATGACTTTGATCAGGTTGGCATTGATGTTATAGTATAGCTTCATGGTGGACCAAAGGGCTGCATGCCACACCCTCTCAAACGCTTTCCTAAAATCCACAAAAACATGATAGAGGTCCTGCTGGTGCTGGAGGTATCTCTCACCTAGAACTCTCAGGTTGAAGATCTGCTCAGTTGTGCTGCGCCCTGGTCTGAAGCCTGCCTGTTCCTCAGCTATGGTTTCCTCTGCCTGTGGCTTCAGCCTGTTCAGTAGGATCTTTAACATGACTTTGCTTGGGTGGGATATAAGACTGATCGTGCGATAGTTCTGGCATTGATGTAAGTTACCTTTTTTGAGAGTTATTATAAGTGATTGGGTCCATGGTGTGGGCCAATCCCCTGAGTGCCAGATCTTATTGCAGATTGTTAGTAAGGCGCTTATCGTGTCTTCTCCCCCTTCTTGGACTAGCTCTGCAGGGATGTTGTCTGCTCCTGCTGCCTTCCCTTTTTCAGCGACTTCACTGCAGCCTCTACTTCTTCTCGGAGGATGGGATAGTTGCCATTGTTGGTCACGGGTGGGTTGACAAGTATGCCTGGGTCCCCTGCAGCTCGGTGGTTGTACAAATCTGAGCAGTACTCTGTCCATCTCTTCAGTATGTCTTGGTCTTCCGTAAGACAGTTCCCTTCACTATCTTGAATGATCGAGGAGCGTCCTTGTTTTACACTGGTCAGGTCTTTCACCAGCTGCTATGCTTTTTTGCTATTATTTTTGTTCAGATTTTCTTCTACGTGTTTACACTGATCTTTACACTGATCTTCAATCCACTTATTCGAGTCTTTGCCTTTTTCATGCTTTTCTTGATATCCTGGTTAATTTCCCTGTATTGTTTAGCTTCTTCTACCTCTGATTTCTTTTTCTTTAATTCTCGACGCTTGTCACACAGAACAAAGATGTCAGCTGTAACCCAAGGTTTCTTTGCTTGTCGGTGTTTGCCAAGGATCTCACTGGCTGTTTTTATATGCATGCACCTTTGATGTGATTAATAAAGGCTGAAGTTTCAAATGATTTCTTATGTTGTCAGTTGGACCTGTTGTCTGGAACTCTCTAGCTATAGACATTAGACATTCTTCCTCATTCACTGTGTTACGATTGTGGTTGTGTTGTCCTGTGAGAGCATACATGTGTTAATCGTAGGAAACGATCCGATATTTATTTGAGCTATCATGGTTATGATTCATGTATTTTTTTAAGTAACATTTTATTTCGGTCGTGCAGAGCGGAATTCACTTCGTTATGATACGCTAAGTTTAGTCCAGAACGTTCTAGAAAGGTCGCACTGTCTAGTGACCTCGTGTGTGTGACGTCGGGTAGTTGGCGATAGTTCGCAACATTTTGTTTTTCTGTGCGCGTGAATTGAGCAGCCTTTTTGTTTTGTTTTGTGAAAGGTCGAGAATCTTCTAGAGGGGATATGCAAGGTCGTGACAGGGCTACCATACTTTTATGTGACTTCATTATACATTAGGATTTAGAGCTGAAATGAGCAGCCGAGTTTTTGTAGGCTATTTTAGTGATTCCAGAAAATTCTTATTTATGAGTTTCGGTTGCGTGTTTCGTTCTGATTGTTTGCATTGTATGATTTTTGTAGATGATTCTGGAAATTGGTAGTGTATATATAAAGAGGGCGCTAGGAAAGCACGTTCGTACATTGTCTTGCATTGTCAGTAGTAGAGACACGCAGTTTATCGTGGCCCGTATAGGGTGTACATTGTGTGAGACGCTGCGTATGAGAAACTTTGTGTTGCCAGTGTGGACATTGCAGAAGAGACTTTGTATCAGTGTTGATGCATTTGGAAGTGCATTGTGTGGAGATCGCATCGCTGAATTAAAATATTGTTGGAACTGTTACTCCAGTATTGTCTACATCCTTAAGCCACGTGTGACGGATTGCAGCTGAATGAAGTTTATTTAAAAGAACCTTACGTGCGTGCGTCTGGTGTGTTTATCATACTACGACTACGACTCCACCATGTAACACACTGCCTTTAAATCTGCCCTAAAGACCCTTGTTCGATACCCCAATGTAGCTCAGTTCTTTGTCATTAATGTATATACCTGTGTGTGTGTGTGCGTGTGTGTGTGCGTGTGTGTGTGTCAGTGTGTGTGTGTGTGTGTGTGTGTGTGTGTGTGTGTGCGCGCGCGCGCGCGCGCGTGTGTGTATTGCAGAATCCGTTGTTTCTCTGGTTTTATGACCCCCTCCACTCCCACTCTATATTTGTCACAAAGCGCTTAGAGCTTATTTAAGGATAAGCGCTATATAAGCAGCCATTATTATTATTATTATTTTTAATTAATTAATGTCAGTGTTTTGTTTAGTCATTTTAACTAATTCTGCCCCAAGACCGAAATCCCCAAATTTTGAAGTTGTCCTCTGAAGACTGCGTTGCAGTGCAGGACACAGATCCACCATGAAAGGTCAAGGGTGATGCCAGAAAAGCTTGGCGCCCAAAGACGCCAAGCTATTCTGACATCACCCTTGAACTATCATCGTCGATCTTTATCTTGCTGTGGTGTGTTTGGGGTAGAATGAGTTGAGTGTTAGTTTCTTCATCTGGGTCTTTTTCTATTGTTCGTATTTTTCCACACTTTTTAACCCGCATCATACTGAGGCTGAAAGCTTCACGAATTTGTACACTGCTATATATGCAAGCTACATTACAGTACTTGCAGATAAGGACATAGACCAATGGCTTTAGTTCAAGGGTGGTGCCAGAATAGCTTGGCGCCTAGAGGCGCCAAACTATTTTAGCACTACCCTTGGACTATTTTAGTCATACCTGTTGCACCCACTGGTGTATTCCGAATGATAAGGGTTATATTCAAAATGCTATGTTGCTGTTTGTCTCAAACTCCAGAGTACATAAAAAAATGTCCCTTAATTTCCAGAATACATTATCTTGATTCTCACATAAATGCCATGATAAACTGTTTTGCTTTGTTTAAATGTTTAAAAGATTTCCTCTGTGAAAATCATAATCTAAAGATTCGGGGCCAGTGTTCATTCAATTTTGCACCATACAATGCTACAAATGTTAATGTGTACATACACATTAAGTGAAAAAAAAACAACAACAAAAATAAATGTGAAAAAAAGTATTCCATGAACTTGACCTTATTTCAGACGCCTAATGTTGTGAAGACACCCATTTTAATAATAATAATAATAATGAGTATTTATATAGCGCTTAATCTTACTCAAAAGCTCTAAGCGCTTTACAATCTGTACACAAAAATAAAAATACAATGACATATGCACATAACAAACAAAACACAATGCCCGAACACACCACTTTTACAATAAACTAAACAACAATACATACATAATAATTTATATTCTAATTAACATTCAGTCTAAACAAGGAGGATTGCAGAACTACAACTAAGGCATCAAACACTGGCAGTTACTCAAAGTAAAGCTTGAAGAGGTGAGTTTTCAACGACCTCTTGAAGTCAGAGACAGACTCACTGTTTCTGACCTCAAGAGGAAGTGTATTCCATAACACTGGGGCTTGATAAACAAAAGTGCGCTGACCAAATGTTTTAGTTTGGACAGAAGGTACACACAACTTCCGTTTATCAGAAGAGGAGCGGAGCTCACGAGAGGGTGTATACACGTGCAGCAAAGAGGACAAGTATTCTGGGCTGGTGCCTGAAAGACAGTTAAAACAGATTGACATAACTTTGTATTGAATACGTGAGGACACAGGTAGCCAGTGAAGGGACTTCAAGATGGGTGTGACATGCTCAGTCTTACGGACTCTCACAACAAGCCGGGCTGCATTGTTCTGAATTTTTTGGAGGCGATCAATGAGATACTGAGGGCAGCCACAAAGCAAAGAGTTACAATAATCTAGCTTGGACAGCACAAATGCACAAACTAGTGTTTTAGTGGCTTCCACGGTCAGCAGGTGACGAACTGAACTAATACGACGAAGTTCCAGATAAGCGGATCTACACACTGCACTGACATGCTGTGACATAGATAATTCGCTGTCAAGTGTAACACCCAGGTTTCTCACACTCGCAGAGAAACCAATGGGTGTTCCATCCACAGACAATGATGACGGTAAAGACAGGGACGAAGATAATCTTGGATTAGCTACCAACATTGCTTCAGTTTTGCCATCATTTAACATCAGTTTGTTGGTGGTCATCCATGATTTGACATGGTCAATGCACTGGCTTATACTTTGGACGGCATTCACAGCTCGCTCGACAGTATCACTTTTGTACATCTGCGTATCATCTGCAAATGCATGATGGGAAATGGAGCGACTACAAATCAGGTCGGACAGGGGCTGAACATGCAGTAAGAACAATACAGGTCCTAGGACCGAGCCCTGGGGTACACCAAACCGAAGAGGTGATGGCTCAGAACGACAGCCGTCGACAGAAACAATCTGGGATCGTTCAGTCAGGTATGAACTAAACCATGCCAAGACTGTGCCTTCAATGCCAAATACAGATTGAAGACGGCACAGCAAAATTTCATGGTCAATAGTGTCGAAAGCACTGGACAGGTCCAGCAAAGCAAGGACTGTGATCTTACGCTCGTCCAAAGCACAAAGCAGGTCATTGAATATCTTCAGCAAAGCTGTTTCAGTGCTACGATGGGGACGATATGCAGACTGGAATACACTGAACAGACTATTAGAGTTGACATGCTTTAAAGTTTGAACAAGGACAATTTTTTCAAGAATCTTTGATAGAAATGTAAGATTGGAAACTGGGCGATAGTTTTTCAGTACATTTGGGTCTAAAGATGGTTTCTTCAATAGGGGTTTCACAAGTGCAGTCTTGAAGCTTTCAGGAAAAATACCAGTGGAGAGAGAGAGTTGTTGATGACTTGTGTAATGGCAGGCAACACTTCATCCAGGCACTCGTACAACAAGGGAGTGGGTATGGGGTCTAACTCACAAGTTTTGGGGGCAGTGTTTGTGATCACCTTTCTGACATCATCCTCTAGCACAGGTTCGAAGGTTGACTGTAATGCCAGTTTTTGTGTGAGAGGCACCCACTTTATTGGTAGAAACCCATTTTTTCTCCATCCAGTGGCTCTGTTTCTAGAAAATGTCTATTTTATTTTAAGTTATAGAGCTTAGTTATAAGGTGAGTTCTAAACATTGACATCAATTTCAGAGCCCTAGAATAAATAGAAATATGGGAACCCATTTTCACATAAAATGGTAGGTAACCCACTCTGAGGCTTTTGTCTCCATGTGTGTGTGTGTGTGTGTGTGTGTGTGTGTGTGTGTGTGTGTGTGTGTGTGTGTGTGTGTGTGTGTGTGTGTGTGTGAGACAGCGACTAGAACCCGCATTTGTGGACGGACAAGCTTAAAACTTTAGGATAAAATTATGTTCCCTACGTGAATTCTCCCCAAGCATTTTTTTTTTTTTAGTTTTTAATTAGTTTACACGTTGACAATAGAATGTTCGTTTCACAAAAAACACAAGAAAGGCAAAAGCCATTATGGCTCACGTGTATGACCGATTTACATATGTGTGACCTTTGTAACAAGGCCTGGCTTCTGCAGCAGCAAAATCCATGTTTTCTCAAAATGTAAGCATTTTTCACACATCTGTCAACCCCCCGTGACCCTTGACCTTTGTGACGAGTCGACTAAATTAGTATGCATAGGAAGGTCTTATCATCAGCTATCTTTGTACCAAATTTGGTTGAAAAATTTGCACAAATTTGGGAATACCTACAATTTTATTTAAAAAACATCAGCATTTTACACACATTTGCCAGCCTCTTGTGACCCTCGACCTTTCCAAGGGATCATCCAAATTAGTATGCATAGAGAGGTCTTACCATCAGGTATCTCTGTACCAAATTTGAGTTTTAAGTTGTGAATAGTATTTGAGAAAAAACATCTTTTGTCAAAATATGGCTATTTTAGACCTATTCCCTGAGCTCTCATGACCCTTGACCTTTCCGAGGTCTCAACCGAATTAGAGTGCATAGAAAGGTCTTTCCATCAGATATCTCTGTAGCAAGTTTGGGTTTAAAGTTGTGAATAGTTGAGAAAAAAAACATCTTTTGTCAAAATATGGCTATTTCGGACCTATTTCCTGAGCCCTTGTGACCCTTGACCTTTCTGAGGGTCATCCAAATTAGTATGCATAGAAGGTTTTACCATAGTACCATAGGTCTTACTATCAGTTAACATTTGGGATACCAAGTTTGGGTTTGAAGTTGTGAATAGTATTTGAGAAAAAACATCTTTTGTCAAAATATGGCTATTTTTGACCTATTTCCTGATCCCTTGTGACCATGACCTTTGTGAGAGTCACTCAAATTGGTATGTTTAGAAAAGTCTTACCATAAAGTATCCTTGAGCCAAGTTTGAAGAATGTGGCTTGAATAGTCTCCGAGAAAATGCCAACGTTAAAGTTTACCAGGGACGACCGCGGACGGACGACCACTGGCCCAAAACATAAACTCACCGTCTTTTGCTTCGCACGTGAGCCAAAAACCGGTTGATCCGCATTCGAGTCCGTAATTTTTGTTATTCTGACTAGGCACTTTGCATACAGCTAGATTAAAGGGAGATATTGAACGAGTTCGTAATCCAGCGTTGTACTTCTTTAACCTTTTGAATAATAATTAATTCATTTTTGCAAGTTTTGGATCCACTATATACTCCCATCACACAGTCAGCCCTGAAAGAGGCTGTGGGGGACAAAACAGTCAGCCCTGGAAGAGGCTGCGTGCCTTCGGAGTGACGTGAAACATCAAATTCATCGTCACTGTGTACACGGCGTGGTGATCCAGACTAGCGATGCCATGACGTGAAGCTTATGGCGACATCAATTTGCTGCTCGTGCTATCTTTCTTCAGAATTCCTGTCGTTAATGACATGAGCTCACAGAGTCGGGCGTACTAATGGCGGGATGCGCCGTGTGTCTGTAAGTATTTGTGCGCGCCGGCGTGTGTGTTGATCAAAGGTTGGAGAGATTAGAGTGGAGGGAAATGGATCTGAAGGAAAAGCTCAGTTACAAAGAAGAACAGCTCTGAAACAAAAACAAAAACGCATGTGAGTTCCAAACAATACGGTAGACTTTGGGATAAAATCCTCTTTTTTATGCCCCAAACAAAAAGTTGGAACTCCCACCCCACATCGCCTGGGGTGTAACAGGTCTTTGTAAAGATTAGGCAATACATGAAAATAAAATACCGATTTCAGCACTTATAAATTGCCTATCTCAATTATCTAAAGCGTTACACTAAAGGAAGTTGGTAATTCAAAATACACGGCGGTCGGCACGGCAAAGCAAACAGCAAACTGAACTGCATTAGAACAATGTTTGGGGTACATCTCTCTTGGCTTGACTTCGCGAACGAAGATTCTATAGGGCTTGCCCACGTCGTCTGCAGGCACTATTTTCGTGGCTGCGGAGGCCAATCCGGGACAGGCAGGTTCGACCGCAGTGGCTGCAGGGGAAGGTCTGGTCAGGGTTCTGAGTTACGACAACTCTGTTTTTTCTTCTGAGCCGCTTGTCCTTAAGGTTAGCTCTGCAAGAGTCCTCAAAGGAGACGGCCGCCTTGTGAATGGTGGAGCGCCAGGTGTCACGGTCCGCAGCAAGCGAAGACCACTGGCGGTGGTCGATTTGGCAGGCACTAAGTGACTTCTTGAGACTGTCTTTGTATCTCTTCTTTGGTGCCCCTCTGTCTCGGTGTCCAGTGACGAGCTCGCCGAACAGAGTGATCTTGGTTAGGAGATGATCCTCCATCCTGGAGACGTGCCCCGCCCAGCGAAGCTGTGTCCGCAGCAGCAAAGCCTCGATGCTCACAGTTTCAGCCTGTTCAAGGACCTCGACGTTGGTGACATAGTCACTCCAGTGAATGCTGAGGATGGTACGCAGGCAGCGCTGGTGAAAGCGTTCGAGGAGTCGTAGTTGGCTGCGGTAGAGGGCCCAGGACTCGGCACCGTGCAGCAGGGTGGTGAGGACGACAGCTCTGTACACGCTGATCTTGGTGCCTTTTTCAGCTGTTGATTGTGCCACACCCGCTTGAATAGTCGCCCGAAAGCACTGTTCGCTTTTGCCAGCCTGTTGTCCAGCTCCTTGTCCAGCTTGGCGTCTGACGTGATGATGCAGCCAAGGTAGGTAAACTGGTGTACAGACTTCAGTTCGGACTCACCGATGGTGATGTGGGGAGGGCGATGCTCTTCCTTGGGTGCCGGCTGATGAAGGACCTCTGTCTTTTTCAGACTGACCTCGTCCAAAGAGCTGGGCGGCATCTGCGAAGCAGGACGTAATGCGCTGCAAGGCTCTCTCTGTGTGTGCAACGAGGGCAGCGTCATCAGCAAAGAGCAGTTCACGAATCAGTTGGTCTAGGGTTTTCGTGTGGGCCTGCAGTCGTCTGAGGTTGAACAGGCTGCCATCGAGACGATACCTGATGTACACTGCGTCGTCATCGTCGAGGTCCACTGTGGCCTGCTTCAACATCATGCTGAAGAAGATGGTGAAGAGGGTCGGTGCCAGCACGCAGTCCTGCTTCACGCCGTTGCGAATGGGGAATGGTTCTGAGAGGTCACTGTTTAGTCTGACCTGGCCTTGCTGGTCCTCGTGGAGCAGGACGATCATGTTGAGGAACTTTGGGGGACAACCTAGTCGCTCCAGGATCTGCCACATACCTTGCCTGCTCACAGTGTCAAACGCTTTTGTTAGGTCGACAAACGTTACGTACAGCCCTTTGTTCTGCTCGCGGCACTTCTCCTGAAGCTGTCTCAGCACAAAGACCATGTCGGTGATACTCCTGTTGGCTCTGAAGCCACACTGGCCCTCTGGGAGGTGGTCTTCAGCGATGGCAGGTACCAGCCGATTCAGGAGCAACCTTGCGAGAATTTTCCCGGCAATGGACAGCAGGGTAATTCCACGATAATTAGAGCAGGCAGACTTCTCTCCTTTGTTCTTGTACAGGGTGATGATGACTGCATCACGGAGATCCTTTGGTAGTGTTCCTTTTTCCCAGCAGCAGAGAAAGAGGTCGTGGAGCTTGTTGTGCAGTACTGGGCCTCCATGTTTCCAGATCTCTGGCGGGATTCCGTCAATGCCTGCTGCTTTACCACTCTTGAGCTGGTGGATGGCTGTGAGGGTCTCTTCGGCGGTGGGCGGTTCGTCCAATTCAACCTTTAGTGGAAGGTGTGGGATTTGGAGGATGACTGTTACTTGAACAGTGCGCTCAGCGCCGAAGAGGTCCTGAAAGTATTCCGACCAGCGGTTCAAGATGGAGGTATTATCTGTGAGGAGTGCCTGTCTATCAGCGCTTCGCAGGGGACTTTGTACCAGGTGCCTAGGGCCATACACTGCTTCCAGTGCTTCGTAGAAGCCCCTGTAGTCACCGTTGTCAGCGCAGAGCTGGGTCCTCTGTGCGAGTCTGGACCACCACTCGTTCTGGAGCTCTCTAAGCTTGAGCTGGAGACTGCTGCAGATGAGGCGGAAGGCAGACTTCTTCACAGGGCAGGAAGGCTGGGCTAGGTGGGCCTGGTGGGCGGCTCTTTTTTTTTTTGCTAGAAGTTCCTGGATCTCTACGTCGTTTTCGTCAAACCAGTCTTTGTTCCTCTTTCTAGCAAAGCCCAAGACTTCCACAGAGGATTTTACAATAGCAGTTTTAAGTTGTTCCCAGAGTGTTTCAGGGGAGGAGTCTGCTGGATCAACTGTGTCTTTGAGCATGCGCTGTAAATCGGCCTGAAGGGCAGCTTTCTTGTCGTCACGCTGAAGACTGGCAACATCAAGCTTTTTCTTGGGGGGCCCCCCCCTTTCTTGGGTTTCAGCTTGAGGCGGAGCCTGAGTTTGCAGCGAACAAGGCGGTGGTCAGTGTGGCACTCTGCGCTGGGCATCACTCTGGTGAGGAGGACGTCACTGCGGTCCCTCTGACGCACTAGGACATAGTCGATAAGGTGCCAGTGCTTGGAGCGAGGATGCATCCAGGTGGTCTTTCGACTGCCCTTTTGCTGGAAAGTAGTGTTGGTGATGACAAGTTGCTGCTCTGCACAGAGCTCCAACAGTAGGCGACCATTGTCATTGCAGTTCCCAACGCCATGCTTGCCGAGGACTCCTTTCCAGGCTTCAGAGTCTTGGCCCACTCTGGCGTTGAAGTCGCCAAGGATGATGACTTTGTCGTCTGCAGGGGTGCTCTGCAGGAGGCTGCGCAGGTCAGAGTAGGACTTGTCGTTTTTCTGCAGGCTCTGCCAGGAGGGTGACGTATTGCTGGTGTCTCAGTGGGAGGCGCATGGACATGATGCGGTCGGAGTGACCCGTTGGTAGGTTTTCCAACTTAGTCGCAATGGGGGTCTTCACCATGACGCCCACGCCTGAGAGCCGTCTTTTTGATGCAGGCCTGCCTAACCAGTAGAGGGTGTAGCCAGCGCCAAGTTCTTGGAGGCTGCCTTCCTCCGGAAGGCGTACTTCGCTGAGCGCGGCGATGTCGATGTTTAACCTCCGCAATTCATGGGCAATGAGGGCGGAGCAACGTTCAGGGCGTCCGCTGTCTGCTGTGTCGAGCATGGTTCGGATGTTCCAGCATGCTACTTTGAGTCCGGTCGTGGTCGTCATGAGAGTGGATCCATTGTTTTTTCTTGTTTTCTGACCGCATGAGAAGATGCCCGTTGACCGCGGCTAGCCAACTGGGGTTAGGCCACCTTTTCTAGGCCCCTCTCCGTGTGTAGCAAGCAGTGCTGTCCCTAGAGAAGGCTGCTTGGTCGTTCAGGGTGTGCCGAGTGACGTTGTCATCCCCAGGTCAACATCAGGCCGCGACCAATATCCTGAACCGCCTGCATGCAGGTTTGAGACTGCGGCTTCCAGTGACATCTTTCACCTGCCGTTTTGCCCCTTGCCCATCGCTACAGGACTTGGAAAGTTCAGTGTCATAGTCTGTGGGCGTTTCCTAAAGCCTGCGGGGTGGAGCATTTTTGGTGGAGTGCAGTGTGCGCAGTACTGGCCCCACCCTTTAAACCCTTGGTTCGTTTGCCATGGCCTAGCAAGCTGGGACGGTGGCATCGAGGTCCTCGGGTCGTAGGTTTTATATCAGACTGTCCTTGTCTTAGTCTCTGGCTCAACAGCCTTCCCGAGACACGGGGGCTTTGATGTCAGGGGTTTCCTCCCTTAGCCTTTCCGCAGCCAAGCGGCCAGGTCTGCAAGGCAGCAGGGGACTCGTGGGGGCCGGGGTCGTCTATGTCCCGTGCAGATGTGAACATCTGCCCACTGCCCAGACGGTGACACTTACCAGAGGAGAAAAATCCAACGCCGTATCGAACCTCGCACCTTTGGCATTGGAGGCAGACGCCTTAACCACTGCGCCACTTCCCCGCCGTTTGGGGTACATACTGACAGTAAATCAAATCATTTGATCTTTAACCCCTTGACTGTTACGGGCGGAAAAGAAGACTAGTTACGCGGGGTTTTTTTTTCGCCGAAAGGTATCGTAAGTAGCAGTCAAGGGGTTAAAATATGTTATTGAACACATCAGCTGAAGCTGCACCTAGGCCGGACTTGTCATCTGAACACTGAGCGCGGGACTACCCACGATATCGATAGACTACCAATCAAAAAGTATCACTGCAGACTATACTTTTTCCCCCAACTCACAGACTTTCGCCCTACACCACGCCACCCTCCCCCCCCCCCCTGCCCCCACCCCTCCACCCTTCGCAACCCTCCGTCCCGTCCCAACTCTCTTTCTCTCTCTCTCTCTGGCCGCCGCTTGTTTTCACGCTGTTTGGCACATCCCGATTTTATCTGATTAATCATTATAGAGGCTTGCGGGCCCGCTCTCAGGCCAGTTTGTTCGACCAAGCGTCAGCAGCAAGCAAACCTCCATCAACTGCAAGAGGCATAGATCCTCATTAGGATCTATGCCTCTTGCTGTAACAGTACCCCTTGCTATCCCCTACGCAGAAGACCGCAAAAGCGTCAGTAATAAGTCCACATGATCAGCAAGCTCGTACTGTAGTTCTGCATTAGGCACAGATCCTCATTCGCCTCGACCATGACGGGGCTCTAGTATCGATGTCTCTTGCTGGGCGACAGGATCAGTATAATCTAAACTCTAACGCAGGAGCTCGAGGTCATGAAGACGCCGTTAGTACTAATGGGCGAGAAACCATTAGGGAGATACAGACGCGCCGCTGGACTACCTATCGCTCATCACGTCACTTCAAGAGGGTCGCTGGAAACAACTCTGGCACTAAGTGAGCAAAACCGGGGAGAGAGTCACAAAGTGATTGTGATTACACCGGCGGTGAAAGTCCTATCGGTATACAATACTCTGGAGAACACAATTTTAAAATAATGGAGTATACAATATTAACCCATTAAACCCCAGAGCCGCATTTCCGAATATTTGGAGGTGCTAACTAACGACTTCCTAACGGTTGCACGTGATGCATCGATCTTGATAATTCAAGGGTAGTGCCAAATTAGCTCGGAGCCTTCAGGCGCCAGGCTAATCTGGCACTACCCTTGAATTATCATAGTCGATCCATCACCTGCTGTATCGCATCGGGGCTAAAAGGTTAAAATGATAACCGATTAACCCATTCTACCCCAACACCAAAATCCTTAAATTTTGCCGTTGTCCTCTGAAGACTGCATTGCAGTGCAGGACACAGATCGACCATGATAGTTCAAGGGTGATGCCAGAATAGCTTGGCGCCCTTGAACTATCATGGTCGATCCTTATCTTGCTGCGTTGTGTCGGGGGTAGAATGAGTTAAGGGAAATAACTCGTCTTGGATTTCAAAACGCTGTTTGAGTAAAGGAAACAACTATTAGTCATATTTGGTTGTGATTACACTAGTGGTACAATAAAGGAGTGGCACAATTTTAAAATCATACAATTTAAAAATAATCTAGTAAGGGAAACAACTCTTTAGTCATTTTAGTTGTGATTACACTGGCGGTAAAATTCCTACCAGTATACAATACTATGGAGAATGTAATTTTAAAACTATGAATATACAATTTTAGAATAATCGAGTAAGGGACATAACTCAAGTCTTGGCTTTTTGAATACGTTGATTGTGTAAGGGAAATCGAGTCACTTTGAGTCACTAATCGTTAAAAATATGTGTTTGGTTAGCTTGTGTTAATGCCATATATTTTAGCATGTCACAATAAAAAATCAACAAACAAATCTGAAGCATCATTACATGATGCTCTCAATTCGATTATTTTGCAAATAAATTTATGACCATCTTTGGAAACAACAACAATAACAACAACATACAAACATCTAACAAAGAAACAAAAACGACAGAAAAGAGTACCAACGAATACTTGCCTGTTGGTAACTTTATTCTGTTGACGTCGTTTGGATTGTTAACCCTTTCGTCTCAGAACAAAATGACTTTTATTCTGTGGAATTGAAGTCATTTAGTTCTGAGAGGGAAAGGGTTAAATTTATTTATGTACCACGTAAAGAAGATTGCGGGTTCGTGTAGCCTGCAGGCAAAATGGGAGGGGGAAGTACTTTCTGGTAGTACGAAGTGTGGTTCTGCCAATATCACTGTCCTCCGGCAGGGGCTTATTTTGATCGGTTTATCTGCTGCATTTCATCAACTGTGTCAGCTAGAGAGAGAGAGAGAGAGAGAGAGAGAGAGAGAGAGAGAGAGAGAGAGTGTCCATCCTTGGGTTAACTCCACAAGTGTGCCTCCGCCCCTTGACCGCAAGAGGAATACATTCTCAAGAGCCCCTCCAGATGTAAGGGTTTATGAGGATCTATGCCTCTTGCAGATGGAATGAGTTCAGTGGAATACCATACATCCGCCACACATCCACCACAACAACACAAAGCCAACTCCACTCCCACGCGAGCCAGTGAGCAACTGCTCCTTGGACCAACGTCCACAGTAAGTTGTCTGTGTCGACGTCGGCCTCACGGATATTTGCTTCCTGGGCGAGTGCGCACTTCACGACTGAACTGATCGCCCGGAAGGACATCAGTTCTGACCGTTGCCAACAGCGTTTACAATAATTCTGCCGTACTGGCATGATGCAAACCTTGACGGCCTCCTCGTAAGACGTTTATGCAAATGGAACTCTCCTTTCCAAGAACCAAGTTTAGTCCCTCCAAAGGCCACCAGTATCTGCGCTTCTTTAAGACCGTTTCTGTTGGTTTTTTTTCAGTTTTATTCGGTCCAAAACTTTCAAGGATAAAAATGTATGTGAGTATGTGTGCAAGACGCATACATAGATGCGATGCAGGGGCTCATTAGAATCTATGCGTCTTGAAGATGGAAAAGCTGACGGAGGCACAGTTTCTTGGACGACCTGAGTCAATTTTCCTTTACAACATAGTGCACCCGGCAGCGTCAGTCGTCAGTCTGAGAGAGTCTTCTCGCATAATTCAGTCAACTTCTGCCATCAGCTGTAGGCGAATTTCAAGTATTCAACAAAAAATGGTCGTCAATGATCCCCAAGACTGACAGAGTGCCTAGAAAGCAGGAGCCATGATAAATTATAGTTGCACACGAACAGTTCCGTCTGGGTACGCAAAGGCTTCAGACGTGAACTACAGCCTCTCTATTCAAAATAAATAAATACATATAACATAAAATGACAATAAATTTTTAATTATTATATTTTTTTTTTTTAAATTAAAATAATTTCAGATCCAGTCTGACTCATCTTAAACGTGCATCTCGCATCCTACATGTTTATCACGTCATCTCGGTTTGCGATTTGTACTAACTTGATAATAGTTGTCATGGAACGGAGCAGGATTTTCAGTGAATTACCCCGCTTAGAAAGAAAAACGCTTCGGATGAACAAGTACAAACCCCGTTTCAAAGATTTATAGATTTCAGGTTCAAACTCATTGTTAACCCCTTCAGTGCCAGTGAACGCAAAAAAATGCGCAAATTCAACACCTAATAGTCCATTCTAGGACTGCATCCACTCCAACTGGACTTTGTATCGTTGAAACAGCTAGGCCCCATTGCATTGAGGCAATCAGACTCCAAATGAGGGGCCCGTTGCCGTTTCGTCATTTCATTCATGCTGGCATAACCGTTAATATTCGGCCTCTGTGTTCCTAACGCGGAACACGTGATAGTTATAAATTCTCATTTATTAACAGCAGACGCAATGCATGTCTTTGAAAGCCGGGCAAATTCAACACCAACTGACATCAATCCAAGGAACACGGATATGAACAGAGTCAGACAGAGGCAAAAAAAAAAAACAAAAAAAAAACCTCATGAGCCCCCGCATATCCGGGGGTTTATGAGGTTCTTTGCCTCTGGCAGTTGTGTCACGGTGGTGCTCTCATTTTTCTGGCATGAAGGAGTTAAGGCATCTAGTATAAAACAGAAAGCACATCATTTTTACGATTCTAGTCTGTGATCACTAAGGTGCCAAGGGACTCTAAATTGTGGACTCTTCACGCTTCCTGGTATAATTCAAATTGCATTATGTCAGTTACCAATATGGTGCAGATAATGGGGCTTCCAGTGTAGGATAAAAGGTGTATTGTTTCAACACTTTATTCAAGCTAACCCGTGGCCGCTGGCACTGTTAATTAAGTTCCTTGGGCCTCAGGTAAACCTTTGCCAGACAAGGTGCATCTCATTTCATCACCTTTCCACGTTACCTGTCTATAGCAAAGTCGAAACAACAGTGAATGTTGCTCACCTGCCAAAGACACAGAACCTAATGAGTCCCGGCATTTCTCGGGGGGCACTTGAGATTCCATGCCTTCTTTCGGCAAAATATGCGATCTGTAACCTCTGTGTTCTGAGCACGAACTGCGATGGCTACGACGTCAGTCACTCCTTCTGTGAGCACAGTCTGCAAGAGACAAATCATTTCGGGGGGGGGGGGGGGGGGTGGGGGGGCTCATGAGGATCTATCTCAAATGCTGGCCAAAGTTACAGAACTGTTACCTCTATCTTCTCAACTCAAGGAGGTGTCCTGGTTTCATATGAATCCACAACGGTTGTCGTACTGTGACGCTATTCATCTTACATGTCAAAGTTAGTGCCAGAGCGGCGTGCACTGTTCACTGACTGCTCGCATCTGGTGATCGAACAGCATGTTAGCGAACGGTCTCTCTTGAAGGCAAAAGACAGTAATTCCATTTTCGTGAAAACGAGATTTCACTGTTTTCTACTGACAGAGTTACTGTTAACCCATCTTATCGTACTGGATCGCTGCAATACGCCATGACGAACCTTACTGGAATGGTGCAATACGCTAGAATAGGATTCTTACTGGACCGGTACAATACGCCAGAGTGACTCGTACTGGATCGGTGCAATGCGCCAGAATGATGATACTGGACCGGTGCAATACGCCAGAATGATACTGGACAGTTGAAATACACCAGAATGATGATACTGGACCGGTGAAATACGCGAGAATGATGATACTGGACCGGTGAAATACGCGGCCAGAATGACGATGCTGGACCGGTGCAATACGCCAGACGAAACTGGACCGGTGCAACACGCCAGAATGACGATACTGGACCGGTGCAATACGCCAGAATGACGATACTGGACCGGTGAAATACCCCAGAATTAATCTCACTGGACCGGTGCAATACGACAGAATAAATCTAATAGTCTAGCAGCTGCCCTTCATAGACGATCAGCCGTTTACGAGATAGTGATTTTCTAGAGAGTAACAAAGGTTTGGGTATATCAAAATGAAGTCTAGTTTGAATAAAAGCAGTGCGCACTCATTTTAAACCGCCGGAGGATGGAGACATTTTTCTGTAGCACATTTTGTTTCTAGTTCGCCTGCAGACGAAACCAGGACATTCGCAGCCATGTTCCCAGGGGATCAGTAGTTTACGCGGGTCTCATTGTTCCTGTATTCAGTGATAGTATGCACAATATGTCACTTAAAAGGATTTCATTTATTTTTTAAATAAAATTTGCACACTTAGGTATATTAAGAGAAGGAGCAGTTACGAAACGGCTTGCCTTGAACTCAAATATCGTTACTCAACAATAAGGTATCCCAAACTGATCACGTGATCAAAACATCGGCACACGCGGATTTCCCTGCGATGAATTTCGATGTACCGGCGAGTTCTTTTTGATTTGTTCTACAGAAGCGTGTTTGTTTACCAAAAAGGCGAACATGCAACGTTGCTTTGTGCATTTTTACATCTTGATAAAGGTTTGTCACGTTTATTTTCATTCACTTTACCACCGCTTTGCCCGTTTCATTTCGACACCACAGCAAAAAAAGGCTAACTTCGAAACCTATGTCCGAAGTGCAACATGTTGCATGCTGTAAAAGAGTGCCACACCACTAGGTTGTAACTGTCATGGCTGAACAAAGTTTCGGAACTTGATTAATTATTATTATACTGTAACACTTAATTCAATCAGTTGTACTGGCAAGCTATGTTGTGATGTGCGATCAGTGCCATGCAGTCTCGATCAGTGATCACTGATGGTACAGTACACTTGACACGTAAAAAATACACAGCACAATGTGAACACGCTTGGAAGTTCATGCAATGCTTTGTTTAAAATTAAACCCTATCTTGCTAGCATGCAGTAGCCTATTGCACAAAAGATGAACTATTTTGCTGCTGCATAGCTTAAAGTTTGTCTGCATTATTGCAGTTTGCTGCAAGATTCTTAGCAGCTGGCATTAGCACTGACACTCATATATTTGGGGATTAAAACGAGAAAGAAAACGGAGACAGGTAACACAGAGTGATCAAATGAATGAGATATGCTTTGTGATGAACAGCTATTTAAAGTAAGAAGGGGGGGGGGGGGGGGAGGCACATACTTTATATTGTGCACGTACTATTTCTTTCAGTGTTTCCATCACCCATCATAACACCATTGGCCTCGATGAGTTCTCATGTTTTATTTGAGTGATTTACAAAATACATGTACTTGCTACTGTTATATTATTTTCTTACTGGCTTTGACATTTTGCTGTAAGATTTACAGTCCCATACTTTAAGCCTGTCCCGACTAATGCACATGGAGGTTGACTGTATCATTGATATGTGTGTGTAGGCATCGTTTTGTTTGAGGTGGCAGTTTTGGCCTCACCTTTAAGTTGGGTGACCCTGTGCATGTGGCCACCAGTACTATTTACAGAACTGATGGCTGCATGTGCAGTGTGATTAACTGTACACATGAGATTTTTAGGTGGGCAGCTAAAATACAGGCAGTCAATACAAGCCACTTTCTTAACCTCAAATCTCTATATATAGGTTTTACAGCCCACTAATGGCAAGTAATGCCCATCAGTATACAATTGTGCATGTCTTTTGTGGGTGTTCTGTGGTTTTCCTTATCAATATGAACTGGGCAACCTATTGTTTGAAGTGATCAGTGGTGGCATTCAAAGGGAGGGGGGGGGGGGGGGGGGGGGAGGCACATACTTTATAATATTGTGCACATACTATTTCTTTCAGTGTTTCCATCACCCATCATAACACCATTGGCCTCGATGAGTTCTCATGTTTTATTTGAGTGATTTACAAAATACATGTACTTGCTGCTGTTATATTATTTTCTTACTGGCTTTGACATTTCGCTGTAAGATTTACAGTCCCATGCTTTAAACCTGTCCTGACTATCGCACATGGAGGTTGACTGTATCATTGATATGTGTGTGTAGGTATCGTTTTGTTTGAGGTGGCAGTTTTGGCCTCACCTTTAAGTTTGGTGCCCCTGTGCATGTGGCCACCAGTACTATTTACAGAACTGATGGCTGCATGTGCAGTGTGATTAACTGTACACATGAGATTTTTAGGTGAGCAGCTAAAATACAGGCAGTCAATACAAGCCACTTTCTTAACCTCAAATCTCTATATATAGATTTTACAGCCCACTAATGCCCATCAGTATACAATTGTGCATGTCTTTTGTGGGTGTTCTGCGGTTTTCCTTATCAATGTGAACTGGGCAGCCTATTGTTTGAAGTGATCAGTGGTGGCGTCATCTATAATTAATGTATGTGTGCATTTGGCCACTAGTATTGTTTACAAAGATGCTGTTTACAGAACTAGTGGCTGAGTATGCATATTAGTTATGTTATTGTTATCAGGTGTGGCCTTATCTGTAAGTTTTGGTGCCCCTGTGCATCACTGCATGAGGCCAACATTACTTTTCACAGAACTGATGGCTGCATGTGCAGTGTGATTAACTGTACACATGAGATTTTTAGGTTAGGCTAAAATACAGGCAGTCAATACAAGCCACTTTTTAAATCTCAAATCTCTATATACACATGTATATAGGTTTTACAGTCCACTAATGCCCATCAGTATACAATTGTGCATGTCTTTTGTGGGTGTTCTGTGGTTTTGTATGTGGGGTGGGGTTGAAAGCGGGGCAGTATGGCACCTATTACTGTGTATGTGTATGTACAAAACCTACATTACCCAAAAACATGAATAAATAATTTAAATAGTTATTTGGGTTTAACGCCACGCAGGTCGACTACGGCCACCCTCATGATGGT
Source organism: Semisulcospira habei (assembly GCA_036245525.1). Lineage (NCBI taxonomy): Eukaryota > Metazoa > Mollusca > Gastropoda > Semisulcospiridae > Semisulcospira > Semisulcospira habei. Next base: position 302,909,486 of record BTPG01000002.1, read on the forward strand.
TAAATGAATAAGATAAAGTAAGTCAAAGATACCTGGGGCATATGAATGCTAAGTAAAGGATAGATTATGAACATGCACAGATATACATTCTTTTGGTGGGTGTTCTGCGGTTTTGTGTGTGTAACTGGAGTGGGGTTGGGAGCGAGCGGTATGGCACCTATGACAATGTACATGTATAAGACATTTATTCACCAAGTAAAACGTTATAAGGATTTTTGTGTGGCATGGCGACAGTAAAATACATCCTCACTTGTAGGGCATTCATCATGTCATACACTCAGTTGGCGATCATCCTGTATAGAGCACTAAACGATAGATAATAATAATAATAATGTACATTTATATAGTGCTTAACTTCCAAATGAATGGTGCTCACAATATTAAACACTAATCAGTCATATGTCACAAATCATGGAATCACGTTGTTCCATGGATGGTGCTGTACTGAGGACAGCTTCTGGAAAGAAACTGCACCTGAATCGAGAGGCTCTGGCTTTCAAAGCACGGAACCGCCGGCCAGAGGGCAAAAGCTCGAAGAGATCATTGGCTGGGTGCGACAGATCTGACAGAATAGTACTGGTGGCCACATGCACAGAGGCATCATGGTGTATGTTCTTAGCCTGTATGCTGATGTGTATGTACAAAACCTACATTACAAACAAAATAAATAAATAATTTAAATAAATAAGATAAAGTAAGTCTAAGATACCTGGGACATATGCATGCTAGGTAAAGGATAGATTATGAACATACACAGATGTGCATGTCTTTGGGTAGGTGCTCTGCGGTTTTGTGTGTGTATTTGGGTAGGGGTTGGAAGCGGGCGGTATGCCACCTATTGCCATCTAAAATTCTATATATATGTGTATATTTTCTTCTTGTATGCTGATGTGTATGTACAAAACCTGCATTACAAAACAAACAAAAGTAAATAAATAAATAATTTAAATAAATAGTTATTTGGGTTTAATGCCGAGCAGGCGACTAATGTCATCTCGTGGCTGTTACATAAATAAGATAAAGTAAGTCAAGATACATGGGCCATATGAATGCTGAGTAAAGGATAGATTATGAACATGCACAGATGTACTTGTCTTTTAGTGGGTGTGTTCTGTGGTTGTGGAGTGGGGTTGGGGAGTGGGCAGTATTACCATGTATGTGTATGAGAACATCAGCATATGTATAAAAACCTACTTTACAAACAAATAAAAATAAATAATAAATTTTAATAAATAAAATACAGATAAATCAAAGATACCTGGGACATGAATACCAAGTAAAGGATATATTATGAACATGCACAGACTTGCATGTCTTTTAATGGGCGTTCTGTGGTTTTGTATGTGGGGTGGGGAGCAGGTGTTATGCACCTATTACCATATATATGTGTACATGTATGTTCTCATCTTGTATGCTGATGTGTATGTGCAAACATACATCACAAACAAACAAATAAGTAAATAAATAAATTTAAAAAATAATAAATTAATAAATAAAATAAGTCGGGGATACCTGGGACCTATGGATAGATTATGAACATGCACAGATGTATGCATATTGAAAAATAATTTCCTCTCCTTCGTGGCCACCACCATACCACCAGCGATCATGTACATCAAGGAATTCCTTCCATCCATAATTAAAAGGATAAATAATAAATAAATATGTAAGTGAATACATAAATGAATCAATAATAAATAAATAAATAAAACATGTAATACAATGGAGAGGGCTACTACCTGTATTGTGTCTCATGCAGTACCGATAAAGCTTGATCATAGTGAGGTTTTGTGAGTACTTGAGTGTGGATTGGTTGAATGGGTTGCAAAAACTACAATTTGTATATTTAGGTGTTTAGCTGAACAAGGTGATTTAGATGGAAACGGTTCGGAGATGGATTTCACTCTGCCTGGCTTGTGCTTAAGACCAGTCGGATAAGAGTTGCTTGACCAGTTACAAATCCCATCTCCACTAATAACAAAAGAGCAGACCTACACTTAGAGCCGTTAGGCTGGAAAAACGGACGAACAACATGCATGTTGTTTCCTGACATAAAGTCTGCAGAATGTTGAAGATGGTCGGCAGACACAATGCTCAACATGCACGACTAAGGTAGTTTACTTTCGATATGCTTTCCTCCCACAAATGAGACCCGAGTTCTATGGGAAAGGCTGTTTTCAAGACCAGGAAAAATAACGTATTTGACGTTTATAAGATGTACTTCAAAGTTCAAATCCAAAATAATCTCTGTTTCACTTCAGGAGCAAAGTAAAGCTGATTAACCGTGCGCGTCTGATTGACTTCTTTCGAAGGCATCTCGCTGACCGCCATTTTGAAACTAGCGACGCGAGTATGCTTACAGCATTAAAAATATTACTTTTAAAATTATTTTATCGTAAATATGTATGCATGTTTACTTGCTGATGATTTTAATTTACTCACTGGAATAAACGTGTAACTTGTATGCTCGAAATTTTCAATGTTATGCACAAAAAATGTCTTGCACCTTATCCGGGCGGTGTACGAGGACTGGTTCCCTCACATCGAAAAATAGCTTTCGAAAAACACTTCTACAAAAATGTCTCCATCCTAAGGACAAATATTGTTGCCATGCATAAACTATATGGCATTAGTACTTTCGTTTCGTACCTGCAAACCATTGTTACTCTTTTGACGAACTACTTAGTCTGCAGAAATTGCGAAAAGCTGCTGGACTATAACTGGACCGGGGCAATACGCCAGAATATGACGACACTGGACCGGCGCATCACGACAGAATAAACCGTAATGGACCGGTGCAATACGACAGAATGACCCTTACCGGGCCTGGATCGGTGTAATACGATAGAATGGCGATCCTGGACCGGGCCATCACAACAGTATGACCCTTAATGGGCCGGTGCAACATGACAGATCCGAAAACCAGATCGACCCTTAGTTAGGTGCTCTGGTGTAGCAGTTTTGCGAGAGGAACGTTGGGAACGCGTAATGATTCGAAAGCAATGTCGACCCGGCGTCACATTGGGCTACACCTTTTGAAACCTTGAGCACAAAATTCACACATTCGTGACGTGCTGCATTCGGATACGCGGCTTGAAGCCGCGTAGTATCCGGATGCGGCACGTCTCGAATGAGTTAACTGTGACTCAAACTTTTTCAACTGTGCTAAACTGACCTTAAAGACCTTCCAGAGACAACTTCCAGCCAATCAGGAATTCGTTCAGGCCGACAGGCTGGGTTCATCAAAACACGCTCCTTTACAGTCTCCATTCAAATGTAAATGGACCCCCGAGGTTTGCTGCCTCGTAGCGACAGAGTTGTCCTTTCTCAGTGTCGAGTCCCAGAGCCGAATTTCGGGAGCTGGTTCCGTCTCCGGCTCAGGATGCAAAGTGACCATGATAGAGCAAGACTACATCTAGAATAGCTTGTATCAGTGGCGCTGGACTGAGGCGCCAATAGTTTCTGCACCACGCTGAACTATCACGTTAGTATCCATTGCCTGTTAGAACAGGTTTGTATAGTTTAGGATGGAGCGTCTACTGGGCGCGATGTCAAAATATCGAGCTGCCATGCCTGAATGGCACTGAGACTCATGATGCGATGAGGAGGGTGCGTGAAATCTCCCATACAATGTGCAGCATCAGCATTAGATCGGCCATACTGGTAATTTTTCACAGAGCTCGCCCCCCACCCCCACCCCCGTCTGCAAGAGGCATAGATTCACATGAGAATTGATGCCTCTTGCCGGCGATAAGCGCTATTTGAATCAGCACTTTGAGTTGTCGCACCCGATACGCCTACAAGAGAATCTCGCTTCTATGCCATCAAGAGTCACTGAGGCTGCCACAGAATAAAGCACATCTTAGAATCAATGCAGCAACCTCAGTGTCAGCAAAAGCTATACGCCCCCCCCCCCCCCCCACACACACACACACTCAACAACAACAAAACAACAATAAGGCCCGTCCAGAACATTAAGAGCAACACTCTCAATTATTCAGAATCATTCTATACTCCTCTCTCTCTCTCTCTTCCCCCTCCCCCCCCCCCCCTTTTTTTTTTTTTTTTTTGGGGGGGGGGGGGGGAGGAGTATAGACTGATTCTGAATGAAAAGGACGCTTTTTGTCACATCAGTGTTTAGAACAATTGTAATCTGCTGGCCATACACGCAGAACTGAAGCAAAAAAAAGTGGCAGTACGGTAGGTACATAAATCAATGGCCACGCGTCATTGCCTTGTCTGTCAAGAATGCAAGTCTAGAGCTTCTCTCGTGCAGCTCGCGTGCCGGTCTCGTGAGAGACAATGCAGCAGAAATGTATGCCATCTGCAGGAGGCATAAGTCTTCATGAGACCCGGCTGCAGAGGCAAGGCCTCAAAAGCCGCTCCACGCTTCATGCTGCTCGTGATCAGTGTAGTTATTATTTTTTAAATTTTAATGTAAATCTTTCTTTTTTCAAGCAGAAGAACCTCGTCTGCAAGAGGCATAGATCTTTATAAGCACCTACAGTCGCAGGGGCTCATGAAGATCTATGCCTGACTCCGACTGTACTAAAGTCAGTCAGTCTCACATAATCTCTTTTTTGAACGGCCGTCACGAGATTATCCGGGATCAATGGACGTCTAAGAAAATGAACATCTTTTATTAGACTAGGCTCATGGTAACTAACGTATGCCTTTTGCGGGCCACGATCCGGCATGTCGGCATATAGAGCATGCTGTATTTTCAGAGGAGTAGCTTATCCAGGGTTTCAGGCTAAGAAAGTATCTGCCATCTGGTGGCAAGCGGCTGACCGGAACGCCAGGGGCAGCAACCGCAGACTGCATCAATCGGCACAGCCGTGTCCGAAAAGTCAGATCACGAACACTGAGTTGCAGACCGCCCTACATTGACTGACCTCACTCTACGTAGACTACGCATGCAAATGAACCCGGACTCTGCCGGTTCGCCGCAAAAGAAATAATTATGTCATATATTCTCAAGAGCCTTTCTGACGATCTGGTTCCCCTCTTCCCTGCTACTGGAAGACGATCGTGTTTATGAAATCTTTGTTAACGCAACGCCCCAAAACTTCATTGGTCCAAGGAACATGTATAGTCAACATTGGTCTCAGCAAGAGACAAAGATTGATTGTACATTGCTTAACGTCCCGACAGCAACAAGGCTTTCTCAGGACATGCCTGCACTGCTTGTGAAAAAAAAAAAAACACACAAAAAAACCCCAGAACATTGAATGTATGTCGCCAGCCGGTCAAATACGTTAAATAAACCTAACACATGGGGCCTAAATAAAGCTAAGACCATTTAGCAACACACATCCAATATCAAGAGCTACAGGCAGTGCAGACAGTAGGGAGAGTTTTAAAAAGGCAAATACAGGTGAATGGACAAAGGGTAGACAGAAACACATGCCCCAGAATAGAGAGAAAAACCCACCCTGTGGGGCTGACCAGGGTGACCCTGGGAACTAAAAAATACCTAACCCCACCCAAGTCCCCCAGGGCAGACCCGGGTGGGGTAAGAGACAAAGAACTTCATGAGCCCCCGCATCTGCGGGGGCTCATGAGGTTCTTTGCCTCTTGCAATTGGGTGGTATTTGCACTTTTCCCGTCAGTGAAGCGATTAGCAAAACTGAAAATGGACAAATAATAAAGTGGAAAACACATAACCGACTAGTTTTGTTACCCTTCCTTCAAAGTACTAGTACATGTTCGTCAGCTGTAACTTCAACAAATGACCTCAAGGTAGTGTAGCACTGAAACGCAAGCTGTCAACGAAATGTCACGTTGTCATGCTAATAAAGCGGAGATAAAAAAAAGTAATACTCAGTGGATCAGCCGTGTGTAATCGGCTCAGCCATATTTCTACTGTGATCTTGACTAATGAGAAAGGAACATTGATTGCCATGGCCGGGGGCCCCTTCCGGCACTTCCTTTTGTCACTGGCCGAAATCAGCCAACTTCCTCGCATCTGCATGAAGCATGGAGCCGCATGAATCCTTGCAAGTCGCAGAAGCTCATGAGGTTCATATTTCTGACGGAGGAGGCACTGGTGAACTGCCGTGGAGGGGGTTGGTGAGGTGGGGTGGGGGGGGGGGGGAGGAGAGGGGGGTTGGGGATTGGGGGAGGGGTCAGCCCGCGCTGTGGCTTATAAAGCCCATGGCTGAATGTCAATCGATAGGCAGTTCAATCGCTTTGGAGCCGTGCATTCTATAATAAATCGACAAAATGAAGAAGACCTTCTAAAACATATTGAAATTTAGAATTGTGTGCTGATCTGTGATTTTTGGATCTTACGGCTTTCAGCCGTTAGGCCCAAAATCACAGACCAGCACACAGAAAACGAACAGCAGGGAGCAACACAATAACTATGACTTGGTCAAAAACAGACGGACAGCCAGCCACATCTGTCGAACGAAAACAAACAGGCGGCAGGTGCGGGATCGTGAAAAAACAAATTCACTCACCTAAAAGAAGAACTCAGGCCGGGTTGAAGGGACTCCTATATACATGTCTCAGCCGAATACACGCAAGAGACACAGATCTTTCATGTGCTCCTACATCATGCAGAGGCTCATGAGAATATGTGTCTCCTGCAGATAGACAGCCATGTATTTCAAATAATGTTCCGTGCAGGTATGAGAGTTAACGTATTTAACCCAACGGCCACATTTTCCAATTGTTTGAGGTGTCACACAACGACTATGCACCAGTTGCATGAGATGGATCGACCATGATAATTCAAGGGTAGTGCCAGATTAGCTTGGTGCCTGAAGGCGCCAAGCTAATTTGAAACTGCCCTTGAATTATCATGATTGATCTATCTCCTGCTGTAGTGCGTCGGTGCCAACTTAGTTAAAGAAGTGCGATTTACCAATTTTCGGCAAGAAATGAAAACTGATTATCTAAAACTCTGTCCAAGTGTCACCCGTTGGTGAGATCAATATGACTGAGACATATGCAGTAGCCATATTTACTTATAGAGTTACGTCATTGTCTTTTTGTTAAGTCACGAGTTTTGTGTAAATGTGCAGATTATCCAAAAGCTCCTGGACACCTCTTGGAATCTCTACACGCGAATGTCACTTGAGAATCATAATTATAGTTGAAAAATAATTTGTTCATACTTCGTACATACACTGATCCACACACACACACACACACACACACACACACACACACACACACACACACACACACACACACATACACACACACACACACACACACACACACACACACACACACACACACACAAACACACACACACTGCCGTGAGATGTCCTTAGTCGCCCGCTCGGCGTTAAACCCAAATAACAAACTACACCGGCACACACCAGAGAGAAAGAGAGAGAGAGAGAATGAATGAATGAATGATACTTTATTTCTCAAGGATGGAAACAATAGGCGCACAGGCCTCTTTTCATGTTTGTCCTTGCTAAACTACAACATTAAAAGCAACATTAAAACAATTGATTGATTGATTGTACATTGCTTAACGTCCCGACAGCAACAAGGCTTTCTCAGGACGTGCCTGCACTGCTTGTGAAAAAAAAACTAAACAGAAAATTGAATGTATGTCGCCAGCCGGTCAAATACGTTAAATAAACCTACAACATGGGGCCTAAATAAAGCTAAGACCATTTAGCAACACACATCCAATATCAAGAGCTACAGGCAGTGCAGACAGTAGGGAAGAGTTTTAAAAAGGCAAATACAGGTGGATGGACAAAGGGTAGACAGAAACACATGCCCCAGAATAGAGAGAAAAACCCACCCTGTGGGGCTGACCAGGGTGACCCTGGGAACTAAAAAATACCTAACCCCACCCAAGTCCCCCAGGGCAGACCCGGGTGGGGAACATTAAAACAATATGTTAACAGCACAAAACAATCGGTTACACCCCACAGGTCACTTGTGTTACATTCCGATACAAGTTCCAAAGTCGCTGAAGATTACACACACACACACACACACACACACACACACACACACACACACACACACACACACACACACACACACACACACAGCAAAATGACAGGGTCTTGGGGGGGGGGGGGGGTACGATGTAAAGTGTGTTTATAGAAAGCGACTGCACACTTATGATACAGCTACTCATGTGTAGGAATTTAGTGAGCAGGCAAAACACCAAGATAAAGAGAGATATTATGTAAAAGCTAACAAGTGCAAAACGGAGGACCACAGGAAATCATTAACATGACTCTTTTGGGCATATTATCTACGTTTCTTTCAAGTTTGATCAGAGATGTATTTAAAAACTTTCGTCCTAAACAATGGAAGATGTCTCGTTTGGTGTATATGTGGAGGAAGTGAGTTCCATAAATAGGCACCCGCGTACGAAAGGCTGGATTTAAACAAGTCAATTCGGGGCCGTTCAATGACGAGACTGTTCCTCAAAGTCAGTAGACTCTTTCGCTCTCAGTGAAAAGCTTAGCCAGGTAGAGGGGGGCTTTCCCGTTCAGTGCTTTGTGCATAAGTATGTACTTATTAAACGTAAGGTGTTGATGTAAAGGAAGGAGCCCTGTTGCCTGAAGCTTTTCCTCCAAAGTTAGAGAGGGGATTGGGAGGATCAGTTTAACTGCGCGATTGTATAGAGAATTGATCCGCTTAAGGTTAGCCTTACTACAGCCGTCCCAAATAGTAGATGCGTAGTCAATGTGAGGTTTAATGTAGGAGTTGAAAAATAGCTTTCGTGTCTTAATATCAATGATAGATTTTAATCTTGACAATAAAAATAGCTTCTTTGATAATGTTTTCCCTAGTTGTGTTAGATGGGGCAACCAGCACAGTTGGTCATCAACAATTACCCCGAGGAGGCGATATTCCTTGACTTGCTCAATGGTAACTGAATCAAAAGAGAGGTTAAGTGAATGGGGGCGGAGCTGATGCTTTTGGCGTGTTGTGATTAGCATGCTTTTCGTTTTGGATGGATTTACAAGCATTTGATTATTTTTGCACCACAGTGAGACCTCCTGAAGACAAAGCTGAAGATTGCTTGATATTTCAGGTACAGTTTTCCCGCCAGCGTGAAGAGTTGAATCATCGGCAAACATGTCACATTCGGTATTTGGATTGGATATATAAAGTGGAAGATCATTTATAAACAAACAGAAAAGTAACGGCCCTAGTATGGATCCCTGGGGCACGCCATACTCAACACTCTTTTCAGAAGAGAAGGTAGCATTGATGTACACAGTTTGAATTCTCCCTACGATATATGAACGAAAGAATGAGAGTGTCCCTGGGCTGTTCTTGTTAAAGTAGCAGTCTAGTTTCTCTAATAAAATTTCGTGGTTTATAAGGTCGAACGCTTTTTTTTTAGGTCTAGAAAGACAGCACCAGACATTTTGTTTCTGCTGATGTTGAGCAGCCAAGTGTCAATCATATGAACCAAGGCAGTGTGACACGAATGTTTAGGGCGAAAACCAGATTGATATTTATTCAGGAGAGACTTTTCTTCCAGGAATTCGAGAAGATGTTTGTGTACATGCTTCTCAATAGGCTTCGATAGAATAGATAATATGGATATAGGCCGAAAATTATTTGGATCAGATGTGTCTTTTGTTTTAGGTATAGGTACCATTTTAGATTTTTTTGAAAGCCGCCGGAAAAATATTATTTTGAATACATAGGTTGTAAATGTAGGTTAAGCTTTCCACAATGTATGGAAGAGAAAGTTCGAGGATAAAACCATTGATGAGAGAGAGAGAGAGAGAGAGAGAGAGAGAGAGAGGGGAAGGAGAGAAAGAGAGAGAGAGAGAGAGAAAGGGGGGGGGGGGGAGAGAGAGAGAGAGAGAGAGAGAGAGAGAGAGAGAGAGAGAGAGAGAGAGAGAGAGAGAGAGAGAGAGAGAGAGAGAGAGAGAGAGAGATGATGAATCTTTATTTATTCAGGATAAAGCTATTAGGCAACTCAATGCCTGTCTTACAAGCTGTCCTGTAAACAAACAACATAACAGGAAAATAAACATAGCATGCAAATAATAACAATAATAATAATAATAAGAAGAAAAACTACGGAAAAAAAACAAACACAATAGGTGAATCAATGAAAGGGGAAAAAAAAAAAAAAAAAAAAAAAAAAAAAAAAAAAAAAATTCGTATTGGAGAAGTAGTAACTGCCACCAACACAAAAGTAAGAGAAATAAATGAGTGCATAGCATTAATATTATACTCAGCTAAGACAGTGTCAAAGAATCAGCAGCATCAAGAGCATATAGCGACACCGACAAGACCAAGGATTATCAGTTTACAAATGTAAGGAGAAAGAGAAAATACTTGACTTTCACGTGTTATCAACAACAATACTCTGATATGGCAAACTGTGAAGTCAGGCTGAATGGAAGTGCGTTAGCAAAGCTCGTTTAAAATGGGTTTTACCTGAACATGTTTTAATGTTCAATGGCAATGAGTTCCAGACAAAACTGCCCGAAAATAGAAGGCTTGACTTGTAGAGATCTATCCTGGGTCGGGGTAAATGAAGCAAGCCATGTCTCGTGTGTAGCTGATGCCTAGGGCTGAAGTTAAATAGCGTGCACAGATATTCGGGGACTTGATAATGAAATATTTTGTGCATGAGGACGCATTTGTTAAATTTGAGTTGTTCCTTCAGTGGAAGCAGGCCCAGAGATTTTATCTTTTGGTCTGTGGAAGTAGGGTGTGGAATAATTATTTTAACTGAACGACGATATAGCAAGTTGACTTTTTTAATATGACGTTCGCTGCATTCGTCCCACAAAGAGGACGCATAGTCACAGTGGCTCTTAATGTGCGCGTGAAAAAACAATGTACAGCACTTTGTAGAGAGAGAGAGAGAGAGAGAGATGATGATGATGAAACGTTTTTATTCAGGATAAAAAGTTTTAGGCATAGCAATGCCTATCTTCCAAACTGTCCTGCTACTCTACACATATAAAAATATATCAGACGATACAGAAAAAGATAAAACAAGTGTAAGTAAAAAGACACCCCACCCCCCCCCCCCCCCCCCATTTCAGAGAAAAAATAAAAATATAAAAATATAAATGAGTAAAAAAAAAAAAAGAACTTAAAATATATATATATATATATATATATATATATATATATATATATATATATATATATATATATATATATATATTATATATATATATATATATATATATATATATATATATATATATATATATATATATTCTTTACTTTTACCAAAGGCGTCGCCCAAAGCCAAAAAAATGCACTCAATCAGATTAGCTCCAAGGGACGTATTTTTTCATTAAATTCTGAGAATGCTGTGCTAAAGCTATGGAATTCCAGGCTGGTAAGCTTGCATTGTGTCATCAGGATATCAGCTGTCCTTTTTTTATGACTGCATCGCTCACAAGATCTTTTGAGCCTTCCACTGAACACCTACTATATAGAGCAGTAGGGACTATACCCAGGCGTCCCGCCATCCGCTGGAGAATATCCACAAACAGTCACTTTAGCACAAACCGTACCATGTGACCGTGATATAAAAACCCCGATAGCGAAAAATGGCGGACGTTTTGCAGCCCTCTCGATGACGCATCTTGGATGCCAGTTTTGTTCTATAAAAGATCGCCAAACGTTTCAAAGTTACTTAGTGTTGTTCGAAACAAGAAGCACACTCAGTACTGGAGACGGCAACGTCATGACATATTTTAAATTACGTCATACGTCTATTATGTATAAAGGTATATCCTTTGACGTCAGTCATGTCTGGCGTGATCCAGGTCGCAAGATGTCTTCTTGATTTCTTTTACGAAAATCAGTGGTGGAGGAATGAAAACAAATACGTTATTGGTGGGAGGGGTTCGCTGCACGGACCCATGTAGGCCTTCGGGAAGTCAAAGGAACCATTGTACCCCTCAGGCCTTCGGCCTTCGGGGTACAATGTTTCCTTTGACTTCCCTCAGGCCTACAAGGGTCCGTGTAGCATACCCCTCCGACCAATAATATAAGTTATTGTTCGGAGGGGTTCGCTACACGGACCTTTGTAGGCCTGAGGGAGGTCAAAGGAATCACTGTACCCCGAAGGCCTGAGGGGTACAATGGTTCCTTTGACCTCCCGAAGGCCTACAATGGTCCGTGCAGCTAACCCCTCCGACCAACAACGTATTTGTTTTCATTCCTCCACTATTTTCGTAAAAGAAATCAAGAAGACATCTTGCGACCTGGATCACGCCAGACATATTTACGCCCGTCACCCCTCCGAGGGTATAGGCCGTCGACGAGAGACCTCCAGCGCTTCCTGTCCTGTGCTTCTCCTTCGATTTTACTCCAGGTGGTTCCCAGTCTCTTGATGATCACGCCAGACATGACTGACGTCAAAGGAATATACCTTTACACATTATAGACTTATGACGTAATTTAAAATGTCATGACGTTGCCGTCTTCAGTACTGAGTGTGCTTGTTGTTTCGATCAACACTAAGTAACTTTGTACTTTAGAACGTTTGGCGATCTTTCATTGTTATAGAACAAAACTGGCATCCAAGATGCGTCATCGAGAGGGCTACAAAACGTCCGCCATTTTTCGCTACAGGGGTTTTTATATCACGGTCACATGGTACGGTTTGCGCTAAAGTTCCTGGTCGTGTGACGTAGGGAAGAAAACAACTTATATTATACTCCACTCTACTCGGTGTTTTGTCCTCCCGTTAAATGGAACGGAACATTTTAACCCTTGCATCCTGAGGCTGATTTTTTTTTTAAAAAGCTCATTGTCCTATGAACGCTACGTTACAGATTACAAGTGAGATCCACCATGTTAGTTCAAGGCTGGTGCTATTCTGGCACCACCTTTGAACTATCCTAGTCAAATTTGTATCAGGATGAAAAGGGTTAAAAGCGCGCTTATTTCATCGGACTGAGTTCTGTGAATGACACTAGCTGTTAACGTTAGTTAGTTGTCACTAAAATCTTTAAATGTTAACCCATTTACTGCCAGCTATCGCACATCGTTTTTTGTTTTGTTTTGAATAATTGTAAATCCAAAGCCCTGAAAAACCATACGTCCAAGGAACATGTCAGCAAGACGCACAGTTGCTCACAAGCCCTCGCAATGCGGCGGCTCGTGAGGATCTCTGCTTCTTGCAGTTGGGTTGTTTACATTCGTCCGACAGTGAAGCGGCTTAGTGTCTTTATGTACATTAAGTGTTTGTGTGATGTGTATCTGACAACTGTGCGTCCATGCAGCAATCTCGACATGACAATTGTGAGTATGAGTATTCACTACAGGTATTACTCGGCGTTATGACGCACTGTGTCCACTGAAAATGGCGGAGATCCCCAGACTTGCGTGTAGCGTGAAGCTAACGCGCAAGACTGTACTCTTTAGGCCCTTCACAGCCGAGAACAAGTGAACACGAACCAGCTGCAAGAGACATAGATCCTTATGAGCCTCCGCGACTGCGGGGGCTCATGAGGATCTATGCCTCTTGCTGAGACCGATTTGTATCCGTTTCTTGGACGGTTGTGGCTTTTAGTCGTTGAACGAACAAACGGCATTTCAGAAACCAAGTATGTACGTACAGTGGCAGGTCCTAGGGCCGATATCAGTCTGACAGCCCGTGTCGCACGGGCCTGAAGACTTTTTGTTCAATAAATGTCTATTTTACATCCGTTAGGCTTGCAAGGGACAGCGTCACGATTTCCTGCTATCAATAAATAAATATATGCGTGTACACCGTATGTGTGAGTACGTTTTAATTGATTGATTGTACATTGCTTAACGTCCCGACAGCAACAAGGCTTTCTCAGGACGTGCCTGCACTGCTTGTGAAAAAAAAAAACAGAACATTGAATGCATGTCGCCAGCCGGTCAAATACGTTAAATAAACCTAACACATGGGGCCTAAATAAAGCTAAGACCATTTAGCAACACACATCCAATATCAAGAGCTACAGGCAGTGCAGACAGTAGGGAGAGTCTTAAAAAGGCAAATACAGATGAATGGACCTCGGGTAGACAGAAACACATGCCCCAGAATAGAGAGAAAAACTCACCCTGTGGGGCTGACCAGGGTGACCCTGGGAACTAAAAAGTACCTAACCCCACCCCAAGTCCCCCAGGGCAGACCCGGGTGGGGAATGTGTGAGTACGGGCCGTCAACCGATTGGCCAACCGACGCAGACTTTGGTCTGAGGACCTTTTGCTAAGTTGTAAGATAGCGTATACTGAGGAAATGCGTCATTTCTGGAATCATTTTAACACTAAATGCGTAATTTTTGGAATCATCGGAAACACTAAAGTGTTACTGACGATGATTTTTAAAAATGTCGCATTTCTTTTGCTCCTCAGTGTATTTCCTGAACAGTTTAGGAAATTCATGAATTTCCTGATTGCATGGATTGACTGTCATATATTATATATATACACACATCTCTATGTCCATGTGTAGGTGTTGTGGGCGGTAGCCATTGGGCGTATGGTGGAGCCGCTGTGAACGCCCTGTGCATGCCGGTGGATCCTGCGTATGACGAGCAAGTCAAGACACACTACAGCGCATATCTATACGGAGTACGAGACTTCGCCCGAGCCCACGCAAAACACGGACGTAGTCTGCGCCGTCTGCGTCGCGCCTCACAAGGTAATGCTTGCCTCCACGCTGGTCGTCTACCTCGATTCGCTACGAAGCGTGACGAATCGCGGCAGAAAACTTGTGTGGCTTGCATTTTGGCGAGCGGCAGTTCCTTCGGTGGCTGCTTTGTGGCTTGTTGCGGACAGAGAGGCTGTTCCCAAGTCTGTGCTAAAGCTGAACGCTGTGTGCTCCGAGTTTTTTCACCTATCGTTTTGCACTGATTCGATGTATGCATTTCATGTGCGCCGTACGGACGGATGAAAGGCGGCTCAACTGACTTCTCCACAGGATATTTAACCTGGTCTCAAAGCCCTGCAGCAGGACTGAGATTAATTGAATATGATGATTAAAGAGTAGTGCAAGATTAAATTGGCGCCTGAAGGCGCCATGCTAATATGGCACTACCCTTCAATTATCGTGGTCAATCCATCTCCTGTAGTCGTTAGGTGACACTTTCCAAAATTTGGGAAATGCGGCCGTGGGGTTATATGGGTTAATAACAGATTTGAACATGCATGACATTGCATACGCAAGTGCACTTAACCATTTCACCGCCGCGAGATGGCCTTAGTCGCCTGCTCGGCGTTAAAACCAAATAACTAACTTAACCCTTTTAGCCCGGGACCCTGCAGCAGGAGATGGATTGATCGTGATAATTCAAGGGTAGTGCCAGATGAGCTTGGCGCTTCAGGCGCCAAGCTCATCTGGCAATACCCTTGAATTATCATGATCAATCCATCTCCTACAACTGGTACATAGTCGTTAGGCAACACTAAAAATTTGAGAAATGGGACCTTGAGGCTAAGAGGGTTAACGATTACGGCATCCAAGCATATCCTACACTACCACTGAGCTTTGCACCCGTTTCTGTGCAGCTGCAGCTGATGGTTCCCGGTGTCGACAAGTGCTTTGACGGCTGGACCCAGGAATACTCGGGCCACCCATCCGCTAGCGAGTACCTATGTGTCAAACAATTCGCAAGCAGACAGCATTGGCAAGCGTTTCTACTACGTCCTGGGCCAGTGCGGCAGTCTGCCCTGCCCCCCCATACGTCCACGAGCAGGTTCTCACCTGCGTCGTCTGTTCTATGTGATCTGAATCTTAACCCTTTGGCTGTCGGTGATTCCGGCAAAAAAGCGCTACCGTCAGCACAGGGGTTAACCCCTCTAGTGCTACCAACGACGAGAAATGACACCCCCGGGACAACCGCAGAGTCTGGCTTTCGACTTCCAGCAAATAAAACCTTGAACGGCTCATTTGTCCTGTGAGTGAAACATGTTGTGGGCCTAACAATAAACCTTTGACTGAAGTCCCAGTGAATTTGTATTTGTTTCAACGTGTATGACTGGATACCTCACTTAAAGCAGTTACCTTTCAGCTGTCGGTAGCGCTTTTTGTCGAGGCGATTCCTGCAGGAATCGCCTCGACAAAAAGCACTGCCGACAACGAAAAGGTTAACCGCCTAGTATATGCCGCTACCGGCACTATAGTACTGGTCAGTGGCTGCGTGTACAAGGGGGTTAAACTATTCGCAGTCGTAAAATCGATGCACTGAGAATGTCAAGAGGCATAGACTTTCATGATCGAGCACAGTGAGGTGGACAGACCAAAGCTCAAGGTAGCGGATAGATTAAAGTTGAGGAATATTTCGGCTGTGTTTTTTGTTGAATATTTTGAGGAGAAAAAAAAACCCGATACGTGACTGATTAAATACGTTCGTGGATGACAAAGAAAATCGATTTAAGATGTGTATGGTTTGTGTGTGTGATTGCGTCTCTCGATCGCTCTCGTATTAACTGCCGACACCGAGGGATTTTTAGCTTGGGATTTGATTTGTGGATCCTGTCACAATTTGTGACAAATAGAAATGTTTTAAAAGACCACACTGACCGATCCTTGGGGTTAAGCAGACACTGTCTCGCGGTCTTCAAATACAGACACTGCCATCCACAGCCAAAGTACCGTATCGTGTCGAGAGGTAGCCTCTGTGCCCAGATACCGTATCGAGGGGATCGCGGGAGGCAACCAGTGTGGGCGAGCAAAGAGTGAACGGAATGTACTGGTGGCGCTGGCTCCGTACAGTAAACAATACCCAGCGAACATGGCACCTGTATTTGACACGGAGCATCTCAGTGATGGATCAAAAACCGCACCTGATCAGAAAACTTAACTCCACAGGCAATCCGCCATCATCTGCAAGAGGCATAGATTCTCATGAGCCCCTGCGAGGCACGGGCTCATGAGAATCTATGCCTCGTGCGGGTTGATATCGGTCTCATTTATATCCTTTCAAAGACTCGGAATTCGTCGGTATCATCTGGGCTGTTGACGACTGAACAGCTTCTGTCTGTAATGTCCGCCGACCTTTTCCTGTTCATGCCAAGCGCACGAGCTCACGAGGTTCTGTGGATCTTGCTACAAGAACTAGGCTTGATTTGTCGTCTGTTTTCTAAGACGGTGGAGGTCGCCGGAATTTCAGCCTACGAGTGGTTAACCTTTTCACGTGGATTTCCTGAATGCAGCACTTAGCAAACTGCTTCCAGCTCCCCAAACAAACAGCCACATCTAGCCAGATGTTCACCTCTCTCTCTAGTCTCTCTCTCTCTCCCCCCACACACAAATACACTGGACCATGAGAAAACTGACGAACAGAAAATAAATAAATGATAAATTTTAAATGCATAATGAATGAAATTAATTACCACCTGGATAAGTTACTACTGAGCGTGTGTGTGTATGTATGTGTGTGCGCGCACACAACACACTTGACACAATGGCCCGAAGCCTTTATTTCCTTTGCGAGCAAACGTGCACCTGCCGACTCACAGTATATTTCCTTGCTTTTCTTATAATTTCCTGTAGTCAAACCCTTTCACTACCGAGAAAATTAACCAACACCCAAAGACAAGAGGTATATATATCGCGGACAATCGCAAGGATCAATGCCTTTTGCTGAAACCATTATTTGTGTCTGGGGATTTGTGGCATTGAATTCACGATGATTTTATAAAACGGCGTCCGGCACAGGCAGGAAAGGGGGCACTGGCAGGACTAGGGGTTAACATCAGTGATGTAACATTATTAACCAACAGCGGCCTTGGCAGTTGTTAAAAGCAAATGGGGACCAAACTATATTTATAACATCTACGGCGACACCTTCAACATACTACTGTCGTGCAAAATTAGAGCCGGAGCTTATAGTGATGTGGATGATGGCTGACCCTTCCTGCAGGCTGCGGCAGAGAGCTGCGTTTTCACGCTGTGTACAGTATTCCGGCATTTTACTGAGTCTAGCAGCTTACGCAATTTCTGCAGAGATAAGTAGTTCGTCTAAAGAGTAACAATGATTTGCATGTACGAAACGAAAGTACTAATGCCATATGGTTTATGTATAACAACAAATGTCCTTAGGATGGAGACATTTTTGTAGAAGTGTTTTTCGAAAGCTATTTGTTCGCTGTGAGGGAACCAGTCCTCGAGTACACGGCCCGGATAAGGTGCAAGATTTTTTTGGTGCATGACAGTTTCAAGCATACAAGTTACAAGTTTATTCCAGTGAGTAAATTAAAATCACGAGCAAGTAAACATACATACTTACGATAAAATAATTTTTAAAGTAATATTTGTGATGCCGTAAGCATGCTCGCGTCGCTAGTTTTAAAATGGCGGTCAGCGAGATGCCTTTGAAAGAAGTCAATCAGACGCGCACGGTTGATGCAGGAATACTTTGCTCCTGAAGTAAAACGGATATTATTTTGGATTTGAACTTTGAAGTACACCTTATCAACGTGATATACGTTATTTTTCCTGGTCTTGAAAACAGCCTTTCCCATAGAACTCGGTCTTTTGTGGGAGCCGCATATCGCAAGTAAACTCCCTTCGTGCATGTTGATCGTCTGTTTTCCAGGCTAACGGCTCTAAGTGTAGGTCTGCTCTTTTTATTAGTGGAGATGGGATTTTTAACTGGTCAAGCACACTCTTACCCGACTGGTCTTACGCACAAGCCAGGCAGACTGAAATCTATCTCCGAACCGTTTCCATATAACTCACCATGTTCAGCTAAACACCTAAATATACAAAGTTTTGTTTTTGCAACCCATTCAACCAATCCGCACTCAAGTACTCACAAGAACTCTTATGATCAAGCTTTATCGGGACTGCATGAGACACAATATAGACAGTAGCCTTCTCCATTATATTACATGTTTTATTTATTTATTATTGATTTACTTACGTATTCACTTACATATATATTTATTATTTATCCTTTTAATTATGGATGGAAGGAATTTCTTGATGCACATGATCACTATCGAGGAAGAGAAACAAGAGTTCTACGACCGACTCCAGAGTGCCGTGGACAAATGTGCGGAGCGAGACATCACCATCGTCATGGGCGATTTTAATGCCAAAATAGGGGAGGACAACACCGGATACGAAGAGGTGATGGGGAGACAGGGACTAGGCTCGGAGATGAGTGAGAACGGGGAGAGGTTTGTAGACTTTTGTGCTCTAAACCGACTTGTCATTGGAGGCAGCATCTTCCCACACAGAAGAATACACAAAGCAACTTGGGTCTCACCTGACCATACAACAGAGAACCAAATAGACCATATCTGCATTAGCAAGAAATTTAGAAGATCCCTTCAAGATGTTCGAGTGAGGAGGGGAGCAGATGTCGCCTCAGACCACCATCTGCTTACCTTAAGAATGAAGCTCAAGCTAAAGAAAAGCCGCACAGAGACAACAAGAAGACAGCGCTATAATGTAGGCCTCCTGAGAGAAACTGGAGTTAGAGAAGAGTTCAAACTGGTGCTGTCCAACCGGTTTCAAGCGCTACAGGAGCTAGTAAATGAAGAGGAGGCGGTCACCACAGAACAGCAGTGGAAGGCAGTTAGAGAGGCGCTGAACTCAACCTGCAAAGACACTGTAGGGTTCAGGAAACACCACCACAAGGACTGGCTGTCGGCACAGACCTTGAAGAAGATAGAAGCGAGGAAGCAGAAGAAAGCAGCGGTCAACAACAGTCGCACGAGAGCAGCCAAAGTAAGGGCACAGGGGGAATACTCGGAAGCCAACCGTGAGGTGAAGAGGAGTATCAGGGCAGACAAGAGGGCCTACACAGACAGCCTGGCAGCAGAGGCAGAAAAGGCAGCAGGCAGCGGCAACATGAAACAGCTCTACGACATTACCAGAAGATTGTCGGGTAAGTATGGCCATACAGAAAGACCAGTAAAAGACAAAGAAGGCAAGCCTATTGCAGACAGAGCAGACCAACTCGACAGATGGGCCGAGTATTTTGAAGAGTTACTGAACAGACCTAGCCCACCCAACCCCCCCGACATCCAGCCGGCAGAGACCGACCTACCCATCAGCTGTGACAGACCCAGCCGGGAAGAGATCAGAAAAGCAGTGGCATTTTTGAAGAATGGCAAAGCAGCAGGGCCAGATGGCATCCCAGCGGAGTCTCTGAAAGCAGACCTAGAGACAACAGTTGAGATGCTGTATCCACTGTTTGGAAAGATCTGGGAAGAGGAGGTGATGCCAGCTGACTGGAAGGAGGGGTACCTAATCAAGCTTCCCAAGAAAGGCGACCTCAGCAAGTGTTCCAACTACAGAGGAATCACCTTGCTGTCAGTACCAGGAAAGGTCTTCAACAGGATCATCCTAGAGAGAATGAAGAGCTCCGTTGACCCCCAGCTGAGAGACCAGCAAGCAGGATTCAGGAAGAACCGATCATGTACAGACCAGATCGCCACTCTCCGCATCATCGTGGAACAGTCTCTGGAGTGGAGCTCCCCGCTGTACGTCAACTTTGTGGATTATGAGAAAGCATTTGACAGCATGGACCGAGAGACTCTGTGGAAACTCCTACGACACTACGGTGTACCCACAAAGCTCGTCCGCCTGATCAAGAGCAGCTATGATGGCATGACATGTCGCGTGATCCACGAAGGGCAGTTCACCAGAGAGCTCCAGGTCAGAACTGGTGTCAGGCAGGGGTGTCTGCTGTCTCCGTTCCTCTTCCTACTGGCCATAGACTGGGTCATGAAGATGACCACAGAGCACAGACGAAGTGGAATACAGTGGACACTGTGGACACAGCTTGACGACCTCGATTTTGCAGACGACTTGGCATTACTGTCCCACACTCATCAACAAATGCAGGACAAGACCACGAGGCTTGCTGACATCTCGTCCCAAGTGGGCCTCACCATTCACAAACAGAAAACAAAGACAATGAGGCTGAACGCAACCAGGGAAGAACCAGTCTTGCTTGCTGGCACCCCGTTGGAGGAGGTGGAGTCCTTCACCTATCTCGGGAGCATCATAGACAAAAAAGGCGGCACTGATGCAGATGTCAGAGCACGAATCGGTAAAGCCAGAGCAGCCTTTCTCCAGTTGAAAAAAGTGTGGAGTTCCAGAGAGCTGTCACAACACACCAAAATCCGGATTTTCAACTCCAATGTAAAAGCAGTTCTCCTATATGGAGCAGAGACATGGAGATTGACAAAAACCACAGTCAACAGAGTACAGACCTTCATGAACAGTTGCCTTAGAAGAATTTTGAAAATCCACTGGCCAGAGAAGATCAGCAACGTCAGACTCTGGGAGAGAACAGAGCAGATAACAGCAGAGAATGAAATTGGGCGAAGAAGATGGGGATGGATCGGTCACAGTCTGAGAAAGCCAGCTTCCAGTATCACTAGGCAGGCATTGTCATGGAACCCCCAGGGAAAGAGGAAAAGAGGTAGGCCGAGAAACTCCTGGCGTCGAGACCTCCAAGCAGACATCAAGAGACTGGGAACCACCTGGAGTAGAATCGAAGGAGAAGCACAGGACAGGAGTTGCTGGAGGTCTCTCGTCGACGGCCTATACCCGGGTAGGGGTGACAGGCGTAAGTAAGTAAGTACATGATCACTATTGGTATGGTGGTGGCCACCAAGGAGAGGAATTTATTTTTCAATATGCATACATCTGTGCATGTTCATAATCTATCCTTTACTTAGCATGCATATTCATAAGTCCCAAGTATCTCTGACTTATTTTATTTATTAATTTATTACTTTATTTATTTATTTATTTGTGATGTATGTTTGCACATACACATCAACATACAAGATGAGAACATACATGTAGACATATATGATGATGAAACGTTTTTATTCAGGATAAAAAGTTTTAGGCATAGCAATGCCTATCTTCCAAACTGTCCTGCTACTCTACACATATAAAAATACATCAGACGATACATCAAAAAATAAAACATATGTAAGTAAAAAGACCCATCCCCCCTCTACCCCCCCCCCCCCCACCACCACCACTCAGAGGGAAAAAAAATAGAAATTAAAAGAATATATATATATACATAATTATATACACAGGTATGAACCTGACATGTTAATGCAGACAGTCGAGCTATTACATAATCTGTAGCAACAGTAGAAGAGTATTAGGTAATAGGAAACTTGTCACTAACTATACGAATAGTAGCATAAGGGAGCCGAACATACTATTACTTCTGAAGTAAATATTTATGGAGGCGATCTTTGAAGACGCTAATCTTACAAATTGATTTTAGGTGTGGAGGTAACATATTCCACGCTTTAGCGCCTGAAAAAGACAGACTGGTTTTACAGATGTCTAATCTAATTTTTGGAAGGTGGATCGAACTATTTCTCGTATTTTTCCTATTATTGTCGGAAAATAGAGTTTTTAGATAGGGTGGGGCTTTTCCATGCATGATCTTGTGCAGTAGAACACAGCGATTAAATTCAAACTGTTTCTTCAATGTTAGTAACTTGAGAGATTTTAATTTTTCATCAGTCGAAGTAGGACTGGGAAGTATTAATTTAATGCCCCGACGATACAAGGAATTAACTTTTTTCATGTGAACTTCGCTGCATCCATCCCAGACGGTAGAACTGTAGTCACAATGCGTTTTGATATGCGCATGGAAAAAGAGTTTACGGATATCAGTATTAACTATATGGCGTAGTTTAGATAACAGGAACAGATTTTTGGATATTGTTTTGCATATTGAGTCAGTATGCGGCTCCCAGCTTAATTGGTTGTCCACTATAACGCCTAATAAGCGATGCCTAGTTACTTGTTCAACAAGCTGCCTATCTAAGGAAAGTGTTAAAGGTGGTAGGCCATGCTGGTGTTTCTGACGTGTAGTAACTAACATACTCTTTGTCTTTGGAATACTAATAATCATGTGATTATCACTGCACCAGCCTGCTACTTCATCAAGACTTTGTTGGAGTACCTTATTAATGGTTGTGATATCTTTATCAGATGTGTGTATGGTCGTGTCATCTGCAAACAGATCACAGTTTGCGTCTAAATGAGATATGCACAGTGGCAGATCATTAATAAAAAGATTAAATAACAAGGGCCCTAGAATAGACCCCTGTGGAACACCGCAAGTTACTAAACCCTCAGAGGAATACTTGCCATTTAGCAGTACTTTCTGTGTTCTGTCCCTGAGATAGGAAGATATAAAGGAGACAGTATTTGAGTCAATGTGATAGAATGGTAGTTTTTTTAGTAGGATAGAATGGTTGACAAGATCAAAAGCTTTTTTCAGGTCAAGAAAGATTGTACCTGATACTTTATTGTCATTTATGGCAGAGAGCCATTTATCAATTAAATGATTGAGGGCAGTTTGGCACGAATGTAGAGGTCGAAATCCTGATTGTGCTGCAGTTATCAGATGGTTTTGCTCCAAAAAGTTTAGAAGATGAGTATGGATATGTCTCTCGAGCGGTTTTGAAATACAGGATAATATGGAAATGGGCCTGTACTCGTTTAGGTTGCATAAATCTTTGCTTTTGGGAAGCGGGATTACCTTCGCTTTTTTCAGCTCGTCGGGAAAAACGTTATGTGTGATCGATAAATTATAAATAAAGGTCAGGGATTCGACGACGTAGGGCAGAGATAGTTTTAAAATCTGACTACTAATGCCATCTGGACCGCAAGACGATTTGTTCTTTAAACTGGAAATAGATTTGCCTACATCTAGGACAGTCATAAGCGGTACTAAAAATGGGCCGCAGGCTCTCTGTTGACTATGGTGACGTAGTTGATGAGAGCAAGTGTAGTTTACAGGGTTAGGTGTATTTGACTTGGCCAGAGTTTGAGCAACAGTTATGAAGTGAGCGTTGAATGCTTCAGCAGTAAGATCGGGCGGAATATTAGGCGATCGTTTACTATGGTAATAGGTATATGGTAATAGGTGGTTATATGGTAATAGGTGCCATACCACCCACTCCCCACCCCAAATACACACACAAAACACCCATCAAAAGACATGCACGTCTGTGCATGTTCATAATATATCCTTTACTTGGTATTCATATGTCCTAGGTATCTTTGATTTACCTTATTTGATTTATTTAAATTTATAATTTATTTTTTGTTTGCGTATAAAGTAGCTTTTGTCCCACCCTTTAAACCCTTGGTTCGTCTGCCATGGCCTAGCAAGCTGGGACGATGGAATCGAGGTCCTGGGGTCGTAGGTTTTATATCAGACTGTCCTTGTCCTAGTCTCTGGCTCAAAAGCCTTCCCCGGAGACACGGGGGCTTTGATGTCAGGGGTTTCCTCCCTTAGCCTTTCCGCAGCCAAGCCTGCAAGGCAGCAGGGAACTCGTGGAGGGCGGGGTCGTCTAAGTCCCGTGCAGATGTGAACATCTGCCCACTGCGTGAAGCAGCATACAACATAAGAACATACACATACATGGTAATAGGTGCCATACCGCTCGCTCCCAACCCCACTCCAGTTAAACACACAAAACCGCAGAACACCCACCAAAAGAATGTACATATGTGCATGTTCATAATCTATCCTTTACTTAGCATTCATATGTGCTAGGTATCTTTGACTTACTTTATCTTATTTATTTAACGGCCGTGAGATGGCCGTAGTCGCCTGCGCGGCGTTAAACCCAAATAACTATTTATTTAAATTTTTTATTTATGTTTGTAATATAGGTTGTGTACATACACATCAGCATACAACATGAGAACATACACATACATGGTAATAGGTGCCACACCGCCCCTCTTTCAATCCCACCCCAAAAACACACAAAACCGCAGAACACCCACAAAAGACGTGCACAATTGTATACTGATGGGCATTAGTGGACTGGAAAACCTATATAGAGACTTGAGGTTAAGAAAGTGGCTTGTATTGACTGCCTGTATTTTAGCTGCCCACCTACAAATCTCATGTGTACAGTTAATTATTGGCCTCATATGCACAGGGGCACCAAAACTTGGAGATGAGGGCACACCTGATAACAATAACAGAACTAATATGCATACTCAGCCACTCATAGTTCTGTAAACAACACCTTTGTAAACAGTACCAGTGGCCAAATGCACACATACATCATGGATGATGCCACCACTGATCACTTCAAACAATAGGCTGCCCAGTTCACATTGATCAATGATACCGTGAACTAGCCTGCACATGCAGCCATCAGTTCTGTAAATAGTACTTGTGGTCACGTGCACAGGGGCACCAAACGTAAAGCTGAGGCCACAACTACCACCTCAAACAAAACGCTGCCTACACACAGATATCAATGATACAGTCAACCTCCATGTGCGTTAGGTGGGACAGGCTTAAAGTATGGGACTGTAAATCTTACAGCGAAATGTCAAAGCCAGTAAGAAAATAATATAACAGTAGCAAGTACATGTATTTTGTAGATCACTCAAATAAAACATGAGAACTCATCGAGCCCAATGGTGTTATGAGCGGCTGATGGAAACACTGAAAGAAATAGTACGTGTACATTATAAAGCCACGGTGTGTGCCTCCTCCCCTTCCCTTCCCACCCCGCCCCCCTCCCTTTATCTAGCTGTTTATCATAAAACATATCTCATTCATTTGATCACTTGACTGTTTTATTAAACCATCTCCGTGTCACCTTTCTCCGTTTTCTTTCTCGTTTTAATCCCAATATATATGAGTGTCAGTGTTAATGCCAGCTGCTAAGAATCCTTGCAGCGAACTGCAAATGTCAATATGCAGACAAACTGCAAATTACGCAGCAGCAAAATACAGTTCCTCTTTTGTGCAGTAGGCTACTGCTTAACAAGATAGGGTTTAATTTTAAACAAAGCACTGCATGAACTTCCAAGCGTGTTCACATTGTGCTGTGTATTTTTTCAGTGTGGAGTGTACTGTACCATCAGTGATCACTGAGACTGCATTGGCACTGGCAGTGATCGCACATCACAACATAGCTTGCCAGTGCAACTGACTGAATTAAATATTACAGTAATAAATAATTAATCAAGTTCCGAAACTTTGTTGAGCCATGACAGTTAAAACCAAGTGGTGTGGCACTCTTTTCTCTTTTACAGCATGTAGCATGCTGCACTTCGAAATTAGGTTTCGAAGATAGCGTTTTTTTTTGTGGGTTGCGTACTTGTTTGGTGCGGCTGTGGTGTCGAAATGAAACGGGCAAAGCGAAGGTAAAGTGAATGAAAATAAACGTGACAAATCAGTCTTTATCAAGACGTAAAAATGCACAAAGCAACTTTGTACGTTCACTTTTTTTTGACTGAGAAACAAACAAGCTTATGTAGAACAAATAAAAAAAGAACTCGTCGGCACACCAAATTCACGGCAACGACTGAGTCCGCGTGTATCTTGTATCATGTGCCGATCACGTGATTTGGGATACCTTATTGTTGAGTAACAATATTTGAGCTCAAGGCAAGCTTTTTGGTAATTGTTTCTTCTCTTAATATAATTAAGTGTGAAAATTTACTTAGAAAAATAAAATGAAATCCTTTTAAGTAACATATAGTGCTTACTACCACTGAATACAGGAACAATGAGGCCCGTGTAAACTACTGATCCCCAGGTTACACTCTAGAAAATCACTATCTCGTAAACGGCTGATCGGTCTATGAAGGGCAGCTGCTAGACTATTTCTTCCCTAGTCAATGTAAAACAATACAGTATTACTTCTACAAATGTCTTCTCTCGTCAGAGTACAACAAGTGTTGTTTTACGGTGACTATAAGAAATAAATACTGTACATTATGCATATCGTGAAACGCGTTTCTCTTTCCTTTCAAGCCTGGTTGACTCCTTCTAGACTTGGACGTCATTTCCGAAACGGCATG
The DNA here is from genome assembly GCA_036245525.1 of Semisulcospira habei. Taxonomy (NCBI): domain Eukaryota; kingdom Metazoa; phylum Mollusca; class Gastropoda; family Semisulcospiridae; genus Semisulcospira; species Semisulcospira habei. The sequence goes on from BTPG01000002.1 coordinate 302,936,244, forward strand.
GGTGGCGTTCCCTGAAGAATACGCACCGGAGACAGACGTATCACGATAGTTTAAGGGTAGCACCATATAAACTTGGCGCCTTCGAGCGCCAAGCTAACATCACCCTTTAACTATCATGGTCCAGTGAGGTGCCAAGCTAATCTGGAGCTACTCTTGAACTATCATACTCCAAGGAGGTGCCACGCTACTCTGAATCTACCCTTGAAATATCATGACTCCTAGGGGGATAATCTGGTGCTACCCTTGAACTATTATGATCTAAGAAATTGCCACGCTAATCTGAATCTACCCTTGAACTAGCATGGCTCCTAGGTGGCTAATCTGGTGCTGCCCTTGAACTATCATTGTTTAAGGAGGTGCCACGCTAATATGATGCTACCCTTTACCAGTTGTCCAAGGAGATGCCAAGCTAATCTGGTGCCACCTTTGATCTACCATGGTCCGTCCATCTATCTCCCACTGGGCGGAAACTTTTATTCGGTGTAAATGAGCTTCATCGTGACTGTGACGTACTTTTTCATTGACTCATTCATCATGGCCGAACGACTTTTACAACAGAGGACAGGTGTACTGACAATTAGAGCATGATACATGACGGTACCATTTTCACTCACAGCTCATTGAAAACGACACCACTTTTTAATGCTTATTTACACCCACGAGGCCATGACTGTCATGGGAAACGTAGTGTGTTAACCTCGCACCTTGTCAAAGACATAAACTACGACGCCAGTGAGGACCCGCGCATCAGCAACAACAACAACAACGCTGAGAACATTGTGTAGTTGTCATTGAATAAGCATTGTTGTTTTACTGACGTTACGTTGGTTGTCAGTACTTGTTTTGTCATTGTTTACAGCCACAGCTCAAGATACGGTTTTTCGAACCTTGCAATAAACGCTCTCTAAAGAAATGGAGCTAGCATCATTCAAAAGACATTTAAACTATGAGAACATTTTCCCTGGAACCGTCTGAACACAATAAAACGACACCGGAATATCAAACCCGAGCTATGTCCCCTGACAGCGGCTCCGAGCCTCTGCATAGAGGCTCAGTTCCTCAGAGGAGGAACGTATGCAAGTTATGTCCCTTGTCAGCAAAATAACGTTCAAACCTTTTTCTTTCTTTTTTTTTTTTTTAGGGGGGGGGGGGGGGTTGGGGGGGGGGGGGTAGGAAGGAAATTATTCGGATAGGTTTCCTCGTCTTGTGGACAAACGTTGTTAATCTCACGGCAGTAAAAAGTAGCCACCTATGATCCCTGGAAACAAGATCTCCTTTACCCATCTTCTGAGAAAGGAGGATTAGATTTGCTCTAAACGTGCCGGCAAACAGGTTAACCCTTTCACTGCCGAAAAAAATGCGAACGCCATCCAACTGCAAGAGGAAAAGAACGTCAGGAGATGGTGCCTGGCGGATATGGGAATGTGGTGCATTCCAGACATGGGGTACCTGCCTGATATTTGCTAGTCTCCACAGACATGTGTAGACTAGCAAGCTTTTCCTATGGTTTGACTCATTCAGGATGTGCCTCATCTGGATACTTTTTTTAAAAGCCGCTTACCCGAATGCGGCACGTTTCGAACGTGTTAACCCCTTGACAGCAACTGACGAAACCGCACGGCGGCGGAAAAGACGCGTAGTTACGCTTGCTTTTTTTTTTCGCTAAGCGGTATCATCAAGTAGCAGCCAAGGCGTTAAAGAAGAATGAAAGCGTAACAGAGACTAAGAAATATGAGGCCAGGTGTATAGGTAAAGGGGACCCCATGGTCTATTCAGCGTGATCAAATCTCCGTGAATAACAGCTATAGGTTGTGAAAACGGAGCTATGCCGCAAGAGAGAGACACCGTGAGTAATGAGGCTGGCTCTAGAAAAGGGCGGTGTAAAATGTTTGTGAAAAGAGCGAGAGAAAAGAGCGGTAAAGATCCCTCATCAAGATATGTGATTCTGCAAGCGGCATAGATTCTCTGGAGCACCTGCACTATCCGCAGGGGCTCATGAGAATATATGCCGCTTGCTGTCTTGAGATCGGGTTCACACGTTCCTGAAAATGAGGGTGACACTTTGGGTGAAGCGTAGGACTGTTATAATGTTGGAGGAACATGGGACTTTGTCATTGTTCGATAACTGTACAGCGTATGTCACGCGAGCACACGAGTACTTCACGGCTTAAAGCTGAGAATTACCTTCGTGAATAACACACCAGCCTCACACAGTAAGCTTCGTTAAATCTCAAATTTCCTCCCACCAATGGCAATGTTTAGAAAAGCAAAAAGAGACGTAAAGCAATTTCTCTGCTTTATCACGATTTAGACACTATTATTACTTGTGCATTAATTGCTAAGGTGTAAAATCCTCCCACTTTTTAAGTCAGCAGACACGCATAAATCATTAAACAGAAATTTGTAATGCACAGAATTCTGCCCAGTCAAAATTCACAAGATGAGGATTTCATCCCGAAGTCTACCGTATTGTTTGGAACTCAGTTGCGTTTATCTTTTAGGAACATTCAGAGTTGTTTATATATTTAGGCTTATAATGCTGATCCATTTCCCTCCTCTCTAAAAGCCAACCTCTGATCAACACACACGTCGGCCCACACAAAGACGGACACACGGCGCTTTCCGCCATTAGTACGCTCTGTGGGCTAGTGTAGCGACAGGAATCTATCTACTACTCTAACCCACCCTCTGATCCACACACACTGGCACACAGAAATAAAGACGAGTACACGGCCGGCGATTCCCGCCATACGTAAGTTCTGTGGTCTGGCTATTCTGAAGAAGAAGAATAGCACGAGCAGCAAAATGATGTCACTTCAAGCTTCACGTCATGGCATCATTAGCCCCACGACGCTGTGTTTATAGTGACGACACGATGTTATACGTCATCATCGCAGTACTAACATTTGCCGTATCAGAGGATCAACTTTGCAATTTTCTTGCTGATTTTCATGCCTAGAGCTTACAGGTCACAATGTGTCCTAATCCTACCCCAGGGCCGGGACAAACAGCAGGCTAATGCAAACACTGTTTATGAAAAAATCATGCGGGTATTAATGAGAAGATAGTTTTTTTTTTTCGTAAAAGAAAAATTAAAGTTATGTTAGTCGTTTTAAAAATGACTCCTAAAAGGTGGTGCAGAAAACTGTCTGATTTTCACACCTAGGGCGTACAGGTCACAATTGACCTAATCGTACCCGACAGCCGAGACAAACTGCAGGCTTGTGTAAATACCGTATACAAAAATTCATGCGATTATTAATGAGAAGATTGTTTGTTTGTTTTGGTTTTTTTGTAAAAAAAAAAAAAAAGATTCAATTGTTTTAAGATTAACCAATATAATTCGTTAAATTAATCCCAAAAACGTGAAAATATTTTTTTTTCAAAAAATATTTAATTATCACTCAAAAAGTTCTCGGGGTAAAATGCTGGTTAACGAACTCATTAAATATGTCCCTTTTATCTAGCTATACGCAAAATATCTAGTAAAAATAAGAAAAATTACGGACTCCAGTTTGGATCAACCGGTTTTTGTGAAACGACCATTTTCTCGCCAATGAGTATCTTAATCAAAACATTTAAAAAAAAGGTCCCGAGATAATTTTTTTATGGACAATATCCTGTGGTCTAAAATTTCAAGCTTGTCCGTCCTCAAACGCGGGCTCTAGTCGCTGTTACACACACACACACACACACACACACACACACACACACACACACACACACACACATACACACACACACACACACACACACACACACACACACACACACACACACACACACACACACACACACACACGGCGTTTGGCGCCAAATAGACGTTCTCTAGCAAGGTTTGCGTAGCTAGGCGTGACGTCATTTTTATCGTGTTACTTCTTTACCAGAATTTCTGCGCCGCACGCCAAAAACGTCATGTGCATGCTCCGAAATGCGCTCCGACCCAGCCCCATTTCAAAGTCTACCGTATTTAAAAAAATACGGTAGACAAAAACGTGAAGTCTTGGAGACACCACAGCGGGAGAGTCGGCTATGATAGATCACGGGTAGGGTCTACACTTGACAAAACAGATTTAACCCTTTTGCTGTCGGTAGCGATTTTTAGGTGATTCCTGCAGGAATCGCCTCGACAAAAGCCGCTACTGACAGCTAAAGGGTTAACAATGACAAAATATATTCAACAATTATGCCTGTATGCTATCCTTGGAGGCGTTCTATTCCGTGTGATTATTTTTAAACTGGATTCGACCTACACCGACGACATATCAGATTCGACGATGCTGCATACACGTACTAACCTAACAAAAACATAAAGGCCACATCAAAACGGGTTTCAGTACCGCATCAACTACAAATTTGCAGCGACCAACCAATCTAATATCTAACTCGCGCTTTCCCTCAGAAGTTCACTCACCACCGGCGGGGGTTCTTTCTGGGTATCGGCTGCCTCCTCCATTGACATTTCAAACTTAAGAATTTCAATACCGCTCCAATCCGTGCATAGTCGCTGATGCTTAGAACAGTATGTCACCGTAGGGTAGAATATGTGGTAGTGAGGTGGTTGGTTAGTGGGGCACACGGAACTAATCCGTTGGGCATATAAGCTACACTATTGAGCGACCAACAAAAACAATCTTGAATATCTATCGCGCTTTAAAAAATAAAGAAGTTCTACCACCACCGCAAGGGTGTTGAATTTCATGTAGAAGAATAGTGACAGGAAGCGCTAATCCTTGCATTTCACTTTGAGATCCCAATCTCTCCAATTTAAACACTGTCTACTGACTAAACAGTAGGATCCCGTCAGGGGAGATACATCGACTGTGGTAGGTGAGTTGTGGTTCCTGGTTAGTTTGGCACCACCGTCCGGGCACAAAGCTAATAAGGCACAACCACTGAGTTTCCATGTGCGATCAGTCTTCCTCAATGACTATTAACCCATTCAGTACCCGTTGACAGAAACGGTTTCTGCAGTCTGCGTCAATTCAACATCAACAAGCCTAGCTGTCCTAGGAACATGGATTCAAAGTGGTGTCAGCAAGTGGCATAGATCCTCATGAGCCCCCGCAGTCGCGGGGGCTCATGAGGATCTACATCTCTTGCAGTTGGGTGTGTTAAATTTTGCTCGGCACTGAACTGGTTAAACGGCAAGGCGACGGCCAAGAAAACGACAAGACACCTCTCTTGAGATTTTCCCTCGCGACAAACGACAGTGATCCTGTCAGAGATACGACACAACATGAGGCGCCGGGCCGGCAAAGTTGGTCATGAGCTGTCACGGTCGACCCAGCTTCCCAAGACGACGCTGGACGCCTGGAATCATGTCGCGACAAATGACAGCGACGGATCTTGCGAGAGATACGGCACACCGTGCTTTGAAAATGAAATTAGAGTATTTGCAAATGGCACAGATGGACATCATTCCACCGGCTTGACGAGGCTCACGAGGATTTATGCCTGTTCTTTATTTTATTTACGTTTGTTTTTCTCCGGAGCAGGGGGTTGAGGTGGAGGGGGGGGGGGGGATGGGAGTGGGGTAGTTTCAGTCCTGGCTTAGTCTACGTGATCAAGAACGACGTCCTGGTGGAACCAATGCGGTCCAGATCCGTCGGCGAAACGCTCGGTGAACTTCTCCGCCTAAAACAGTTACATTGATGTAAATGCGTACCAGGAGAGGCCAAGATCCACACGATTCCTTTCAGCCATCGGAGCACATGAAGGTCTATATCTCCTGGAGACGGATGGCTTACAAAGTGTCCTTTGTCTCGGAGGACCTTTCCCGCCGGCGAAAAGGTACCGGGTACACGAGATGAAACGGGGTAGGCTGGTGACGCTCAGTATGCAAGAGGCACAGATTCTCTTACATCTGGTCCTGGACACACTCATAGGCTTTACCCCACCCGGTCTGCCTGGGGACTTGGGGGGTTAGGATTTTTAGTTCCCAGGTCACCTGGTCAGCCCACAGGGTGGGTTTTCTCTCTATCTGGACATGTGTTTCGTCTACCTTTGCCATTCACTGTATTGCCTTTTAAAATTCCCTACTGTCTGCACTGCTGTAGCCTTGATATGGATGTGTTGCAAATGTCTTAGCTTATTTAGGCCCAGTGTAGGTTTATTTATGTATTGACGGCTGGCGACATACATCAATGTTCGTTAGATTTTTTTTTCACAAGCAGTGCAGCACGCCTGAGAAGCCTGTGCTGCGGACGTAAGCAATGTACATCATACAATCATCATGGCTTACCAGAGACACGGACCGCCTAACCACAACACGTAACTGCCGCGTACTGGCAAACGAACCCCCCTTTATCCCAACACAGCGGGACGCGTTGATTTTAATGACATTCGAGCGTCTAAGCTCGGGGCCACACTGCGGTAGATAGGATTGCATGCAGTGATACCAATCTCCACTTTCAATAGTCTATTTACTTTCTCACTCTAAGTGCCTTGACAAAAACCACAGTCAACAGAGTACAGACCTTCATGAACAGTTGCCTTAGAAGAATTTTGAAAATCCACTGGCCAGAGAAGATCAGCAACGTCAGACTCTGGGACAGAACAGAGCAGATAACAGCAGAGAATGAAATTGGGCGAAGAAGATGGGGATGGATCGGTCACAGCCTGAGAAAGCCAGCTTCCAGTATCACTAGGCAGGCATTGTCATGGAACCCCCAGGGAAAGAGGAAAAGAGGTAGGCCGAGAAACTCCTGGCGTCGAGACCTCCAAGCAGACATCAAGAGACTGGGAACCACCTGGAGTAGAATCGAAGGAGAAGCACAGGACAGGAGTTGCTGGAGGTCTCTCGTCGACGGCCTATACCCGGGTAGGGGTGACAGGCGTAAGTAAGTAAGTACTCTAAGTGCCGAGTTAGAGCCCAGCTACCGTAGTTGTCTCGTCGGATCGCTTCGGCAATAAAACCCCAAGTTCTGTTCAGTCTCGGAGCGGATCGAGAGAGGAAATCAGTGTACGCGAAGGCCCCGTCGACATTTCCAAATCAGGAGGCTGCCCTCTGAGAAGTACATCTCAGTTCAGGAGACAGATCGACAATGATAGTTTAGGGATAGTGCCAGAATAGCTTGGCGCACACACCAACCCCCCCCCCCCCCACACACACACACACACACAATAATAAATAAATGGTGTTCTTACGCCACTGTACAACTATTGCGCTCGACCCATCTCATCTCATGGTAGTGCTTGCAGGCAGTCTAACACAAGCTTGCCGAAGTTTCGTTACGACAGATTGGACCCAGCAAGAGACATAGATCCCGATAGGACCCCTCAAGCTGCGGATCTATGAGAATCTATGCCTCTTGCGGCCGCAGATGACCATAACGATCTAGATCTGTTGCAGCACCAATTCAAGTGGTTCATTCCAGACGGATACGCGGCTATGCGGCCCAAAAAGCACGCTCACGTGAATCACGCACATTCACTCACACACTGTACATAAACACAGAGCATTCACGTGGTGCTAAGGGCAAGCTCAAGCGAGCTACTGAAGTTTTGGAAATTCAAATCGTTTATATTTGAAATTTGATTAAAGTGGGCTGAAATTATACCAAAGTCGTATCAATGTCTGAAATGAGTTAATTCAGGGGACGCGAACCGGAGTACAAAAAAGATGATCACTGACATGTTTTTCTCGAGCACAATGCACAGTGTGCCGGTCTGTGATTTTGGACCTTACAGCCTGAATCCGTTTAATTGCGGGCGTGCCTCGATGTCACTATAACAGTAAACGCTCCTCCCTTCTTATTGCCAAGTTCCATAGATCCACATAACTCTCAAGGACAGCAAGAGTTCATGAGGTGTGTTTTTATTTTATTTTTTTTTAATTTTTTATTTTTTTATTTTTACACATTGTCCTCTTGTTGATGAGCCTTTACATCTGCGTTTGTCAATTTTACACATCATCGTCCTCTTGTTGATACGCCTTTACATCTGCGTTTGTCAACCAGCCGTATTGTCAGGGGTGACGAGGAATTAGGAAGGGGGTGAGGGGGAGGGAGGGGGGTGGGTGTGGGTGGAGGGGGGTGGGGGGGGGGGTGTTTCAGAACGCGTTCGGCTTATGATGGCTTAAGTTGCGCAAGTCGTCAAGCCGAAAGAAAAGCGAAGCTCTTAGATAGCATCCCTTCTTGCGCAAGACGTCATCAGTGCAGATTTGTGCTCGTCAATGAATCGATTGATTGACTGATTGGCCATTTTGGCTTTAGGCCGTACAATAGACAACGACTGAATCGCGCCAAGGACTGAATCGATTGATTGACTGATTGGCCATTTTGGCTTTAGGCCGTACAATAGACAACGACTGAATCGCGCCAAGGACTGAATCGATTGATTGACTGATTGGCCATTTTGGCTTTAGGCCGTAAAATAGACAACGACTGAATCGCGCCAAGGACTGAATCGATTGATTGACTGATTGGCCATTTTGGCTTTAGGCCGTAAAATAGACAACGACTGAATCGCGTCAAGGACTGAATCGATTGATTGACTGATTGGCCATTTTGGCTTTAGGCCGTAAAATAGACAACGACTGAATCGCGTCAAGGACTGAACAACGAAAGAGCAACGCAATATCCTCCCTGTGAGATAAAAGACAACGCGTTTCTTGTTTGTTTCTGTTTTTGTTTTGTTTTTTGTTAAATGGATGAGATTTTCATTGTATTACAATGATAATGTCGCTATTCACCCAAAAATGACTTATTGCTTTTGCATTCACAAGGCAGAGTTGTCAACTGTCGATGGACAAGAAATACCATGCAAGGCCAAGGACGCCCCCCCCCCCCCCCCCCTTTTTTCATTATCTACCATACCTTACATGACGTGCATAACGAATGCAAAACGGAGCCATCAGGTCCAAAATCACAACCCGGGGCACAAACAAAACCAAGATCAAGAAGATTAAACCTCTATGAGGACCCGCAGCCTGCAGGGACTGATGAGGATCTATGACTCTCTGATTAGTAGAGTGTTCACGAGTTGATTGAACCCAAACACGTTCATTACGAGAATACTCCACGCGACTTCACACTTTCCAAACATTACAAACCTCAAGACAATTCCCTGTTCCACATCTCGTTTCCACAGATATAAAACAGTGACACATAATAACGTAAATTTTGAAGTCCAGACATTTATGTGTGCTGCTCTGTGATTTTGGACTTTGCGGCTGAAGTCGCAAGGTCGAAAATCACAGTCCAGCACATACTGACTTTGCTGACATCCTGTTTAGCTCGCTCTGCCAAAGGCCAAAGCAAGGTAACAAAACGCTAGTCTCTGTCGAGCCTGATAAAATAAAAATGCTCACTTGTGTTTGCCGAGCCAGAGAAAGGTTGGCTTTTACAAACACAACAAAATCGACAATGTATGTTTCCAGCTCACGGCACCCCCAGAAAAGCTTGGAACAGTTTACAAAACTTGCCATTTTGAGCTCCCGGCTAACCAAAGGCACACAAGCATGCCCCATAGAAACACAAACTTTCCAGCCGGCTCATGTACATTCCTAAATCCATGTCTTCCAAATGGATATATGCGGCGAAAGGAATCCGGCGTATGTACTAGTATTTGTTCCATTTTTTTAAACGCGCACGGCAACTGAAATACTTTAAAATCAGCTCCTCTCGCACGTCCGCCGTGAGATGGCCTTAGTTGCCTGCTCGGCGTTAAACCCAAATAACTAACTAACTCCTCTCACACGTATGCGCCCTACAGACTATCGGCAAAGCAACGACAGCAGACACAAAGAAGTCCATTCAGACTTAAAAAGAAACAGGAAGGTGGTTATAGCACTGTCAGGGGAGAGAAATGTGCATGATCGACCAGTTTTTTTTTTAAAAAAGATACAGTATCACGTTTCCCCGACGCACTTTTCTTTTTCATCTGATCAAGCGAGTGTCCTCCGTTTACATATCGACGGTGTGCCTATGCACCCGTCAGCTTTTTTTTTTTTGCTTCAAAGTTGTGTCTATATTTATGATACTGATAATGCAGGTCCTGCCATGATCAGTGTTGAACACTTCGCCGAACGTTTGAAGTGTTTCAAATCATGCTGGTAATTGTTTCTTGTTTGTTTAACCTTTTGGCTGTCGGTAGCGCATTTTGTCGCGATGATTCCTTCAGGAATCAAAGCGACAAAAAGCGCTACCGACAGCCAAAAGGGTTAAGCCGGGGACTGGGAACGTTCACGTGTCCGCAAAAAGCAGAATAACGACAATGGACCTATTGAGGTGTTCCCTTCGGCCATCCTGTGCGGCATTCGCTCGAACAGTTTGAGGCACACAGACATACACGCAAAACCACTAAGATGCATGTATTTTCCTGACCCTATAAGCAAAAGTCTTCGGGCCGACGTCGGCCGCAGTGGGACCGCGCACGTCAGTGCGCGGGCCCACTGCGGCTGATGTCGGTCCGTGAAGCTACTGTTTACCAGGGAGCCCTGCAAATCCGCTGGGACTCATGACAATCTGTGCCTTTTGAGATGGGTAAATGTGGTTGCTGAGGTCCCCTCCCCCATCCCCCCCCCTCCCTCTGTCCTGTGGACGTTCTGTAAACACGGAGGGGCGACGGCCCGTGCCTTGGAAGCGATCTGGCGTCGCTGTTTGGGTTTAACTAGGTATAATCTTTAACGCGACCTGCTCCAGGCTATCAAGGGTAATAGCTCACAACAAATGCGGTTCCGTAGGATGTCTTACAATCCTACTTTACACAAGGGCTAACTTGACTTGTAGCGTGGAAGAGGGCATGGCAAATGGCAACAGCAAGAAGGCTTATGAAACGCTAAGGACCCTCACCAAGACTCAACAGCGAACAGCCACAGTCATCGAAGACAGCAGCGGCCAACTCCTTACGGAAAACACTGCTGTACTAAACAGATGGACTGAGTACTGCCGAGACTTGTATAACTACAAGGCTGAGCCAGACACCAGCATCCTCCAAAACAATCAGGCTGGGGCCAGGAAGGCTGAAGACCTGCCAGTGTTAGCTGAAGAGGTGGAAGCAGCCGTACGCGGCCTGAAGGGAGGAAAGTCTCCAGGTGTAGACAACGTACCTGCTGAACTGTTGAAACATGGAGGAGAAGTAACAACGAAGGTCCTCACTACACTCTGTCAAAAGATCTGGGAGCAAAAGAAATGGCCAGTAGAATGGACACAGTCTCTAGTGATCCCGCTCCCCAAGAAAGGAAACCTGAAACAGTGCCAGAACTACAGTCTGATAAGTCACCCTAGCAAAGTAATGCTTAGAATCATTCTCAACCGCCTCAAAACTTTCGCCGAGGAACTGCTGGCAGAAGAACAGGCTGGCTTCAGAGTTGGAAGAAGCACTGTAGAGCAGATTTTCAACTGCCGCGTCCTGATCGAGAAACATCTGCAGCATCAGCGCGAACTCTACCACAACTTCATTGATTTCAGGAAAGCATTTGATCGCGTCTGGCACGACGGACTCTGGCAAGTCATGAGATCGTTCAACATAGAGGAGGGACTGATCCAAATGATAGAAGCGCTTTACAAGAACGCCTGCAGCGCGGTTCTACTTAACAATCAGTCAGGCGAGTTCTTCAGGACGACGATCGGTGTCCGTCAAGGATGCCTGCTCTCTCCTGTCCTTTTCAACATATTCCTGGAGAAGATCATGCAGGAAACCCTCCACGACCACCATACTTCAATCTCTATTGGTGGCAGATCCCTGTGCAATCTTCGATTCGCAGACGACATTGACCTCATGGCAGGCAGCAATAATGAGCTCCAAAACCTGACAGACAAACTTTCAAGTAGCGCAGGGTCTTATGGCATGGAGATCAGTACGGATAAAAGCAAAGTGATGATCAACACCACAAGCGACAGCAGCAGCAACATTCACATGAATGGCCAAAAGCTAGAAGAGGTCAATAGCTTCAAGTACTTGGGAGCCACCCTGTCCAAAGACGGTAGTTGCATAGCAGAGATCCGTATCAGGATAGGTGCAGCAACATCCGCAATGGCCAGGCTGGACAGGATATGGCGAAGTAACTCCATCAGCTTCACCATCAAGTACAGGCTTTACAAGTCCCTCATAGTGTCTATTCTACTCTACGGCTGTGAGACTTGGACACTGCTTGCAGACTTAGAAAAGAAAATCCAGGCCTTTGAGAACAAGTGCCTGAGGAAGTTGCTCCGCATCTCGTACCGCGAGCACAAGACCAACGAATATGTACGGAGCATCGTCACTTCCCTGGTGGGCCCACATGAACCCCTTCTGGCAACCGTGAAACGGCGCAAGCTTGCTTGGTTTGGCCACGTGACCCGACGCAACACCTTGTCTAAGACTATCCTCCAAGGCACTCTCGAAGGAAGTCGTCGGCGAGGTCGTCAGAGAAAGAGTTGGGTCGCAAACATAAAAGAATGGACCGAACTCGAGATGTCAGACTTGCTTGCCACCGCCCAAAATAGAACTCAGTGGAGAGCACTGTCTGTTGCTGCTGCCTTTCAGTCCCCCCAACGCCCAGTTCGGGCAAGGGACTAATGATGATGATGATGAACTTGACTTGTGTGGTCTGAATGCCGTACAATGGAGGACTTTTCTGCAAGTTCTTCCTCTTCTTTGTAGGTAGGAGGTCCAACCGACTCGCACCAGGGGCAGCAGAAATTACTTGTTACGTGTGCCTGCTCGCTTGGATTGTAAAACGAAGGGCAGACCGGGGGTCTCACTATGAGGATCTACGCCTTTTGGGGATGTTTGGAGTGTTGTCTATGCTTTTGGTACAAACTGTTTATTGGCCGTGACTTAGCTCTCGTTCGTTGTTAGGAGTCGTTCGGCGTAAAAGTAACCTCTCTAATGACTATCCCGCCAGATCGACTCTGGTTCGACCTGACGTACACCAACGTGAGTTCATCTGGCGATTCATTCTGGCGTGACATCCATTAATATTAATTAATAACATTAATACCGTTATTATGTAGGCGCTTTTTCTCAATTTTGGGCGAAGCGACTCAAAGCGCCGCGAACGGAAACCCAACACGCACACTCACGTAACAGACACGGATTTACGCCATTTATGACAAACACAGTACAAGACAGACGAAGGGCCAGTTCAGCTACTGAAGTTACAGAGATTTTTGATCGCTTGTATTTGAAATTTGTAAAGTGGCCTGAAACCGGTACCAAAGTGTGGGGGATGGGGGGTGGGGGGGGGGGATGGAAGAACCGGAGTACCCGGAGAAAGAACCCCCCGACGGTCCGCCCGAATTAACGGTGACACTTACCAGAGGAGAAAAGTCCGATGCCGGAACCCGTTTTCGAACCTCGCACCTTTGGCATTGGTGGCAGCCGCCTTAACCACTGCGCCACGGACCGCCCCGTCGGTTAGCTAGGGCAGCAGGCACACTGGTTGTCTCCCTCGATTCGCTACCGTTGATATCAGCGGTAGCGAATCGAGGGAGACAACCAGTGCGGACAACAGGCGGAAGTATCCACAGACACACATACAGAGGACTGGCTGACTGATCTTCTAGTGATTTTAATGTGGTGTGGAGTAATCATAAGGTCATCCCAGGCAAAGACCAATCGATCGAGGTCCCTACCCTTCCAAAGCAGTGGAGACAAATGAGACCGTCGAGAGACTGTACTCTAATTAGAAGGGCATCTTACGTACACAGGTGGCGTCGTCTACCGTGGCGCAGTAACCCGTAACTGAATTAAAAGTAAATAAGAGAAAGAGCTGTGTTCTGTACAATTGCGAAACATGAAATTTATTTAGTTGTGCAGACGCGTGTGCATTGTTTGATTTGTGAACGTTTCCAGCCCTCGCTTCCACAAATATAGCGAAAGTGAGACTTTTTCTCAACTAGAACTGCTGTATTTAAATAATAAACTCGAACGAAATCTTTACTGCGCCACAGTAGACGATGCCACCTGTGTACGTAAGATGCCCTTCTAATTAGAGTACAGTCTCTCGACGGTCTCATTTGTCACCACTGCTTTGGAAGGGTAGGGACCTCGATCGATTGGTCTAATAGGTCTTCATAGGGCCCGATTACTATTACTATACTGAGAAGCAAAAGATATGCAGCATTTTTTGAATCATCGGAAACACTATAGTGTTTTCGATGATTGCAAAAATGTCGCATTTTTTCTTCCGCTCTTCAGTATGTTATAGTAATAGCCTTATGGTTGCGGGAGACAGTCCAACTTAAGGCCGATTAAGGATGGTGTAGTTTGTTTGGCGTTCATAGAAATACCTAGCTAATATAATGAAACTGCGAAACCTATACGGTCCTTGATATGTCGATATTTCCCAGATGATGTTGTTTTCCTTTTGCTCGTTACTATGCAACCAAGCAAAGTCATGTTAAAGATCCTACTGAACAGGCTGAAGCCACAGGCCGAGGAAAGCATAGCTGAGGAACAGGCAGGCCTCAGACCAGGGCGCAGCACAATTGAGCAGATTTTCAACCTGAAAGTTCTATGTGAGAGGTACCTCCAGCACCAGCAAGACCTCTATCATATCTTTGTGGATTTAAAAAAAAACATTTGACAGGGTGTGGCATGCAGTCCTTTGGTCCTCCATGAAGCTATACAACATCAATGCCAACCTGATCAAAGTCATAGCAAACCTTTACAACAAGGCCACTAGCGCAGTCTGCTTCAACGGCAAAATAAAAAACTGGTTTAGGACTATAGTCGGAGTCAGACAAGGCTGCTTGCTCTCACCTACTCTTTTCAACATCTTCCTGGAAAGAATCATGACAGACGCTCTGAAAGTTCATGAAGGAACTGTCAGTACTATTGAAGGCAGAACAATCACGAACTTGCGCTTTGCGGACGACATTGATGGCCTTGCAGGAACAGAGAAGGAGCTAGCTCAGCTGGTGGAAAAGCTGGACAGTACAGCCATTGCGTATGGGATGAAAATCAGTGAAGAGAAGACCAAACTGATGACCAATAACACCAGTGGCATTGGCACTGACATCTTAATTGGAAGCCAAAAACTGGAAACAGTTAATAAATTCAAATACTTATGAGCCATTGTGACAGATGAGGGATCAAAACCAGAAATACTGTCCAGGTTTGCGCAGACAACAACAGCACTGACAAGATTGGAGACATATGGAAGGACAGAAACATCACACTCTGCTCCAAGATCAGACTGATGCGCTCCTTAGTCATCTCAGTGTTCTTGTATGCCTGTGAGTTATGGACCCTCGCAGCAGACCTTGAAAGGAGGATACAAGCCACTGAAATGAGATGTTTTCGAAGGCTGCTTGGCATTTCATACAGAGATCACTGTGACATCACGAACGAGGAAGTGGGAAGCAGAATCAGGCAAGCCATCGGGCCCTATGAAGACCTATTAGCCATTATGAAAAAACGCAAACTGAAGTGGTATGGGCATGTCACGCGTTGAGCAGGGCTTGCCAAAACAATCCTGCAAGGCACTGTGCAAGGAGGACGAAGGAGAGGAAGACAGCGGAAAAGATGGGAGGACAATATCTCAGAGTGGACAGGACTGAGGCTGGGCGATACGCTAAGAATGGCAGAGAACAGAGAGGAATGGAGGGAGCTGGTTGTCAAGTCATCAGTGATGCCTAAACGGTCGGCAAGACTACGGGAGACATAGATAGATACATAGATAGATGCAACCCAAAAAGTTTGCAAAAATACATGTAGTATGCGGTCGGATGTATACTACACATCCAACCGAATACTCCTTTTACAAACTTTGTTGGATTTTAGGATAAACGGTCCCCCGGGAACAAAATCTTGAAAAAAAAGAGTGTATTCGAGTTGCACACAGGGTAATGTTTCAAGGTTTACCCTCCTGCAGTGTTAGCAAAGTAAAGGACAGACGCTACTTCAGAAGGGGCGGATTAGTGTTCTCAATATATGAGCAAATCAAATGTCACGTCACATGACGGAAAGACCCCGACGCCAGGTTGATCCGGGGACACTTTGGAGTGACAAACTTTCCGAGTTCGCCACGCCAAATGATCTCGGGTCGATCTGACATCGCATTTTTCCACGCAAAGTGACCTCGGCTCAATCTGACGAAGCATTTTCCATGACATAGCAATCTGACGTAGCACTGAATCTGTCATACGTGTTTCCAGGCCAAACCGACCCCGGGTCGTTCTGACGTAGCATGTTTCCACGCCAAATTGACCCCGGACGATCGGACGTTGCGTTTCCACGCCAGATTGTCTCCGTATGGATCCGACGTAGTATTTTTCCACGCCAAAGTGACCCCGGGTCGATCTGACGTAGCATATATCCATGACAAAGTGACTTCGTCCGATCTGGCTTTAAGAACATTTTGGTGTGTTACACCTGCCGATCCGAAATTTCTCATATGAACCCCAAGTAGTATGCGGTCGGATGTATACTACACATCCAACCGAATACTCCTTTCACAAACTTTGTTGGTTTTTAGGATAAACGGTCCCCTTTGTGTGCAACATATTCAAAGTGACAGCACTTGAAAAGTGTCATACTACTCGTCCGTGTCACTCATTCCGGCTGGAATGCTGCTTTAATAAAACGGTATGCTGGAATGCTGCTTTAATAAAACGGTTTGCTAAATATCTTTTCAGTGTACGTATGCTGACGAGCAAAAGGCATGCGACAAATTTGGATTCCGAAAATGTCGTATTTCTCAGTTTCGCTCGTCAGTATATTTCACCAACGTTGTGCGACATTAACCCTTTGGCTGGGAGTAGTTTTTGAGGTGATTCCTACAGGAAATCACCTCCATCCAAGCGGTACCGACAGCCAAAGGGTTAAAAGTAAGGTAACCCTTTGACTTATAGAAGATTTCACTCCTAACAAAACGCATTTGCAGAGGTCATGACAAGCACACTTTGTTTTGTACATAATTTACCCCGCTCATCACAAACTTCGGTAGAACAAAGAAGTGTATAAAGACATATTTTTTTTTTAAGGTTTACTGTAGTTGTTTCCTTTCAGTTTTGTTGTTGTTTTTTGTTGTTGTTGTTTTGTTTGTTTGGTTTTGTTTTTTCTTTTTGGGTGTGCGTGTGTGTGGGGGGGGGGGAGAGGGGGAGGGGGGGCGGGAAGGCGGGGGGGGGGGGGTAAGAGATGGTGGTGACTCATTTTCTATCCAAACATCTGAGTCGGCCATTTAACCCATTTCATCCTGAAGCTAAAAAAACAAAAACACACCAAAAAAAAAACCCAACTATTTGCTTATTGTCCTATGAAGTCTACATTGCAGATTAGGGAACAGAACAACCATTTTAGTTTAAGGGTGGTGCCAGAATAGCTTGGCGCCTCAGGCGCCAAGCTTTTCTGGCCCCACCCTTGAATCTTCATAGTCAAATTAATGTCAAGCAGTAGTGTGTCAGGATGAAAAGAGTTAAACATCGTTAAGTGCCGTGGTTAAGGTCGCTGGACGTTATCTTGCATGTACTAACGTGCGACGGGAGTGCGAGGCCATTAAGCCACACGGGGCTACATACTAATATATTTACAAATCGTTTTTATCGAAAACAACTGTAGCGATTAGAATCTCTCAGCGACCATAAGTATGGCAAATTCGAAGGCATCGTATTTTCCTGCCTTCCCCTCTTGGTCACAGGCTTTTAACGGCTGGTCACCTAAAAGCGATCAAACCTCTCATCCTTAACTCATTAAGCCCCGACACACCACAGCAAGATGAGAATCGACCATGATAGTTCAACTTGAACTATCATGGTTGATCTGTCTCCCGTACTGTAATGCCAGTCGTCAGAGGACAACTTCAAAATTTGAGGGATTTCGACTTTATGGTGCAATGGGTTAAAACCTCACTGTCATTCCCTTTTACTAGCAGCAAAGGCTCTAGAGCCGTGTTACTTGGTAGTCGTTGTCGTAGTATGATGCAATCACACCAGACACACACACGTAGGGTTCTTGTAAAGAAACCTCATACAGTTGCAACTCGTCACACGTCGCACAAGGTTGTAGACCACACTGGAGTAACAGTTCCAACAGTACTTTATATCACGATGCACTCGCAGCACAATGCGTCCACAAATGCATCCACACGTTGGTTCACTGTCTCATACAATGCATCCGCAGTTTTGATAATAATAATGATAATGCATAGCATTTATATGGCGCATTTCTAATATTTATAATATAACTCAATGCGCAGAATGTAGCCGCGAACTGAACCCAACAAGCACGCTCACGTGAATCACACGCATTCACTCACACACTGTACGTAAACACAGAAGATTCACGTGGTGCTAAGGGCAAGCTCAAGCGAGCTACTGACGGTATTTGGAAAGCGTTTTGTATTTGAAATTTTATTAAGTTGGCTGAAACTGATACCAAAGTGTCTCCCATACAATTCACATACATAAATATTTCCTAACACGCTCTTTTGTACTATTACAGATTTCCAGAACAATCCGGCAAATTACACAACTCAACCAATCAGAAAAGAAAACGAAATCAAAACTCATTAATATCATTAAAAAAGAACACTCGAGATTTCTCTACAATCTTCCACTAACATCTAGACGCATTCCGAAATGTTGCGAAATGCAGCCAACATGTGTACTACAAAAATGTAACGTTATATTTGAGTTCACTAGAACGAACGCATCCTTTCCAGAACATTCCAGGTTAAACGAGGACGGTCTTCAGCAACATTGTAGCGAAATATGCACCATTCTAGCTACACAACAAAAATCGATCGCAAATATCCAAGCAAAAGAAAACCGGCAAATCATACTAAAAAGGTACGTGATTCTTTTCTACAATAACTCAAGTGAACACCGGATATCTCCCATGATTCAGACATACATACCCCAAACAGAATAACACAACCACAAACGTAACAAGCCGCTTCGCTACAGCGGTTTTAGAGTCTTTGCTAGCAAGGCTACATGCCGACTGAGTTTTAAACCTCGCGCCCTCAACTTCCCAATGTCACACCCTCCAAGTCGTTCATCCCTCGCACCCTCAAATTCCCACAGTCATTCCCTTCAAAGTGGCATTTTGAGAAAGCCAAGAATTTTTAGAGAGGCTACGTTTACGCCGAACAACTCCCAACAACGAACGAGAGCCGCGAAGTCACCGGCTTCTAATATAAGCACAGACAACACTTCGAACATCTCCAAAAGGCATATCTATACCTCTTGGAGATGTTCGAAGTGTTGTCTATCTAGTGCTTATAACAGTAATGTAATGTAATGGGTAGATCATCGAAAACCGATGATGTCGTCATTGTGCATGACTTCTATTTGTGGGTGCGGGTATGGCTGGCCAAGCCAATCCTGGAGCCACACCTGCGAGGGCAATGGGGGCACTGGAACGTAGCTGTGGGGAGAGTCGACGCTGTCTTTCTGCGAGCTCTGGCACTGTTGATCCGTTCCGCGCCGATTGTGTTTAAAGAGCGTGCAGACTTTCCTGGTGGCGGCACGCCAGCCAGATCTGTCTTGTGCTTGTGCTTCAAGTTCCTTTACCGGGAAGACGCAGTACTTGAGGCTGTCTTTTATGCAGTCTTTGAAGCGTTTCTTTGGCCGTCCTTGCTTCCTGTGACCTTTTGAGAGTGCACCATACAGGAGTTGGCGTGGCATGCGAGAATCATCTATGCGAATGACATGACCTGTCCAGCGAAGTTGTGTCTTTAAGATCAAGGCTTCAACACTCACTAAGCCAGCATTATCCAGGACTTCCAGCTTTGTCTTGTTATTTGATGCCCATGAGTGAGCGCAGGGATCTCATGTGGAAACGTTCAAGCTGTTTGAGGTGCTTTCTGTACAGCGTCCATGACTCACAGCCGTAGAGGAGGCTGGGGAGGACTACTGCCTGTAGACTTTGATCTTGGTGGAGAGCTTGACGTTGTTGTTATTCAACACACGAGTGCGCAGGCGACCCAGGGCTTGGCTGGCTTTGCTGATGCGAGCTGCGATTTCCTTGTCGATAGTACCGTCAGAAGAGATGATGCTCCCCAGGTACCTGAACTGGTGGACAGTCTTCAGCTCGGTGCCTTCGATATACACTTTGGGTGGGTTGGGGGGGGGGGGGGAGGGCGGAGGGGTAGGGGGTGGGGGGGGGGCTCTTGTGCCTGGGGCTGGTTGGTGCAGGACCTCGGTCTTGTTGAGACTGATGGTGAGGCCAAACAGTCGAGAGGCTTATAACAGTCGAGAGGCTTATAACAGTCGAGAGGCTTATAACAGTCGAGAGGCTTATAACAGTCGAGAGGCTTAATAACAGTCGAGAGGCTTATAACACAAGCTGGTTATCCGCCGTGACTTCGCTCTCGTTCGATGCTGAGTGTCGTTCGTCGTAAACGAAACCGCACTAGTGACCGCTCTAGAGGCAATAACAGCTAGTGGGGATTTCAGGGCGCGTGGGTGACCTCTCCAAAATAATTTGTCTCTGCACGCCGTTCATATTAGTTGATAGAAGCTTATAATGAGGAAAAAGAAAACTGACCCCCTTCCCTTAACCATCTAAGGAAGCGATATTGAAATTGTTGAAACGTTCAAGTTCCTTGGTACTCTCATTTCGCACGATCTGAAGTGGGAGATGAATATTGAACAGCTCGTAAAGAAAGCCCAGCAGCGCCTGTTTTTTCTTCGGTGGTTGAAGTCTTTTATTGTCAGTCAGCAGATCATGGTGCAGTTTTACCGCGCCGCCATTGAGAGCGTTCTTACCTTCTCAATGACAGTGTGGTGTGGCAGCGCAAACGACGAAGCCGCAAGAAATTAAATAGGGTGATCAAAACAGCATCTCATATTGTTGGAAGCGATCTCCTCTCGCTGAAATATCCAGCCGCTGTACCACGCACGCACCATCAAGAGAGCGAGCTCCATCATACATGACGAGCACCATCCTGCACCTAGCCTGTTCGAGCCCTTACCATCTGGCTCACGCTTTAGATCCATTAAGGCCAAAACCACTCGTTTCTAGAAGAGCTTTTATCCCGGTTTGGCTGTTCAGGCCCTGTCTAATGTGGCTGTGATATGATATAACTCAGCAGATTGACTCAAAGTCCCTTTGGAATTACCTACAGCCCATCTTAATTGTTTATAGTTCTTTTTATGTCCTATTAAACCTCTTCTTAAACAGGATATACAGTTTTACAAATACATATGAATTTAGCTAATCGTTTTTCGTTGCGGCTCACTTGGCGGTTTTTGTTGTCATAATATGGTTATTATGCTGTAGATTTATCTTATTTTACTTACTTAGATGTGTGTGCATACTTAGTAGAATGACTGCTATACATATGTGTGGTTTGGTATTTTAGAGTCTTCTTGATTGTGATGTATGTATGTTTTATGTGTTGATCTTAATATGGACGCTCGTCAGTTATGCCGCAAAAATAATCCTAATGTTTATGCATATGGGGGCATCATAGACAAAAAAGGCGGCACTGATGCAGATGTCAGAGCACGAATCGGTAAAGCCAGAGCAGCCTTTCTCCAGTTGAAAAAAGCGTGGAGTTCCAGAGAGCTGTCACAACACATCAAAGTCCGGATTTTCAACTCCAACGTAAAAGCAGTTCTCCTATATGGAGCGGAGACTTGGAGATTGACAAAAAAAAACCCACAGTCAACAGAGTACAGATCTTCATAAACAGTTGCCTTAGAAGAATTTTGAAAATCCACTGGCCAGAGAAGATCAGCAACGTCAGACTCTGGGAGAGAACAGAGCAGATAACAACAGAGGATGAAATTGGGCGAAGAAGATGGGGATGGATTGGTCACAGTCTGAGAAAGCCACCTTCCAGTATCACTAGGCAGGCATTGTCATGGAACCCCCAGGGAAAGAGGAAAAGAGGTAGGCCGAGAAACTCCTGGCGTCGAGACCTCCAAGCAGACATCAAGAGACTGGAAACCACCTGGAGTAAAATCGAAGGAGAAGCACAGGACAGGAGTCGCTGGAGGTCTCTCGTCGACGGCCTATACCCGGGGAGAGGTGACAGGCGTAAGTAAGTAAGTAATACTTTGTGTCATGCACATGGAAATAAAGTTTATCTTAACTCATTCTACCCCAACACCGAAATCCCCAAATGTTGACGTTATTCTCTAAAGACTGCATTGCAGTGCAGGACACAGATCGACCATGATAGTTCAAGGGTGATGCCAGAATAGCTTGGCGCCCACAGGCGCCAAGCTATTCTGGCATCACCCTTGAACTATCATGGTCGATCCTTATCTTGCAGTGGTGGGTCTGGGGTAGAATGAGTTAACGTTGGGAGCATGGCGTGAGAATTAGGCCACAAACATGGGGTGGATGCTAATGCTCTTCAAACGAGTGCACAACCAAGGGACCGCAAAGCCTGTAAAAGTGGTTCTTTTGCCAATATGACAGATCCGAAATCGCATACCAACACATACACACTCTGAACCATCTGCACTGTCATTCAAGTCGCTGCGATCTCAAGCATCAGTGAATAATAATAATAAAAAACCCGCTTTTCTGCTTACTGTTTTGGAACGGTGGTTTTCTTCTCGTTAACGTGAAGCAGTACAAAGCAATGGTTCGTGTATTCAAATTTCGTTTATGAAGTACCATGAACGAAAAGTGGATACATTTGAAAGTGGAGAGGAGTCGTAGTGTATTCAAAATCAGGTTCATGAAACGACCACCTCGCGGGAATTGTTTGACTAGTACAGTATTTCAAGAAATGTTTACACATGTTTTGCATTTTTATTAAAGGGCCAGGTTACTTCACCTAAAACAAGATGATATAAAACCGTCAAAATACAGATTAGACTATAGGATTAACTATAATCCTGTACGTTACGTATTAACCCGTTTAACCCCACGGCCTCATTTCCCCAAAGTGTGAGGTGTCACCTAACGACTATGTACTGTTGCTGTTGGTGGATCGAACATGATAATTTAAGGGTAGCGCCAGATGAGCTTGGCGCCATTAGGCGCCAAGCTCATCTGGCACTACCCTTAAATTTTCATGGTCGATCCATCTCTCCTGCTGTAGGGCGTCGGGGCTAAATGGGCTAAGAATATTTGCAGGCTTGAATTGGCCAACATATATAAGGCTTGGGTGGTCGGAAAGGCGTGGCCGAGGTGTGCAAGTCAGGGACGCTGCATAACGCAGGACTACTGACATTTTTATGTTTTGATGAGAGCAGACGGAGAGCAGAGAGAGAGAGAGAGAGAGAGAGAGAGAGAGAGAGAGAGAGAGAGAGAGAGAGAGAGAGAGAGAGAGAGAGAGAGAGAGAGACCCCCCCCCTCCCAACCTCATACCCCACCGGCTCAGTTTATACCCCAAGAGGGTCAAGCAGTAAAGTCTCTAAGATGCAATTCTTGCAAACAATAAACTCAGTCATTTTAGACGTGCCGCGTCTGGACATGATGCGCGACATAAAGCCAAACTTAGTGTGTCAAATCAAACTGACAGGCGGCAACGCTACACTACACTTCCGCAGCTACTGATGCGAGGCCCCTTGAATTAGAAAATTCATGTGCGACAGGCCCGCATAGCGGACCGTCATACTCACAGACCTTTGCGTGAACAACGGGCAACAAGGCTTTCATCCAGCAAGTGATCCTCAGGCCGATATAGCCCCAAAATGACCATTGAGCGTAACGGCCGGATCACCTGACTGCGGAAAGGCTGTTGCTAAGTTGCATCGGGCGCCGGACTTCGGCCAAAGTTGCCCCTCCCCCCCCCCCCCCACCCCCCTTCGACACCGTTCAGTAAAAGGTCCCTGGGCCGACGACGGCCAAAGCAGCGTGCAGGCCAAGTCTGGCCGACGTACACCGAAAGACCTTTTGCTCACAGGGTGTATGGCTATGCGCCTCTTCCCTTCAAAGATAGGGCCTAACTCATTATTCTAGTACGATGGGACGGATAATCGGTCATTATGGACGTGAGATACACCTACAGCATGCAACCAACCGCCGCCAGCCAGTTCCTGTCACTTTTGACTCTAACCAGCGTGCTCAGTTTTAACCCCATAACTGCCAGGGTAAGGTGAATGCTATCCAGCTACAAGAGACACTTATGTCTCTTGTCAGTCATGTTCATTACTACTTATTTTGTCCCATTTACATATGTGCTCTTTACGCGAATGTCGGTCAGTGTACAGTTGTTTCAACGGGAAATTCATGATCACTGGCAACGAAGGGGTTAAGCGATCATCCTCTCTTGGGGCAATGCGTGCAAGCTGCGGGACCCGGGGTCAGTTGCACGAGTGAGCTTAATTCCGGTGCATGCCAATAAGTAAGGTGCTCCGCTATAACAGAGCATCTTGCTTAGCAGCCTGCGCAGGATTTAAGCTTTCTCGTGCAACTGAGGCTTGGATCGAACGTAATAACTCAAAGGTATCATCTATCTTGAATCAGTAAAAACAGCAGTAAACAGACAACAGCTCCTAGGTATGTATGTTTTGTCTCCATAAACGCTTGCTTTGACCTTTGTGGCCCGGCTATTGTCTGATTGAACTGTCACGGTCGATCCATTTCCAAAAGTTAGACTGTCCTGGGAGTGTCAGAGACAAGAGAGAGACAGATGACTAGGGGAAACTGACAGCCGAATTGGCGGACATGACGGTTGTCGTGATGAATAGACTAACGCCCCAGACGACAAACACTATTGATCACGTGCTGTACAATCGCCAATGGCAATTCTCAGTTCTGCCAGCAGTGGAAAAGTCTCTCTGAAGTATCACATATTTAGGTCTACAGCTAAACTTGTAGCATTTCGATCTGGCTTAGAAAGGCCATGCAAAGACAAGACTGATCGCTGAAAACTAAATCAAACATTTCCTCAATTTGTTTCATGTTTTGTAGAGCATGCCGTACCCTTGCAACCCTCATGAATCATCAGTGACAACTTACTTTTGCCTGAGAATGTACGAGGACAGGAGCATTGAAAAAAAGGTTGCGATAAAATAAAAATCGTCATTGAGTTTGAACGCATAATCGATTCTCTCCGTCCCTTTAGAGGCACAGATCCTCATGAGCCCTCGCAATTTGCAAGGGCTCATGAGGATCTGTGCCTTTTTCACGTGGAAGCTGTTCACGGCTGAAAGTTTACGGAAACGAAAACCTCAATGTTTTAGCTGCGGGCCAAGAGGCGTTTCAAAGAGTCCATCAGAGTGATTCTAGATCAAAGGCTGTGTAACTGTTGTTTTTACCCTTGTTAAGTGCTTTTTTTTTTAAACCGTTAAGTGTGCATGCCCTCCTTTAGTGGACTTTTATTTTCATTCTCTTTTCTTTTCTGTTTTCGCATTAAAAATGTGGAACTTGGTTTCAAAGAAGATTGTCCTTGTAGCGTGGTAAAACCGCAATAAAACATCTGTCACCACAGACGAAGCATGCATAATCGACATAAAATCAGACAAATCAAAGAATGAGTGGTAAAGTAACATTTCTACAATGATGATCACGTTTCAGCGCCGGATCAATCATTTTTCATGGGTGGGTGGGTGGGTGGGTGGGTGGGGGGGGGGGTGCTCAACTTTTTTTTCTTCTATTGCCAGGGTCTAGTATATATTGAAACACCACAACCGAAACTGTTCTTCTGACGTTTTTGAAAGTTTCTAACTGGTGTTACGTACGGCACTGAAACACAAGCGTTACAACTCAATTTTGAACACACTTATTTACAGTTTGATGCCAGCCGTTGGGGAGGGGGGGGGGGGTGCTGTAGTACCAAAGCACCCCCTTCCCCCCCCCCCTGGATTCGGCCCTGCGTTTACTCGTGTGATCTAAGGCCCAGCAAACAAGCACGAAACATGCAGAATTAACCCTTTCAGTACCAGCTGACGCAGACTATGTTTCTGCAATCTTCGTCAATTCAAGACCAAAAAGCTCTTGACGTGCCAGGAACGCGGATTCAAAGTGGTGTCAGCAAGAGCATAGATCCTCATGAGCCCCCGCAACTGCGGGGGCTCATGAGGATCTATACCTCCTGCAGTTGGTTGGCCGTGCGCAGATTTTCTCGGCACTGAACAGGTTAAAAATAAATTATTAGTATTTGTATCAAATGCCATGAATTCGGCATTAGGAACCAACCATTCCTACTATATGTGTATAGCATCAAGTCATAATGCTGTGAAGACTGAAGTAAGAATTACAAATTTACCTTCAATTAAAGGCCAGTGGTGTACTCCGCCAGTCAAACTTCCGCGAAATACAGCTTCAAGAAGAAACCGCTTGTTAAAATCGTATTCCAGTGGCACGCAAACTGTTTGCAAGCAGCCAAAAGTTTAAATGTGTAGCGGCCATACATATATTCAGCACTGAAATTACACAGAAACGAAGCCCACTGGTACTGTAAACGGCAAGTCTTTGCATGGCATTTTTAATCTGCGTATTGAAAAGTCAAAGTTCTTGGGCCATTCACTCAGTCATTCAATGAAGTATGCCTCTACTTTTTTCGTCGATACAGAGTCTTAATAAGTCTTCGCCTATACACTCATTATAAAGCAATAGCTGCATGGTATTTGGCTACCAATGGACCACAGGTACTACGCACGGGCCCGCGTGCAAGGGGTAGCGCGCGACACGCGGATACGACTGTCGCGTGCGAAGGTCCCAACTTTCGTCCTTACTGCCCTTTCTCAACTGTGTACGGTGCACATGACACAGAGCTTGCAAGCTGCAAGCCCTTTGCGTGTCGGTAGCGATTTTAGTTGCGATGATTCGTACCGGAATCATCGCGACTAAAACCGCTACCGACACGCAAAGGTTTAGCTCGCAAAGGGTTAGCTTTTCTTGGCTAGGTCTGTTATAACAAGCGTGCGTAATGCCAATACCGCATAGATGTGGTCAAAATAGGCAACATGAATGGGTCAATGGTGAGAATTGTGAAAATACTGATAGGCAGGCCGGAGTCCAGGGCCACCTAGGCACAGGTGAGATGCTGACTTTTTTTTTATAGATATTTTTTATTAGTTTTTATAATTTCCAAGCATCTTTGTGGCCTCTCCTGCAATTTACACATTTCCATTTTGGCCACGATGTAACTAAGGGTCTGTTTTGAAATTAAAAGCGAAAATTTACGTACGCGAGACAATTAAAAAATTTTCTTGCGAGGAACGATCACCCCAAAAAATTCTTCCCAAGACATTAACCCTTTGGGTGTCGGCAGCGGTTTTAGTCGCGAGGATTCCTGCATTTACACATTTCCATTTTGGCCACGATGTAACTAAGGGTCTGTTTGAATTAAAGCGAAATTTACGTACGCGAGACAATTAAAAATTTTCTTGCGAGGAACGATCACCCCAAAAAATTCTTCCCAAGACATTAGCCCTTTGGGTGTCGGCAGCGGTTTTAGTCGCGAGGATTCCTGCAGGTTAAACAAGTTTTCAGTTCTAAGTTCGTAGCTCCGTTGCCTACGGATGTCGACTTCAGTCGTCAGAACGCTATCGGCGGCAAGATTCACCCAGCAAAGGTTCGCTTTTAGTACGGGAGCTTGGCTATTTTTAGCGCTGAATGTGTTGTTACAAGCGCTACTTGGCATGAGTACATAAAAGTTTTCTAGCATGCAAAGAGTTAAACAAGTTCTAAGTTCTATAAATAATTTAGTCTACGCTTTATTTATTTATTTATTATTCATTCAGCATCATAGATCCCACCGACTCCGAAAAAATAGTGTTGTTTATTTCAGCTGGAAAGGTTAGACCATCTTTTCAATACACTGTTTTTAGTTGACTTTACCCTTGTGATAATTATGTCCTCCACTAGTGTGCACAACCCATGACAAGACAGGGCAACCGTTGGTCGTGAGAGCGCGCGTGTTCAATCAAGCGTGGAGCGAGAGAGTGAGCCGAGAACTCTAGTCACTTCTCCAAGACAAGAAGAGGCAAAGATCCTCATGTGAGCTACCGCAAGCTATGTGGGGGCCTCAAAAAAATCTTTGCGTCCTGCTGTGTTGTATCTAACTCAAACAAATCCGCGCCTCTCGCTGTTTCGCTTTCGTAAGCCCGTGTTCTTAAAGTGAAGGGTGACATCGGAAGTTTTAACCCTTTTACTCCCGGGGAGAACTGAATATCACCCATCTGTAAGAGGCATGGATCCTCATGAGCCCCCGCGGACGCGGGGGCTCATGAGGATCTATGCCTCTTGCTGAGAGAAGTTTGTAATCATGTCTCTTTAACTGTCATGGCTTTTGGTTGTTGAATGAACACGGATTTAGCCTGAAACGAAATGTGCGTTCAGTGGCAGGGAAGAGGTTAATGGGAAGGGGGAAGAAAGTGAGAGGGTATCCAGGTCACACACGGTGGTACAAAAACCCGGAGCGAAGCATTCAAATCAAGCAATACGGCAAGTCTTTCGAGCTCAAACCGCTGTAAAAGAAAACACCGATACCTTTTCAAGCGCCGTCAACAGAATTACTCCTGTTACTCAGTCGGCGGATTTAAGCTTGTCCCTAAAGCTCTGATGAGCGCAGTGCACAGCCCGAACAATTTACATTTTGTTGTGGTGTTTGGTTGGTTAGTCGTGCACGCGCGCGCGCGCGTGCGTGCGTGCGTGCGTGCGTGCGTGCGTGTGTGTGTGTGTGTGTGTGTTTGTGTGTGTGTGTGTGTGTGTGTGTGTGTGTGTGTGTGTGTGTGTGTGTGTGTGTGTGTGTGTGTGTGTGTGTGTGCCGTACCGTAGGCCACACAATCTGGAACGGGAGGCGTCTTTCTAATTCTCTTGCTGGCAGTCTGATAGTCCTTGGTGACTTTAACATCCACTTTGACAATCAGAAGCACCACACCACCTCTGCACTCGTGGACATTTTACACATGTTCAGTCTTTCACAAGTTGTCGACAAACCAACTCATAGACAAGGGCATACTATTGACTGGATCCTTCATAGATGTGACGATGATATCTTGTGCTCAGCACAGGTTTCTGATGCAATATGTTCAGACCATTACTGTGTGATAAGTCATTTGAGGGCCATAGTCCCACCTCCAGTGCCTATGCTTACCATAGTGCGCAATGTTCGTGCCATTGACAGACTAGCCTTCAAGGCTGACATCGTTCAGTCACTGTCTCACCATCCTAGTCCTAGTGCCGAGGAGTTTGATTCATGTTTACGCACTGTCTTAGACAATCATGCACCATCTTCAAAGCGTAAAAAGTCAGCTCATAGAATCAGCCCGTGGTATAGGTTTGTGAGCAAAGAGCTGCGTTCGGCTAAGCAGATGCGGCGCCAAGCTGAGAGAATGTGGTGCTCAACTAGGTTGACTGTTCACAAGCAGATATACACATGTTCTAAGAAGCATGTAAATGAGATTGTTCATGGAGCAAAATCTTCGTTTTACAACAGGAAGATCAGTGAGTGCACAACAAGCAAAGAATTGTATAATGTGACCAATAAGCTTATGGTGAAGAAGACTCCATCACCTCTTCCCACTACATTTCCCCCGTGCCAGCTGCCTCAGCTTTTTGCAGATTACTTCGTTGATAAGGTCCGCGAAATTCGTGATTCTCTGGATCTCATGCCCACTTCAGTTTTGTTCACCGAAAAACGCTTTAGTGGAGAACCTCTCTCAGCCTTCGAACCTGTGCTAGAGGATGAGGTCAGAAAAGTGATCACAAACACTGCCCCCAAAACTTGTGAGTTAGACCCCATACCCACTCCCTTGTTGTACGAGTGCCTGGATGAAGTGTTGCCTGCCATTACACAAGTCATCAACAACTCTCTCTCCACTGGTATTTTTCCTGAAAGCTTCAAGACTGCACTTGTAAAACCCCTATTGAAGAAACCATCTTTAGACCCAAATGTACTGAAAAACTATCGCCCAGTTTCCAATCTTACATTTCTATCAAAGATTCTTGAGAAAATTGTCCTTGTTCAAACTTTAAAGCATGTCAACTCTAATAGTCTGTTCAGTGTATTTCAGTCTGCATATCGTCCCCATCGTAGCACTGAAACAGCTTTGCTGAAGATATTCAATGACCTGCTTTGTGCTTTGGACGAGCGTAAGATCACAGTCCTTGCTTTGCTGGACCTGTCCAGTGCGTTCGACACTATTGACCATGAAATTTTGCTGTGCCGTCTTCAATCTGTATTTGGCATTGAAGGCACAGTCTTGGCATGGTTTAGTTCATACCTGACTGAACGATCCCAGATTGTTTCTGTCGATGGCTGTCGTTCTGAGCCATCACCTCTTCGGTTTGGTGTACCCCAGGGCTCGGTCCTAGGACCTGTATTGTTCTTACTGTATGTTCAGCCCCTGTCCGACCTGATTTGTAGTCGCTCCATTTCCCATCATGCATTTGCAGATGATACGCAGATGTACAAAAGTGATACTGTCGAGCGAGCTGTGAATGCCGTCCAAAGTATAAGCCAGTGCATTGACCATGTCAAATCATGGATGACCACCAACAAACTGATGTTAAATGATGGCAAAACTGAAGCAATGTTGGTAGCTAATCCAAGATTATCTTCGTCCCTGCCTTTACCGTCATCATTGTCTGTGGATGGAACACTCATTGGCTTCTCTGCGAGTGTGAGAAACCTGGGTGTTACACTTGACAGCGAGTTATCTATGTCACAGCATGTCAGTGCAGTGTGTAGATCCGCTTATCTGGAACTTCGTCGTATTAGTTCAGTTCGTCACCTGCTGACCGTGGAAGCCACTAAAACACTAGTTTGTGCATTTGTGCTGTCCAAGCTAGATTATTGTAACTCTTTGCTTTGTGGCTGCCCTCAGTATCTCATTGATCGCCTCCAAAAAATTCAGAACAATGCAGCCCGGCTTGTTGTGAGAGTCCGTAAGACTGAGCATGTCACACCCATCTTGAAGTCCCTTCACTGGCTACCTGTGTCCTCACGTATTCAATACAAAGTTATGTCAATCTGTTTTAACTGCCTTTCAGGCACCAGCCCAGAATACTTGTCCTCTTTGCTGCATGTGTATACACCCTCTCGTGAGCTCCGCTCCTCTTCTGATAAACGGAAGTTGTGTGTACCTTCTGTCCAAACTAAAACATTTGGTCAGCGCACTTTTGTTTATCAAGCCCCAGTGTTATGGAATACACTTCCTCTTGAGGTCAGAAACAGTGAGTCTGTCTCTGACTTCAAGAGGTCGTTGAAAACTCACCTCTTCAAGCTTTACTTTGAATAACTGCCAGTGTTTGATGCCTTAGTTGTAGTTCTGCAATCCTCCTTGTTTAGACTGAATGTTAATTAGAATATAAATTATTATGTATGTATTGTTGTTTAGTTTATTGTAAAAGTGGTGTGTTCGGGCATTGTGCTTTGTTTGTTATGTGCATATGTCATTGTATTTTTATTTTTGTGTACAGATTGTAAAGCGCTTAGAGCTCTTGAGTAAGATTAAGCGCTATATAAATACTCATTATTATTATTAAGATAGTAAATAGAGTTTTAGAAGCATTATCTCCTTTGTTAATTTGTTTTTTGTTTGCGGCATTGTCACCAGGCGAGAGAGAGAGAGAGAGAGAGAGAGAGAGAGAGAGAGAGAGAGAGAGAGAGAGAGAGAGAGAGAGAGAGAGAGAGAGAGAGAGAGAGAGAGGACTCTGCGTGATTATGATACCACACGATGCTTTTTCTGTCAATTCAGTTCAACTCAACGCATGCCCAACCTACCTCAACCTTTAGGTGGGCTGGCGCCGTAAGTTACTGTCAGTTTTCTCTGATATCAAGCGTGTCACTCTCTCTGAAATTTGACATAAAATGTATACTGTGAAACCGCAAGCCGAACTTACCATTTACCTAGACATGCTGCTACTTCTGTGGTTTTACATACATTGGTTTACCCACAATAAACTGTGGCAAATGTGGAATAGACGATTTCCGCAAAATTAGAAGTAGGCCCAAACCGCACGTCTTTCGACGCAAACAGTGGATTAAAAGCCCAGACAAATATGCTACATCGCATAGTTTGTGGGAATGTCAGCTCCAGCTTATTAATGTCGCACCCCCCCCCCCTCCCCCCGCACCTCCCCAGCCCCATCCCCGCTTTTTTGAGTCCCATAGCTAATAATTTCGAACTTTGCCTTAAGTTATATTCCTCCGAAACCAAGAATCCCGACGGCATTGTTACCCGTTACAATGGGGCCTTTATTTACCTATTTTACAGTACTGCCGTAATAAACAAACTCTAGGAGCCTATATCAATTAAAAAAAGAAAAAGAAATGCGAGACTTTCATTGTTTTGCCAAATAACGACAGTGTGTACCTTTTCATTTCGCTTCATTTCGGAGAGACTAATATATACTAATAAATAGCTTGCCTTTTTGCAGTTGTTGTGGTATGCTTCAAGCGAGATTTATTGTGCCATGTGGCTCAAAGTTAGTGCCAGATTAGCTTGGCGCCTTCCCAGGCGCCAAGCTAATCTGGTACCACACCTGAGCTATCCCCAAGCTGAAGCCCAGGTCGTCAACGGCCTATCAACGTTCCAGTGGACAACGAGCTTCAGTCACAAGTCAACAGTAAGCATCTTACACTAGTTATATATAGAAGATCGATTCCACCAGAAGCACGTGTGCTAGGCTGCAATTTTGGACCTCAATACGGCTCTCAGCCCTAAGGTCCAAAATCACAGACCAACACACATTTGGTCATGGCTCGGCGTGCCAGCGGCTGAAAAAGCATGCCAATAGCGAAGTCGCTAAGTACGAATGCCAAAAAAAAAAAAAAAAAAAAAAGAAAAGAAAAGAAAAGAGGATAGGTTAGCGTCACTGAAATAAAAGTTCGGTTGTATAAACTAGTTTAGTTTTTATAAACTACATGTGTCTGCTGTGGGGGAATCCTGTCTAACTCTTTCTAAAAAGGGCACCGGGTGAATAGTTCCAAAAGCAAACGCAAATGAAACGATAAACAGGAAGTAAAGAGCACTTGCCACATTTTAGTTCGGTGCCGCATTTGTCGGTTCCACTTACCGACTTCAATGCTGCGCTGTTCAGCACCGCCAGGTTTCCTGACGATGTTCTACGGCAATTTGGTCAAAGGGTCGCTGAATCCACGATGCAATTGTGTATTTTTAGGAGTCTGCTTTTGCAAGAACACGAGATGATCGCGCGAGGTGATGTGAAGACCAAAACAAGGGATGGGACCATATCGTACGATCGTGACGTTGTAAAAATGTAGCAATTTGTTGAAATCTCGCGATATGACGTCGCTTCCCAATACGTCTTTCATTAAAAATGAAATGGGTTTTCGGTGGCTTAGCGGAACAAGAAAACATGCAATTCAAATTTATTTCATTTAGATATGAACGTTTGTGCATGCTGCCGTTGCTGGCAGTTTCACACGATTAGTAGGTCCGGTGTCAGCCGTCAAAGAAACGAAATCCAAACCCAAAAAGGTCGGACTGCCAAACATGTAAAGTGCAAAGAAAATCACACAACCAAAAAAAAAAAAAAAAAAAAAAGAATTTTTTAAACGTTTAAAATTTCTAATAGAAAGGGCATGTACCACACAATTTAACCCATTCAGCCCTTGACGTATCATGGTCGATCCATCTCCTGCAACTGGTGCATAGTCATTCGATGACGCCTCCAGAATTCGGGAAATACGGCCGTCGTTATTGGCTACAATTCACTGTATAGTCACTAAAAGAAACAGACCCTGCTAATTCAGTTCCGTGCCGTACCGGCGACACGTTCCATAGTATTGTGATCATTTGGTTGATGGTGTGTGATTTTGGACCTTACGACGGGCAGCCGTAAGGTCAGAATTACAGACCAGCACAAATAGGCCCTGCACCAACAGATTTTCGGTTCTGCTCATGCAATGCCGAAATGCAGTGTATTGCAGTATTTGCGAAAAGCCGCAAACTTTCTGTTCATGCATTACAATCATTTCAGTCACAGTACAGTGTCCAACGATTTTGAAGAACTAAGTAGTCTTATACACATCGGTGCACTGATCTGTGGTTTTGGTCACAGACCAACACACGTCTTAAATCGATAGAGTTTTTACAGGCGTAGGGGCCTGACGAGTGGTGCTTTGACTAAATGCAAATCCGCTGTGCCACCGGGTGCGCGCCGTCCGCGTCCTCTAGCTCAATTTAGACTACAAGGGAGGAAACGAAAGGCACGCCGCGAAATTCTAGATGATGTGGCCGGAAGTATCCTCGACCTCTTTCTCAATATCTAGAGTTCACCGTTAAACCCTTTAGTAGAGTGCATTAATTTCTGCCGTGTTTTCTCTAAAGTCGAAGCGAATTACTCAAAAATATTGACAGCTGAGCAGTGTTTAAACCAGAGTCCATTAAAGTAGAGCTTTTCGGGCTGGGGGAAATACGTACCTAAAGCGATTGCTGCGTGCACGTTCATGTCGACGCTAACATGCACTCTTGTTTTAATTTCATTGGATATGCTAATTTACATAAACCAATGAAAAAATTGAGCATGAGGCGTATTTCCGCCTAAAACCCAACACATGGACTTCTGCTAAAATGATGCTTGACTTTGCAAAAAGCCTTAATACTAAACTATCAGTTTTGACCGGCGGACATGGTTGGTATAGATTTGTGGCAAAATATCTGATGAGTTTGTTCAGTTCGATGTTTCAGGCGGATGGTTGCTTCGAGGGTTGAAAACCTCTGGAATCACAGTGCTTCACCGCTTTGCGTGCCTTTTGTTTCCTCCCTTGCCTTTATTCTGAATTGAGCCAGAGGACGCGGTGGCGCGCACCCGGTGGCGCAGAGGATTTGCATTTAGCCAAAGAACCACTCGTCAGGCCCCTATGAGTTTTTAATGTTAGGGCATACACTCATACAATAGCAGCAACTTTTCGTCGTAACTATGAAACTTGCAATATTTTCCCTCGCCAGTTGCCGGACTGCGACCCATCCGGCCTTTTGACTCTGACCGTCAGTATGCAGTGAAAGGCTACCGCAGCTACGGTGTTTCTGTAGTCCAAAGGAAAACTTTCTCACTGAACGCATTTCAGCTCAAGTGGCAAAGATCCTCATGAGCCCCTGCGACTGCAGGGACCCATGAGTATCTGTGCCTCTTGCTGACAAAGTTTCAACTTTCACTTTTGCATCTGTGTTTTAAGGTCATTTCCTGTAAGGGAAAGGCCGGCGAGCACAAGTCAGTGTATGTGGACTAGCTGAAAATCGCTTTGCCGAACTCATTCCGTATGCAAGAGGCACAGATCCTCATGAGCCCCTGCGATGCAGGGGCTCATGAATATCTGTACCTCATGCTGGCAAAGTTTTATCACGTCACGTCTATGTTTAAATGATGGAGGCCGCAATTAGTGAAACTGACTGAGTTTCAAAAGTTTGTTAAATGTCCTCTGCGGCGAACTCATTCTGTCGACAATTCAGAGATCATCATAAACCCCTTCAGTCGCAGATCTGTACCTTTTGATGGCAAAGTGTCGACTCATTTACATCTGTATTTTAAGGGGGTCATAAGGATTTCGATCAATGACTCAGCCAGCGCCGTACAGCACTAAGCCGAGGTTTCTTGTGACAAAGCTAACAAGTTGATTGACGCTGAGTGGTGTTGGTAGCGACCACACATTGGTCACTGGTGGCGTTGTTGTGGTGTTATATTAGCGGCTGCGGCGGTTGTGATATTGTAGTGGTGGTGATGGCGATGATGGTGGTGGAGTCAGAACGTGTAAAGAAAGTTGAAATCGTACTGTTACTTCACATGCGCACACACGCACTGGCAATTGATGGTTAATCCTTTGAGAGCGCTAGTACCTTAGTGCCGCAATGTAATCATAATTAAGATTGACATGCCTTCCTCGAACTCTCTGACTGTGATATCTCAAGGGTAGACTGAGACTGATAGTATGGTGAATAGCTTGACGCCTGGGCGCCTGTTCGTATTACTGTGATGGCAATACCGGAACTGATGTAAACTCTACTCAAATTTTGGCATAAAACTCAAGTTTGTGTATTCACCCCCCCCCCCTCTCTCTCTCTCTCTCTCTCTCTCTCACACTCACACACACACACACACACACACACACACACACACACACACACACACACACACACACACACACACACACACACACCCTACCCCAACCCCATTAGCGAATAAAGATGTTACAAGACTAGACGTAAGACTTCTCATAAACGATTCACCGAACTTGCGTTTTGAATGCTTCACTGAATTAGAAATGCGGCATTTAGTATCAGACCCGAAGCCTAGATCTTCATGACCAAGTAAGTAAAAGAACCTCGGGCCCACTACGGCCGACATTGTTATTGCAGCTCAGTCATGAAAATGTATGCCTCTTGCACACTGTAGGAACTCAGTCAGGAACCGTCAGGGGCCGCGTACATCTGTACACAATGAATATAAATAAGTTTTGCTATATCAGTCTGAGTCAACTTGGAGCCGATTTCGGCTTGACGACTTTATAAGTCGCATAAATTTCGTTTAGCGCACAGAGCAGAGGCATGGTAGACTAAACACCACAAACGTCGGCATAAAATGCTTTCTCTGGTAGACTATTAGGTCATCACAAAATGAACGCTTGCACAAGGCATGGATTTTTAAAAATACGTAGTTGTCTATTAAATCTTCCTTCGCCATTGCCGTACAGTATTTGGTGACTCGCCGTCATGCCACTACGTGTCCGGTTGCAGTACACTTACGTTTCGAATGCATTACTGGGTTTAGGGTTTTATTTCATCAAAAGATAAGAACATTCTGCACACATAGGACACTATCTCTGTACGAATCGGGCAGTTTGTCGGTACCGATATTAATCTGTTCAGTGAAAATCAAAGGACGATCAGTGAGGGGTGTGACGAGGGCGTGGGGGAGGGGGGGGGGTGCGGTTGGGTGGTGGGGGGGGGGTGGGGGGCAGGGGGCTACATATCAGGCCTTATCAGGCTCCTAAGCGGCCACGGATCTGCCTTGACAAATCCTGGTGGTCCTGCAGCAGATATGACACAAACATTCTTCTACATAAGGAACACCAAGGAGAGGTATGGCCAAACAGAAAAGCCTGCGATGCCATGGCTAAACGGGACACTTTGGTAAAATGTTCAGAAGAAACGTTAAACGTTTAAGGTGGCTTAACGTCTTTTGTCCAGCACGAAGGTGATTTCAAAGACGGGGCACCGAAATACTGAGGGTCTGAACAAATTCTGACCCCCAGCTGGATTTGAACCCGGGATCTTTCAGACGAGAGTCGAACGCTCTGCCACCGAGCGGCCACTCAGCTTCCCCAAATGTTCAAAAGAGGCCGGTATGCCGGACCATGCAGGCTATTCCTGGTCCCCCGGGATCCTAAACCCCAGTAAGCAACAGACAACGCGCCACAGTCGGCCCGCGCACGAATGTGCGCGGGCCGACTGCGGCCGACGACGGCTCGAAGACATCTTGCCGACAGGGCCTTCTGCAGAGGACCTATATTATACTGCAGAACATCAGAAAAATTGCCGTTGTAAGGGCCGGAATTCAGTGTTAAGATCAGCTATCAGTGACACTAGACCTAAGCGCACGTGCGAAGCAGAACTAAAAGGAGCTGGAGAGATCGTGGCTAACCATATGTGAAATTCATGTCTAGACGTTCGATCTGGAACGTTTAGAGGAATCTTTCTTTCCGCCACAATCGCAAGGACATAAATTACTCAAGGTTTCGCATAAAGACGTGACAGTGAATTGTGTCTCATACGAGACCTTCTATCTGCGAGAGACACAGATTCACATGAACCCCTGTGTTGGCAGGGGCTCATGCGAATCTGTGTCTGTTGTATGCGGTCGGTTTTTTCGTTTCTCTCATTGAATGTGCAGTTTGTGGGTGTAAGGCTATCGGTGCTATGATAGGCGGCTTGTTGAGGTTTTCGAGTACGATGAAAAGGAAGCCCTCAGAAGTGAATATGAAGGCCCTTATCGTTATTGTGTTTTATAAAGACGCAATAGAAAATATTTATGTGCGGTTATGCGTACATTTCGGGTGAAACGTCTTGCAATCGGCAGGTGATCAATGAATGTAGTGCAGGAATTTTCACTACGAATTTGACTGTAAAGCAGATGCAAATTTCAATTGACAGCTAGCTGGAGGTGACTTTGTGTGTGTGTGTGTGTGTGTGTGTGTGTGTGTGTGTGTGTGTGTGTGTGTGTGTGTGTGTGTGTGTGTGTGTGTGTGTGTGTGTGTGTGTGTGTGTGTGTGTGTTTGAGAGAGATCAAAAGTTGGGTTGTTTAGACAGTTACCCAGGTCTTCCACAGCACGCCTGCGTAGGACTGATGATCATTGCGTATTCGATTGCCTCAATACAGTCAGTCTCCAGACTCGAGTTTGCACTGCCGTGAACCTATAGTGAGTATGAACATCGCGCTATTCTACACCGCAGAGCCGGGACGGTCGTCGAATCGCGCGTGTTGACAGCCATGGGTGTCTGGTTTGGGGCTCAGCGGAGGTCGCGATTTTATCCCAACTGCGTAAACACAGCAGCGTAGAGGCAACACTAGCCAGCAAGATACATATTATTCTTATGACCTCGCCTACTCCGGCTAGACGCGTATGAGCATATGCGACTCTCGCAGCTGTCGACGTTTTACCTGTGTTTTTTCATCACCGCAACCCGATTAAACTACGTAAACATAGCAACATGAAGGTAATTCGACTCAGAAATACACATAGCTTCTCACAAGCCCCCGTACTCTGCGCGGAACTCATGAACATCTATGCCTCTTGGAGAGTTTTGTCAGTGAAGTTATTGGTGAACGTTGCTAAACAGTGAATGCCAACCTTCTGATGTAAAAACTAGAATATATTTATCCTCGTGAAAGTATGTGGTAACAGTGGAATGAATGTTTATTGATATGTTCTTTTGTCTTTGTGCACATCAGACGGAACAGAGAAGAACCTTCTGCCGCACCGTCTGACGGCAGTTCCCCTGAAAGCCTTCAAGGCTGGCTCTTATACAGCCCCCAACCCTCCACTAAAATAACAGCCGGCCCTGTCCAAGCCCATGTCAGTAGTATAATTATAGTTTTAATTTGTAACCTAGTTTTAAAATTTCTGAGTTCAGAAGTGAACCCGGCGCCCGCATATGCGCCTCAGCATATCCAAGTATATTATGTCAGTAGTGAACCCGACTCTGTCTTTTACCAGAACGAAAGAGGGGGGAAAGGTGTGTTCATTATATGGTCATTGATGAAGGGTTACTGAAAAAGAAAAGAAACGACTGAAACTCACTGCAAACCACAATAGCGCATCTCCCTTCCTCTCCCCCACTCTGCCTGGAAACTAAAATTGTGTGAACTGAAAAAGCAAAACTTAGGCACAGATCTTCATGGGTCACGGTCCTGTAACTTGCATGACGGACTCCTGAGGACCTATGCTTTTTCCCATCTGTAGAAAGGGCCACTATCACACTGTCCTAGATACACTCACTGATACGCACCTCCTGTCTGGAATAAACATAGATCCTCATGGCGCCCGCAGATGCTAAAGCTCATGAGAATCATGCCTTTTGCCTGCCTCTCTCATTATGCGGGTCCTTACATAGAAGAAGCTGCGCGAGCTGATTCAGTGACTGCCTTCCATAGTGTTTTAGACGCGTTGACAGCATTATAAACAAACCACTCTGCTGGAAAAAAAGGGACAGAAACAGAGAATAGCGCGAGCTGACATTCCAGCGAATCAAAATGATTAGGCATTTTGGAGTCTGAGTTAGAACTCAATAACTGACACGGATAGTGGCACAGGCATGGGGTGATCGTTGCGTAGCCTCTTTAACCCATTCAACTTCGACACGCCACGGCAAGACATGGATCGAGCGTGAGAGTTCAAGGGTTGTGCCAGAATAGCTTGGCGCCCATAGCACAACCCTTGAACTATCACGCTCGATCTGTTTCCAGAAGTGTAATACAGTCTTCAGGGGGCAACTTCAAAATTTGCGGATTTCGGTCCTGAAGCGGAATGTGTTAACATGTGTATTTGGAAAAATCACAAAAGTGACCAGATGAAATAAACACTGTACATTGATACAGTCAACGCATTTCTCTACCACTTCTGCGTGTGATTTACACTATCCAAATGACAAGAAGATTTTTCCAGGTGCAGGAAATGATGTATGCATACAATCAGTTCATCGACGACAACGTCCTTGGCTCATTGAAAGCTTGACCGACTCAGTGACCAACGAATGACAATCAATCACACCAACATCAATGACATGATCCAAGGCCAAGTTCCTTCAGCGTAAGACAAATCCTGTTGACGACTCCGGCTTAACCCTTTGACTGCTGACAAAAGGTGAACACGATCCAGTTGCAAGAGACATAGATCCTTATGAGCCGGCGCAGTCGCAGGAGCTCATGAGGATTTATGTCTCTTGTTAGTCCTATGTTCTTGATGCCTACTGTTGGTCCCATTTCAGTTGTATTTTTCACGCGAATGTCGGTCAGTGTGCAGTGGTTTCGGACGCGAAATCCGTGATCACTGCTAGCGAAGGGGTTAACTCACTCCACCCCAGACACACCACAGCAAGACAAGGATCGACCATGCTTGTTCAAGGGTGATGCCAGAATAGCTTGGCGCCTATGGGCGCCAAGCTATTCTGGCATCACCCTTGAACCATCATGGTCGATCTGTGCCCTGCACTGCAATGCAGTCCGTTCAGAGAACAACGGCAAAATTTGGGGATTTCGGTGTTGCGATACAATGAGTTAAGGGATCGTGCGAACACCTTCCGACCGCCGACAAAAGGCGAACACGATCCAGTTGCAAGAGACTCATAGATCCTTATGAGCCTCCGCAGTCGCAGGTGCGCATGAAGCTTTATGGGGATTTACGTCTCTTTTAAGTCCTATGTTCGTTATGTCTATTTTTGGTCTCATTTCAGTAGTTTTTTTTCCCACGCGAATGTCGGTCAGTCTGCAGTGGTTTCAGACACGAAATTCGTGATCACTGCCAGCGAAGGGGTTAAGCGATCATGCGAATACCCACCGTATTGTAAATTTTCGTGTCATTTTCATACATGTGCCTGTAGCATAATGGGTTATCGGCGTCATATATGGATATACAGGTGTTGCCGCTGACAGTGACACATATAGTGATATACCGTTCTGTTCATTGTGACATTGACTGATGTGTACACGACTGATTGACGTCTCAGTTTGTCTTTTGTAGTGCGCACTACACTGAAATGGCCACTGATCAGGCCGATGTTGGCCGCCGATGGCCGGCGCACAACTGTGCGCGGGCCAACGATTGCCAAGTCGACCCAGCCGAGTACAGCATCAGACACAACATCTCCCTGAGGTACACCTTCCCCGAGTTTGACAAGAGTGCTGAATGTGCAGATGATAGAAGCTTCAGCGGCAGCCCCTGTTAAGCATGCTTAAATAAAAAGAATTACAATTAAATTGATGGGTCACATTGAAATTAATGAAATTATCACAAATGTTTATGCTCAATATGCATATTTTGTTAAGAAAACTGGCAACAAACATATTTAATCAGAGGAGCAATTGTTATGATCATTTTTCGTTCCTTTGCGTACAGGTAAAATGGGGGTAGGGCAGCAGATTCAGCCACTGTGGCCCCTAAATGCATCACAGCATCATAAAATCAGGTTGGGAGTAACTGTGGTACTCTTTCCTAAACAATAAAACCTAAAAAAGACCTATCAGTTGTATACAAATTTTCTGAGGGCATCGGAAACAACGTACGTTTCCCAATTGGGCAATTTTAAATGGGAAAAAGCTATCATTCACCACGAACATACCGTAAAGGATGCCGACTTAACTTATTTTCTTGCACTTTATGCTCACATTATTCAAACTTAATAGGTAAAGAGAGGTCAAAATAAAATGGAATAACTTAAGCAATTTTTTTCTAATTAATTTTGTGTATTTTTACAACTTGGGGGGTAGGGATACAAAATCAACCACTGTGGCACTCACAGTAATCACAGCATCACATAGTCAAGTTTATAATAATTGTGACATCCTGTTTTAATGATGTAAACCTGAAAATGGACTGTCGGTGCTATAGAAAATGTCTGAAGGCATCTGACACATTATTTTTGTCTTTTTTTTTTTTGCGATTTCGCGGAAATGGTCGTTTACGGGGTGCACAAATACCTTCACTGTGAGCCAGAGATTCAATATTTTTTCATTTTGTTTTTGCAGAGGATGCAGAAGGTGTGCCTTGACATAATATTTCCTGATTTGGGTTTCTGGAATGAATTCTGATTTATTTAGAGGAAAACGTTTCTCAACCTCATTTTAGCACCTGCGAAGAGCGTGAATGGGGGTACCCTTGCGCCATCGGCTATATCTCTGGTGTGTTCCTAAGGATTTTCGGGGAACATGGCTTAAACATCTCAGGACATACGAACACTTTGAAACCCATCTTATTGAGTACTGGGGGGGTGGGGGGGGGGGGTGGTGCACGGTAGACCTTCCTAGCTTATGGACTATAAGAACTCACATGTGACTCCGTTGATTAATAGACATTTTAGTTGTCGTCTCTCCGCTTTGGCGGCGTCGTGTTGGCCACTACTGAATGTGTGGTGCCAGTATTTGCTGGTGGGCCTTGCAGACTGCCCTGGCACTGCGCATAGCAGCGAGATCAAATCGGTGTCATCACCTTATGCAAGGGACGCAACTCTTCCTTTACAACCTTACCATCAGGGATAGAGTTCTGCACTGCTATCCCTTGGTCGCGCGACGAAACTTCTTTTGTCACTCAATAAGATTGATTGATTGATTGATTGATTGATTGATTGATTGATTGATTGATTGATTGATTTACATCATACTGTCGTCTTTTAGTTTCGGGCAGCATCCCTCATGATTTGTTTGATTTGTGTTTTCCCCATTTTAACCCTTTCAACACTGTCAGAAAATAGAGAACACCACATAACTGTAAGAGGTAAAGATCCTCATGAG
The DNA here is from genome assembly GCA_036245525.1 of Semisulcospira habei. Classification (NCBI taxonomy): domain Eukaryota; kingdom Metazoa; phylum Mollusca; class Gastropoda; family Semisulcospiridae; genus Semisulcospira; species Semisulcospira habei. The sequence continues at coordinate 302,979,003 of BTPG01000002.1, forward strand.
CCCCTGCAGTCGCGGTGGTCCATGAGGGTCTATGCCTCTTGTTTGCCTCATTTATATCCGTGTTCTTCACACGGATTAGGTTATTACGTTTGGAATTTAACAGTTTCATTATTCGTGTCCGCTGGTAGTGAAAGGGTTAGCTCCTTCATCGCAGAGAAAAAGTGGACACTTAAAATAACTCCAAGAGAGATAGATCCTCATGAGCCTCCCCCCCCCTCCCCCCCAGTTGCGGAGGCTCATAAGTAAGGGTGTAGGGGGCTCTGGATAGAGGTAGTACCTTTGCTGTTCGGCAGCTACGTCCTACACTATGATAGGACGGACGGGCATCACTGTCCTCATCCATCTCCTTAATCTCTCACTTGCTGGCTCCAAGCGCTTACACCCCGGTAAACCACCTCAGCTGGTGGGCTAAACCACGTGAGGGGGTGATGTTCACACTGCACCACTAGGCGGCGGATGAGCTGTTTTTGACAGCCGGCAACGGCAAAAGGACGGAAGAGATCATCCAACGGCCAAATGTGGGGGAGTAAGCCTATTAAATCAGAGTGGAGCCGCCGGCGAAGGCAGACGCAGCTGCCTGTATTCACGCACTGTTCTGGCAGCTCCTGCAGCCAAACTGGCGCCAAACGTACTGCTTTGCATTCCTTTGGACTACATCGGCGAGGCCGAGAGGGGAACTTGATCTTGACGCCTGGGCATCCCAGGATCTCCGTACACTTCGCCCAGCCCGGGCTTCCGGCGCCCTGGAGAGGTCACACGGACTGACCCAGCAAGCGCATATACTCCATTGTCTCCCGAGACAGAAGGATGCCAACAACAACAACAACAATATGCCTCTTGCTGACACCACTTTGTACACGTGCTCTTCGGACGTTGGACGTTCCCGCTATTCGGCGTTGAATCAACTTGTGTCGGACACAGATGTGTCTGAGTAACACGTCCACTGGCAGTGAAGAGGTTTAAAGCAGACGAAATGCCCAACTATAAAACAAAACAAAATCTCCATACATCTGCCAATGGCTCAACTGACAGCCATACCGAGGAACTGTCTCAGTGTGACGTCATGGGTGTGACGTAGACACCGGCGACGGAGGTGACCTCATTCTTAGCGTCAGTGGCACGGTCCACCGTCCACGCCTGCTTTGCTAGTGTCCAGCTCACGCGCGGCACATGCGGTAGAGGACAGGGAGCGAAAGCGATTGCCGGCCAGACAGTACAGCAAGAAGTTGCTGGCGTGATTGGTGAACATCAGGCTTTCTGTCACCTCGCGGATGAGGCTGGAAAAAACGATATCACAATCCGCGAGTTATATCGTAATAAATTCTACACTTCTTCTACTAGGGATAACTTCTAATCCCTAAATTGGAAATCTGTCGAATATTGCATGGACTTCAGTCAAACATTCTGTGGATTCAACAGTCCGATCTATCTGCAAGAGGTGAACATAGTTCTCATGAGCACCTGCAGCCGCAGGATTTTTTGTTGTAGTGAAGGGGTTAACTCGTCTGTGATCTGGGCCTCACGGCTCTAGAACTGTAAGCAATTTTAGCACCAGAGACAACAACATTCACAATTTTACCTACACTGCTGTGACCTAGAAAGCCGTGCGCGGGCCAACTGCGGCCAAGGTCGGTCCGAGGATCTGTGCTCACTGTGTCTTCCTGAGACCTTCACAGGCCGCACAGGTTGCGTCTCCGCAAGCGTCACGGGCTACAACATTGTTAGTTTCGACGTCGTTCGTTGCAGTTTTTAAGTCCCTTCTATTAATAGCATATCCATGATGTCACAGACGGGCAGGCTAAACCTATAACAATTGAAGTAACAAGATAAAAATTACGTCATGTCTAGTTACGCTGACCTCGTTGCTGAACGTACATTTGGTGCGAAGCGCCGTATGTGTGTATGTATGTGCGTATGTATGTATGTATGTATGTATGTATGTATGTATGTATGTATGTATGTATGTATGTGTGTATGTGTGTGCGTATGTATGTAAACAAGAGAATCTCCGATATTTCTGTGTTACTGTCCACGAGTAAATATTGATGAGAGAAGTAAGTTGCTCTTCAAACATATGGTTCCTCTGTGTGTGTGTATAATTATATATGTGTGTGTGTGTGTGTGTGTGTGTGTGTGTGTGTGTGTGTGTGTGTGTGTGTGTGTGTGTGTGTGTGTGTGTCTGTGTGTTGGGGAAGAAGGGAGGGGGATTTTGAGATGGAGAATGGGAGGGGTGGGAGTTGGAGAACATATGATTGGTGATGTCTGCTTTATCATTTACTGGTTATTACGTTCATCTGTAACTGATGATGTCGCCCGCTGTAAGTCATTATCAATAATTAAGTTGACCTACTATTTCATAGGTGATGCATAATTCTGTCTTAAATGTGCACGCGTTTATATGCGTTGGGTGGAGAGAGGAATGAGGAGGGGGAGAAAGAACACGTAATTAGAGATAATTTTCATTAATCTTCTTATGCATGCATCGCTAGATACTGTTTTCAGTTCCTGGAGTTGCATGCACAAGGAGGTTAATGTGACCTGTGCGTATAATCACTATTCGGTTTTGTTGATAGATTGGGTGTAATACCTATTGCAATTTGAAAATGTATGCCTACTGACCAGAGTTAATTAATAAACTGATCATCTGAGATTGAAAAAAAAGAAAAAAAAAAAAAAAGAAAGCAGAAACTTATAACAACTGGTGTTTCTGTATTTTTTTAATCCAAAGTTGGCGGTTTGTTTGTGTGTGTGTGTGTGTGTGTGTGTGTGTGTGTGTGTGTGTGTGTGTGTGTGTGTGTGTGTGTGTGTGTGTGTGTGCGTGCGTACACGAAACCACTCAAATGGGTTACTTTCTTTACCATCCTTATGCAAAATGGGTGTGTGTAAAATTCTGGGTGACCAAGTCAGGCACCCATTTTTTCTGAGGGTTGTTTCTGCATTATCTTTCATTCAAAAGTCAGAAAAAAATATCAAAATAGGATGTCCCCATTTCGCCAGATTTACTTCATGTTGTGTTTTGGCGATGCCCTGGGCCTATGTGTTGACACGGAAGCGAGTGTTTTCAGATCAACTTGATGATCGCTGATTGGTTAGCCCAACACCGATGAACGGAGTTGTTTCCCTTGCCCTTCCTAAAACGTCTTTCGTCCCTAACCGCTGGCCATTCACTTCACGTTTGCAGAGGTACTTTATGCAATATTTCTTAGTTAAGAGCACGCCCAAATGTACTTGTTTAGTGCAGTTATTTAACTGAGAGATGCCTCCAATGCCCGATACCCGTTTGGCCCAGAAAAATAAGGCGTCTGCTTCAGCCGTGGCTCGGTCCGTGTCTTCCTCTCTCTGACCGTTGAGTCTTGTAGTAAATGATAATAGAACCCCACGATTTTAACAAAAGTTTTCTTCTTCAATGAAAGGAATTCGTTCAATAACCCCATTACAAGGTCAATCTGCCACGCGATTTTGTTTCTTTTTTTCTGACATGTGTGATTGTCAGTGATCGAAAAGTAACTTGACACATGCATGCACAGTATGAGTTGACTTTTTTTTTTTTAAATGGCGCCAGATTTCAATCCTCGTTCGGAAAACTGCCTCGCGATTCGAAAAACAAACGTCCACAAACAGGTCTTTCAGAATGTGCAACTGAAGTGTCGCTTTTTACTGTATTACCAGTTTTTAGTTCCCAGGGTCATCTTGGTCAGCCCCACAGGGTGGGTTTATCTCTCTATTCTGGGGCATGTGTTTCTGTCTACCCTTTGTCCATTCACCTGTATTTGCCTTTTTAAAACTCTCCATACTGTCTGCACTGCCTGTAGCTCTTGATATTGGATGTGTGTTGCTAAATGGTCTTAGCTTTATTTAGGCCCCATGTGTTAGGTTTATTTAACGTATTTGACCGGCTGGCGACATACATGGCAATGTTCTGTTTATGTGTGCTTTTTTCACAAGCAGTGCAGGCACGTCCTGAGAAAGCCTTGTTGCTGTCGGGACGTTAAGCAATGTACAATCAATCTGATTCAAAATGTCAATTGGTTTACATGGTTGTATTGGACATATTTGCAGCAACACCGTTTTGGTCACACCGGCTCAGGACTTTCTGCACACACCCAGCGCCGGATGGCAGCAGGATGTCCAAACCCATCGGGATCTATGGAAGTGGACAAGCACGCCCCTTCATGGCACATGACCAAGGCCCATGGCAAAATTAGTCAGCTGCAGCATCATAGCCCCCCAGCCTCTGCCACAGAGGGTGCGTCTGGTAGGAGGGTGCATGGACGGCAGCGGAATGCTCCCAATTACAAACTGGTAAGTAAAGTGATTCTATGATCATCTTCATTTTATTGGCTGGCGTGCGTGCGAAGCAAAAGTGAGTTTATGTTCTGGGCCACTGGTCGTCCGTCCGTCGTCCATGGTAAACTTTAACTCATTCTACCCCAACACCAAAATCCTTAAATTTTGCCCCTGTCCTCTCAAGACCGCATTGCAGCGCAGGACACAGATCGACCATGATAGTTCAAGGGTGATGCCAGAATAGCTTGGCGCCCGTAGGCGCCAAGCTATTCTGGCATCACCTTTGAACTATCATGGTCGATCCTTATCCTGCTGTGGTGTGTCTGGGGTAGAATGAGTTAACGGTGGCATTTTCTCGGAGACTATTCAAGCCACATTCTTCAAGCTTGGCCCAAGGATACTTTGTGGCAAGACCTTTTTAAACATGCCAATTTGAGTGACCTCTCTCAAAGGGTCACGCAGGGTTGACAAATGTGTGAAAACTGCTTGCATTTTCAGAAAACGTGGATTTTGCTGCTGCAAAAGCCAGCCCTCGTCACCGAGGTCACACATATGTAAATCGGTCATACACGGGATTACTCTTTTTATTCTTGTGCAAGGCCCCTTAAACCAAAATTGGGCTGTTTCTGTCCCCTAATGCAGCTTTGGTTTCAATCTTTCTTTCTTTCTTTCTCCAGTTGGCAAATGGACCCTGGGATGGACCTGAGACTGAGAGTAGTGCCAGCGCATCGCAATACGAGGGCAGTGATGACGAGGAGTTTGTTCCTGGCTCGAGCTCACCGGATTCAGAGGGTGTGTCGGCATCAATTGCTGGGATCTCTGACATAGACAGTGTTGTATCGACTATGTTAGATTTCATCAAAGTGGCAGGTTCTGGGTGGCCAGGTGTCGGTGACGCTAGTACCAGCAAGGTGCAGTGTGCGTTAGGGGGTGGCAATGAGAATGTGGATAGGCAGAAGGAACATGATGCTGGAAAGAGTGGGGAAAGAGCACTTACAGAAGAAACAGGTGTGCACGTGTCGCAGAGAGGGAAAGGAAAGTACAAATGGGACAAGAAACATGCATGCAAATTGTGTGGCAAGCTTGTCTTGAAAATGAGCACGCACTTTTAAGATGTCCATGCAGATGAGGCAGACGTTGCTAAAATTTTGTCGATGAAAAAAGGGACAAAGCAGAGACGTCGAGCATGGATCAGACTACAAGATGAGGGTGATTACATGCATAACGTTGCTGTTCTTGAAAACAAATCCGGATGTTTGATTCCTAAGTATCGCACCAAAACTAGTAAGGTAGACAAACTTCACAGTCTCGCCTGTAGCCATTGCAAAGGGCTCTATCAAAAAAAGCTGATCTCTGTACACTCAAAAGGTTGCTGTCAGAAGCCAGGAGGGTTTCAGATCACTCGGCGAGGGGACGCGGCGCGCCGTGGTCGGCTAATGCTTCCCTTAGACGTTGAATTTTCCTTCTATCACAAGGTCTTGGCCAGCCAGAGAGATGATGAGATAAGCCGTCTCATCAGAACTGACCCCTTGCTTCTTGAGTATGGAAAGAGATTATTTGACCGCAGGGACATTGAAGAACACATGGCTGGACAAATCAGCACCAGGATGCGGGAGTTAGGGAGACTATTAAAGATTCCCAGAGTGAGGTCAGAAATGAAAATCGCAAGTTTAAATGCTGTGATCAATTCAGCTAGCTTTGATCATGTTGTCCTGGCTGTAAAAGAGCTAGCAGATTTTGATGAGGACACACATCAGTTCAAAAAAGGCAATCTCGCAATGCGCATAGGCCATGCTTTGAAAAAGTGTTCACAGATCAAACAGTCACAGGCATCCAAACAGCTTGGGCAGGGTTCAGACGACAGGTGGCGACAGGAGCTCTCTGAGGCGCAGCGGTTTGACTCTGTATTCAACGGGGACTAGTATGATTGTGTGTCCGCTACAGCAGCCCAGTCCGTCGGGAAAATGACCATGAACAAACCCAAGCTGATCCCATCATGTGAAGATGTGAGGAAGGTCCAACAGCTTCTTGAGACAAGGATGGTTTCGGAAGATTATCCAACAGTGGTTAAAGCAACTCTTTGTGCTGTATCACTTTTCAACCGAAAACGAGGGGGAGAAGTTCAGAGAATGAAGGTGTCAGACTTCCAGAATGCTAAGATTGGATCGATCACCAATCAAGATATCTTGAAAGGTCTCACAGAGGTTGAGAAGAAAATGGTGAATCATTTTCAGCGAGTGGAAATCAGAGGCAAGTTTAATAGGAGTGTTCCCGTTTTGCTGGCGAAGAAGATGATGACAACTGTGGACAGAATCCTTCAAATGAGGCAATCAGTGCCAGCTCTCGCTGATTCCCAGTACATCTTTGCCACACCTTCTGGTCAGAGGCCTTACAGAGGCCATGATGTTCTGAAGGCCCATGCCCTAAAAGCAGGGGTGTCATACCCAGCCATGTTCACATTTACTCGGTTACGGAAGCAGGTTGCAACTTTGGCTCAGTCAATGGCCATCTCGGAGTTAGACCAGGATCAGCTGGCAGATTTTCTTGGCCATGATATTCGGATACATCGCCATATCTACCGCCAACCTCAAGACGTCCTTCAAAAGGCAAAAGTGGCAAAGATTCTTCTGTCAGTTAACAATGGGATGACAGATTTTGAGAGTTGCATTAGAGCTGAGCTGGGCGATGATGAAGAGATTGACAATGAAGACACATCAGAAACTGGCAGTGAGGTCTCGGGGGGGAACAGCACCTGTGAATGAAGCAAGTAGCAAGTCAACAACACAGGAATCGATGAGCATGACGGAGAAAAGACGTCCAGAGCCTGATGACAATCTAGATAGTTTTGATGATGACAGTACTGCGTCAGCTCCTGTTCAAAAGGAAGCTAGATTTACAAGGAAACCATGGGGGGAAGCTGAAGAGAAAGCTGTTCAAACTCGTTTCAAGACACTCCTCGTCATGAACAAACTTCCTGGAAAGGCCGAGATACAGCACGCAATGGCAGAAGAGCCCGCACTTAGACATAGGCGCTGGACAAACATTAAGGATTACGTCCGCAACAGACTGAAAAAGTTACAAAAGAAATGAATTGAGGTTCCCCGCCACTCGCGGCATTTTCGGTTTTATACAGATCTATTACAAGAGTGTTATTATTGGGGTGGTTTTACCATGTATAGACTGGAATCCCCAAATGTTGATCTTTATTTTGCTGTGGTGTGTCTGGGGTAGAATAAGTTAAGCCCAAATGTTGAAGTCGTCTTCAGAAGACTGCGTTGCAGTGCAGCACACAGATCCACCATGATAGTTCAAGGGTGATGCCAGAATAGCTTGGCGCCCATAGGCGCCAAGCTATTCTGGCATCACCATTGAACTATCGTGGTGGATCTTTATTTTGCTGTGGTGTGTCTGGGGTACTCAAACCAAGGGGAATCACAGCGCTGGACAGACAACAGTTAGATCCCCTGCCCCCGCCTATCAGGCACCCAATCGCCAGCCCACAGAGAAATACGCAGGTATAGAATAAGACAATCATTTCCATCCTCAAAGGATGTGGGCTGGCGATTGGGTGCCTGATAGGCGGGGGCAGGGGATCTAACTGTTGTCTGTCCAGCGCTGTGATTCCCCTTGGTTTGAGTACTGACAATTCTGCCAGCGCTAGCCTCACCTATCTGGTTTGTGAGTGTCTGGGGTAGAATAAGTTAAGCCCAAATGTTGAAGTCGTCTTCAGAAGACTGCGTTGCAGTGCAGGACACAGATCCACCATGATAGTTCAAGGGTGGTGCCACAATAGCTTGGCGCCTTGAGGCACCAAGCTATTCTGGCACTAACCTTTGGACTATTTCAGTCACACTTGTTGCACACACTGGTGTATTCCGAATGATAAGGGTTAATATTCAAAATGCTCTGTTGCTGTTTGTCTGAAACTCCAGAGTACCCAAAACCAAAAAAAAAGTCCTTTAATTTCCAGAATACATTATGTTGATTCTCACATCAATGCCATGATACACTGTTTTGCTTCAGAAGGACAAAACGCAGCAATGTTTAAAAGATTTCCTCTGTAAAAATCATAATCAAAAGGTTACGGGCCAGTGTTTATTGAATTTTGCACCATACAATGTTAAAAATGTTAAAGCACACATACACATTAAGTTGAAAAAACAACAACCCCCAAAAATAATGTGAAACAGAAGTATTCCATGAACTTGACCTTATTACAGACGCCTAATGTTGTGAAGACACCCATTTGGACTGTAATGCCAGTTTTTTGTGTGAGAGGCACCCACTTTATTGGGTAGAAACCCTTTTTTTCCCATCTAGTGGCTC
>BTPG01000002.1:302990115-303020115 GCA_036245525.1 Semisulcospira habei
ATATATATATATGTTTACCTCCCTACGTCACACGGCCAGTCACTTTAGCGCAAACCGTACCATGTGACCGTAAAACAAAAACCACTGTAGCGAAAAATGGTAGACTTCTTGTAGCCCTCTTTGTGACACATCTTGAATGTGAGTTTTGGTCTATAAAAAAATCTCCAAAACGTTCTAAAGTAAAAAGTTACTTAATGTTGTTCGAAACAACAAGCACACTCAATACTTGAGACGGCAACGTCATGAAATATTTTAAATTACGTCATATGTCATGTTATCTCGCATCGACTATTGCAACTCTCTCCTTTCCGGCCTTCCTCACTCCACCACTTTCACTCTCCAGCGCGTCCAGAACAATGCTGCCCGCCTCGTCCTCAGAAAGAAAAAATCCGACCACATCACTCCCCTGCTCAAACTCCTTCACTGGCTCCCCATTCCCCAACGCATCCAATACAAGACTCTGTTTCTCTGCTGCAAATCCCTGAACAACGCTCCTACCTATCTCTCCAACTTACTTCACCCCTTCACTCCTTCCCGCTCCCTCCGCTCCGCCTCCTACCCTCACCGCCTCCACATCCCCCACCAAACTCAGCACTTTCGGCCCCCGCTCCTTCTCCGTCTACGGTCCATCCACCTGGAACACTCTCCTACTCTCTCTCCGTCAGAAACACTCTCTCTCTTCCTTCCAGTCCGCCCTCAAAACTCACCTCTTTCAACAGTTCTAGCACGATATCACCACACTCCCCACCCAAGCTGACTGTCGTAATGTATTTGTTGTACGTGAGTCAGTGTCTAAAGCGTGTGCATGCGTGCGCGAGTTGTGAGTGCGCGCTTAGAGTTATAATTATTATAACATAAGCGCATTATAAATACCGTAATTATTATAATTATTATTATAAGTCTGTTATGTATAAATGTATATTCCTTTGACGTCAGTCATGTCTGGCGTGATCCAGTTCGGAAGATGTCTTCTTGATTTCTTTTACGAAAATAGTGGAGGAATGAAAAAAAAAAAAAACGTTATTGGTAGCAGGGGCTTGCTGCACGGACCCTTGTAGGCCTTCGGGAGGTCAGAGGTCAAAGGAACCATTGTACCCCTCAGGCCTTCGACCTTCAGGGTACAATGGTTCCTTTGATCTCCCTCAGGCCTACAAGGGTCCGTGTAGTAAAATATATATATATATATATATATATATATATATATATATATATATATATATATATATATATATATATATATATATATATATATATATATATATATATATATATATATATATATATGTGTGTGTGTGTGTGTGTGTGTGTTTTCCTCCCTATATCACACGAATAGTCACTTTAGCGCAAACCGTACCATGTGACCGCGATATAAAAACCTCTGTAGCGGAAGATGGCGGACGTTTTGTAGCCCTCTCGATGACGCATCTTGGATGCCAAACGTTCTAAAGTACAAAGTTACTTAGTGTTGTTCGAAACAACAAGCACACTCAGTACTGGAGACAGCAACGTCATGACATATTTTAAATTATGTCATAAGTCTATTATGTATAAATGTGTATTCCTTTGAAGTCAGTCATGTCTGGCGTGATCCAGATCGCAAGATGTCTTCTTGATTTCTTTTACGTAAATAGTGGAGGAATGAAAACAAATACGTTATTGGTGGGAGGGGTTCACAGAGGAAACTTATAAAACTGCAACAGACATAGATACTCATGAGCCCCTACAGTTGCGGGGGCTCATGAGGATCTATGCCTCTTGCTGAAACCACTTTGTATACGTGCTTCTCGGACGTTGGACGTTCCTATTCGGCTTTGAATCAACACAGTTGTGTCTGAGTAACACGACTGTCTGCGTCCACTGGCAGTGATGGGGTTAAATGCAGACGAAACGACGAACAAAAAAAAATCTCGAGACATCTGCCACTGGTTCAACTGATACCCATACCAAGGAACGGACTCAGTGTGACGTCATGGATGTGACGTAGATACGACGGAGGTGACCTCACTCTTAGCGTCAGTGGTCCACGGTCCACGCCTGCTTTGCTCGTGTCCGATTCGCGCGCGGCACGTGCGGCAGATGACAGACGTGACCTTGGAGCGAAAGCGATTGCCGGCCAGACAGTACAGCAAGAAGTTGATGGCATGATTGGTGAACATCAGGCTTTCTGTCACCTCGCGGATGAGGCTGGAAAAAACGATATCACAATCCTCGAGTTATATCGTAATAACTTCCATTGCACTTCTTCTACTAGGGATAACTTCTAATCCCTAAATTAGAAATCTGTCGAATATTGCATGGACTTCAAACATTCTGTGGATTCATCAGTCCGATCTATCTGCAAGAGGTGAACATTCTCATGAGCACCTGCAGCCGCAGGATTTTTTGTTGTAGTGAAGGGGTTAACTCGTCTGTGATCTGGGCCTCACGGCTCTAGAACTGTAAGCAATTTTAGCACCAGAGACAACAACATTCACAATTTTACCTACACTGCTGTGACCTAGAAAGCCGTGCGCGGGCCAACTGCGGCCAAGGTCGGTCCGAGGATATTTGCTTACTGTGTCTTCGTGAGGCTTTCACTGACCTCACTGATTGTATCACAGCAGGCGACCTACAACATTGTTTCGACGTCGTTTTTGCAATTTTCTTTCTTTTTATTGTTCCAGAATACGACATCTCTCGATTCGTGGCCGGTAGTGACGTGACATTCAAAATCAAGAAACGTCACACCGCAGTGTCAAAGTCACAAATCGAAAGAGGCTTCACCTGTCATAAACATGTCAGAGAATCGCGAATAGTCAATCAGAGGCCTATATGTGTGCTGGTCTGTTATTTTTTACCTTACCGATGAAAGCCGTAAGGTCTAAAATCACAGACCAGCACACACATTTCCAGCTGTGCGGCTACGTACCTGAAGAACGCCTTCTGATAGCCAGAGGTCGGGTTCCAGTAGCGAGAGAGCACTATGAAGACGCCCAGAGGCAGAGTTAGGACGAGAAAGGCCATGGACACAGTAAGCAACATCCGCGTCAGCTGCGCTGATGAGCTGCTCATTCTGGTATGGGCGGTTGTTTGGGTGGATGACTTGTTTCTGCTGGTTGAGCAAACAAAAGTTGGAGGATGGTACGAGGATATGTTATCGTATTATTGTCCACGAGTAAATCTTAGTGAGAAATATGTTCATGGGTAGTGTCAGACTCAGTTCATGACTGGGCGGTTGCTTGGATGGATGACTTGTTTCTGCTGGTTGAGCAAACAAAACTAGGATAGTGGATGGTACGAGAATAATTATGTTATCGTGTTACTGTCCACGAGTAAATATTGATGAGAGAAATGTTCAATGTTCGTGGGCAGTGTCACACTGTACAGAATGGCTTGACTCCATGACTGGTTGTTAAAACAAAATGCACATAATAGACGATTTTTAAGTCCCTTCTATTTATAGAAGGGACTTTTTAGGACGGGTCGCGGTGGCGCGAATTTAATAGCATGTCCATGATGTCAAAGTCGGGCAGGCTAAACCTCTAACAATTGAAGTAACAACATTAAAATTACGTCATATCTAGTTACACTAACCTCGCTGCTGAACGTGCTTTTGGCGCGAAGCGTCGTATACATGTGCGTATGTATGTATGTATGTATGTATGTATGTATGTATGTATGTATGTATGTATGTATGTATGTATGTATATCTGTGCGTATGTATGTAAACAAGAGATTCTCCGATATTTCTGTACACACAAGCTTGAAACTTGGCGAAATACTTTCTTAAGTGAATGGCTAAGAGAGCCTCCGAGCATATTGTAATTGAAGATTTTCTCATTGAAGAAATAAACAACCGTTTAAATGAAGTCGGTTGACCCAGATTGGAGTCCGTAATTTTTGTCATATTTACTTGAACTTTTGCATATAGCTAGTTTGGAGAAAGACATTGGATGAGCTCGTTAGCCAGCTTTGTATCCTTTCAACTTCTTTAGTAAAAATTAATTGTTTCCAGAAAAGAATCAAAACACTAAAAAAAACTTTAAGAGAAAGTCAGACAGTGGCGGTGACGTAAAAGAGGCAACTCCGTCACCACGCAGACACTGACAATACTCTAAATATGACGTCATTCTCTCTCTTGCGCGCAGCTCTCTCTCTCTCACACAAACATGCGCGCATCTCCAGAAGGAATAGATCCTCATGCGCTCTCCAGGCGCATGAGGATCTATGCCTTTTGGAGATGTTTAGAGCGCGCGCGCACGCACGCTCTAACACGCACACACACATCGACGCGTTTTCAGAAGAGCATGCAAGTGACCCGTGTACAAGTGACCCATGTAGCTAGGTAAAGTCAACCTGCTTTCACACAAATTATAGCAAGACTGAAATTGTACAGTGGAGTTCTAGTTTTGTCCCCATTTTCTCAAGCCTATGAAGCGAAAGTGAAACTCATATAACATAAAATATAAAATTACGTAAAAACTAAAACTTATGTCATGACAAATGACGTTTGACAAATCAATGACGCGTATGTCCTGTGCCCCTTAACTAACTGACGCATTGGTTGATCTGCGAGACTTTTTCAATAGGAGATAATTCAACATCAATATCAGGTCAAAGACAAAAGGTAGAGACCATTGACAGCGAGGACAGCTAAAATATAGATGGGACTTTGTGGGTTATGGTTTATCCCATCTTGTTTTAAAATCAGAAATAGGTCTGAACTGCAGTGTTTCGACGAAAACAGTGGATTTTAGCCCGAAAAAAAAAAAAAAAAGCCATGCATGAAAACAAAGGATTACAATCCCGGACTAACATGCGATGCATGAAAACTATGGATTAAAAGCCCGTACAAATTGCGATGCATGTTTGTCCGCTCTTTTAATCCACTGTTTTCGTCGAAACCTACTTCTGATTTCCGGATGTCGTCTATTATGTGCACACAGTTACCAAACACAAACATAATGAATGGCGTTTCACATTAAGTAAAAGACTGCTAGATAAGTACTTCGTTTCAGTTGGAGCTGCTTTCGGCTTTGTGGCTGCAGTGTCCATGTTTGCAAGTTCTGCAACTCCGTCATTGTTGTAGCCTTTGTCTTCTCCAACACTGCGGCCGACATCTGTCCCTTCATCGTCATCACAACCACCATGGCGTGACGTGCGCCGCTGAAAGTGAAAGAGGTCTGCCGAGCTCAGTAAAAGTTAAAGGTTACACGTTCAGGGCTTAACGTCTTTTGTCCATCACGAAGATGATTTCAAAGACGGAAAACGGAAAAAGAACAAATTTAGATCGCACAGGGTTCAAACTCGGGACCTTCCGGACGAGAGTCGAAGGCTCTACTACCTGCCGAACTCAACAGTGTCCATGTGAGCTGCTCTGTTATTTTGGACCTTATGGCTTTAATCCGGTGAAGAAAGTGGTGTTTGATTTTTGTTTGTTTGGGTTTTTGTTCTGTCGGCTAGTCTGTGATTTTGGACTTAGGCCTACACCTTTCCGTCATAACGTCCAAAATCACATAACAGTACACATTGTTGAGTAGAAGGAGCTTCGAGACAAGTTATAGTACAGAGAATTACCACGCATTTGTCTGGTGATCTGTGACTTTAGGGCGCGGCTTTCAGCCATAAGATCATCTCACGCGTAGAATAGTCTAGAAAAAGACTTACCGGGCCGTTGGTGACTGCTCGCAGCTTGAAATCATGCGCCTTCTTGATGGCGAGATAGATGAGAACGTTGAGGATGCTGATGGTGACGAAGGGGAAGAAAAAGTAGATAACGGAGTCGATCCACGGGTACACACGCATCTGCACGTACAGCCCCAGACCTGACACCGCGCTACACCGGCCCCGGTAACTGCCGTCAAATGTCTGCAGCTGCAACGTGACTAGGTGCACCACGTTCGCGAGAAAGGCCACGGCAGCGGCAAAAACCAAGGTCAAGGCCGCACCTCTCTTGCTGTTCCACCTGGCGGCGTGTAGGGGGAAGTTGACTGCCACGAATCTCTGAGTTGTCATGGAGACCAGGGTCAACGTGTCGAAATGGATAATGAATAGGAGTACGAAGTAGTAAACTCGGCAGTGCCAGGTTTCTGTAAAGAAGTTCTGTTCCCCCACTATGCTGTCTCTGGGCAAAAGCGTCAGACCGGCAAACAGCGACACAACCCAGTCCAAGAAGGCCAGAGTCACCATGTACACCGCCATTGGGCTGTGACGCAACGAAGTTGTCATGACGACCACGATGCACAGGATGTTTCCAGCCATACCGAAGAGAGAACATATAGGACGGTACACTATCAGCACCCAGCGGGCCACAAGGTATTCTGGGTACACTGCGTACGGGTCTTCCAGGCCTGGCGACCCAGTGGAGAGCCAAGATGTGTCTGCTTCATCTGTAGTGTTCTGAGTGAGATCCGGCGTGGAGTTTACGAGTTGATCGGTTGTGTTGAACATCATACCAACTGGAAACGTGGCGCTTTAATAGACGATTTCCGGAAATCAGAAGTACGTCAAAACTGTCAAGGTTTAGTGCATTTGCAATGCTCGTGAACCACTTGATTTTTTTTTTTAAAGGCGTTCAGTACCAGTTGACACAGACTGTGTTTCTGCTCTTTTCAGTTAATTTAACACAGAAAACCCCTAGGCACCCCAGGAACATGGTTTCAAAGTGTTATTAGCAAGAGGCATAAATCCTCATGATCACCCGCAACTGCGAGGGCTCATGAGGATCTACTCCTCTTGCAGTTGGGCGGTATTCAACTTTTCTCGGCATTCAACGGGTTAAAAACAGAGAAAGGTCTTTGAATATGTTTTTTAATGAAAAGGGAAAATCTTCTCCTTTATACCCGACTGATTGTTAATTTATAAGCAGTGCAAATGTGCACGTATTATGGGGAAACATCGGTTTACGTTTGACTCACTTCAGAGAGGAGCTACCCAATGCGCAAAGGCCATCGGTCCGACGTCGGCCCGATGGCCTTTCGCACATTGGGTAAGTGGGTTACACAATTGTCGAGAACCTCAGATTTTGCGCCTCTTACCTGAGACAGGCGCAGACGGGCAGACAACAGTCATTCTTGTGAATATGGGCAGCCGTGAGTGAGACCTTTTCTCAAAGAAGTGTATCAAAACTCCCTCCTCCCCGCCGCCCCCCCCCCCTCTCACAACCCCCACCCCACCCCCCTTCCCCCCAAGAATGTATTTGTGGAAGCACGAGGTTCACGAGCATTGCGAACGCACTATACAGTATTTTTCTCTTCTGTTTTCTGTCTTCTGGCAGGGAACAGACAAGAAAAGTCATACGTTGTTTTCACGATGTGTAGCAGTGTTCCTCCTCACGTTCCATACCTTGTGGTGGTGGTGGTGGTGGTGGAGAGGGGGCGGGGGTGGGGGGAGGGGGGCTTGCCTATCTCAATGACACGGAGAGCTATTCCAGTGGGAGTTTATGCTCATGGCAAAACCACCCAAACTGGGCAGGTAAAAGGGTAGAGAGCAGACGAATTTGGACCACCTCTCTCCGAGGCTAAAGGGGTTGGCTTAGGGTTAACAAGCCTATCCATAAAAAGCCCATGTTACAGAAACGTCGACATGTCAAGAAACTACGTCCATGGAAGAGAAAGGGCTCTCATCTCGAGAGCGTATAAAGTGTTGTTGTGAAAGCCGCAAGGAAGCCACAACGCTGGCCACCCTTTTGTTAACCAGGAAAACTTTATCATATGGTCGTGGAACATCAGGACTAAGTATGAGACAGGGAAAACAGCGCAAGTAGCTGCGAGATGCGCAATTACAACCTAGTAGTCCTAGGGCTCAGCGAGGCCAGATGGTTGCAGTCAGGACAACTGAGACTGTCAACAGGGAAACTGCTGCTGTATTCAGAGCATGAAGAGCTGCACACACAGAAGGCGTGGCAGTTTTGCTGTCCAGAGAGGCGCAGAAAGCACTAGTTGGACCAAGGATGATGACTGCCTCGTTCATCACCAAGAAGAAAACATCATGCTAAACATCATTCAGTGCTACACACCAACAAATGACAGCAGCGAGGAAATGAAAGACCACTTCTATGCAGACTGCAAGCTGTACTGGACAAGACGAGGGGGCAAAGATATGAACATCCTGATGGGGACTTCAACGACAAAATAAGGACAGACAACACAGGCTATGAGAAAGTAATGGGGCCACACGCGCTTGGGGATGAATGAAAATGGAGAGAGGTTTGCAGACATCTGTGCACTGAACAACATGGTCATCGGAGGCAGCATCTTTCCACGCAAATGGATCCACAAGGCCACTTTGGTGTCTCCGAATCATACCACCGAAAATCAGATAGACCCTGTCTGTATCTCCAGACAGTTTAGAAGATCATTATGTCTTGAAGATGTCCGAGTGAAGATGCTGCAACGGATCACCATCTCCTAGTTGCAAGACTGAAAATGAAGCTAAAAAAGAACTTCACAGTCAGACAAGCCCAAAGACAGAAATTCAACGTTGGTTTCCTAAAATACCCAAGGACTCAAGTAGACTACAAACTCATGCTAACCAACAACATCCAAGCGCTGCAAAACCTGTATAACGAGGAAACTGACCTCCACACCTTGTGGAAAAGAGTGGAAGATGCCATCACATGAACCTGCGAGGAAGTAGTAGGACTAAAGAAGCCCCAACAGAAAGAATGGATGACAGCAGGAACCATGCGCAAAATAAAAGCGAGGAAACAGATGAAAGAAGCTGTCAACACCAGCCGCGCAAGAGCAGCAAACCCGAGTACACATAAGTCCAGAGAGAGGTAAAGCAAAGTGTGGGGACGGACAATCGCAACTATATGGACAACATGTCAGAGGAAGCAGAGCAAGCTGCAGCAACAGGTAACATGAAACAACTGTACGACACAACCAAGAATTTAACAGGAAAGTACAGCTGACTGGAAAGACATATTAATATCAAGGATAAGGAGGGACAGGTCATCATGGGGACAGAAAAAAACAACTGAACAGGTGGGCAGAACACTTTGAAGAGCTGCTGAAAAGACCAGCGCCAGCAAGCCCACCCGATATCCAGGCAGCCGATGTGGACCTACCGATAGACTGCGGCAAACCAACCATGGATGAAGTCAGGAAGGCCGTTTTGAGAACAAAGAATGGTAAAGCTGCAGGCCCCGATGACATCCCTGGGGAAGCAATAAAGGCAGATACCACTGTTGAGATGCTGTTCCCTCTCTTTGAAATGATCTGGGAGGAAGGAGATATATCAGCAGACTGGAAAGAGGGCTACCTCATTAAGATACCAAAGAAGGGCGACTTGAGCAACTGTGCAAACAACAGGAGAACCACACTACTATCAGTCACAGAAAAATCTTTAACAGGATCTTAGATAGATTGAAAGATGCAGTGGACCACGAGATGAGAGGTCAGCAAGCAGGATTCTTAAAAGAAAGATCATGCACCGACCAGATCGCAACATTGCGCATCATTTTAGAACAGTCTATCGAATGGAATTCGCCCCTTTATATACATTTTGTTGACTATGGGAAGGCTTTTGACAGTGCCCACCGAGAAAGTCTGGAAGCTACTCCGGCACTAAGGGATACCAGTCAAGCTAGTGAGCTTGATCAAGAACTCCTACCTCGGAATGACCTGTAGTGTCGCCCACAGTGGCCAGTTTACAAGAGCTTCGAGGTTTACAACTGGAATCAGGCAAGGCTGCCTGTTGTCACCATTCCTATTGCTTCTCGCAATTGACTGGATTCTGAAGAAGACAACAGCAGGACAGAGAAATGGAATTCAGCAGACACTTTAGAACCAACTTGACGACCTGGATTTTGCTGACGACCTTGCCTAGCCTTTACTCTCCCGCAGTCGCCAGCAGATGCAAGAGAAAACACCCAACCTCTCAACTGTCTCAGCCCAATTTGGTCTCAACACCCACGAAGGAAAGACCAAAGTTCTCCAAATCCACGCAACCAGCACAGAACCAGTGAAGCTTAAAGGGAGCCCCGTAGAAGTGGAGGCGTTCACATACCTGTGGAGTGTCATCGACGCCATCAAGGAGGCACAGATGCAGAACGTCAAGGCAAGAATCGGGAAGGCGAGAATAGCATTTTTCTCATAATGAAAAACGTGTGGAACTCCCGTCAGCTCAAGATACGTCCCTTCAACTCCAACATCAAGTCAGTCCTTCTTTATGGAGCAAAAACCTGAAGAACCAGAAAACAACTACAAGGAAAATCTAGACCTTCATCAACAGCTACCTTTGGAGAGTCTTTAAGATCTGTTGGCCAGACACCATCAGCAATTGCGTCCTATGGCAGAAGACAAACCAGCTTCCTGCAGAGCAAAAAATCAGAAAGAGAAAGCGTAGATGGATAGGGCACACCTTGCGAAAACCAGCGACGAACATCACCGGACAGGCCCTGTCGTGGAATCTACAAGGCAAAAGTAAAATGGGGAGACCCAGAAACATCTGGAGAAGAGACTCGGAGGTACCAAACAGATTGGTACAATTGGAAAGAGATGGAGAAAATTGCCCAGGACCGCGGACGCTGGAGAAAAGTTGTCGATTGCCTGTATGCTCCCAGAGGGCCTAACTAACAAACCAGGTCGAGAAATGCCTGTTCACGATGTCTATCAATGTACAGTATTTGTCTCCTCTGATGACTTGGGGCAAAAGACGGGTTCTCACAATGACTATCAACGTACAGTAAAGAACAGCCTGATGGCGCCAAGCTAATCTGGCACTACCTTGAATTATCATTGTCCATTCATGTCCTGGGTTATGGCGTTGTAGTTAAATTGATTAAATTGATTCATCTTTCGCTTGGTAAGCAAAATGCGCTAAACCTCCAAGATATCGTCACTCAGGCATTTTAACTCCTTCACAGCCGGGAAGTCGCAAACATCACCCATCACCCAACAGCAAGAGGCATAGATTTAGTTACTGGAATTTAACGCCGAGCTGGCTACTAAGGCCATCTCACGGAGGTCAAGAGGCAAGGAACCTCATGAGCCCCCGCATATCTTGTTTTTTTTGTTGTTGTTTTTTTTCCTCTTGCTGGTTCTGTAAATATTTGTGATCCTAAGGCAGGTAGAGATTTTTAAGTTGTAACTGTCATTTTTCAAAGACATCATTTGCTCGCTCTGACAGTGATTGGAGTCAAAGACTGTAAATTATACAACAGCAAATACAGTACTATATATTTATGGTGTTTGTAGAATCAGATTTGAAATGTCGGATTCGGTGTATGGGAATATCAACCATCAAATATAATAATACATGTATACAGTTGGTATATTACAAGTTAACAGCCTACGTTCGTTTTTAACAGCCTGTAGATTTTCGTATGAGACGTGTGCCGACTTCGTAAGATGACACCACGCGTTGAGATCAATGTGCCCTTTACAGCTATCTCTCAGTTTTCAGAATTGGCGTATCTGCTCATACGTTTGTTTTTATACCTTCTGTCATTAGCCGTTCCAACTAATAAGATCGATCTATTTAACCGGTTGAATGTCGAGAAAAAATTAAAAACCACCCGAATGCAAGAGGCATAGATCCGCATGAGCCCCCGCATTTTCGCGGGCTCATGAGGATCTATACCTCTTGCTCACTCTATTTTTTTTTTCAAAGTAGCTTAGCAAAGACAGATTGTAAGAAAGGTCTGCGAGCCTAATATCTCAATCCTTGGTAAATAAAGTTTCGTTCGTTCGTTCGTACTTTTATTCATGTCTCTTGGACAGCTTGATATCTTTGACGTTGAGTTAACTCATTCTACCCCAACACCGAAATCCTTAAATTTTGCCGTTGCCCTCTGAAGAATGCAGTGCAGTGCAGGACACAGATCGACCATGATAGTTCAAGGGTGTTGTCAGAATAGCTTGGCGCCCATAGGCGCCAAGCTATTCTGGCATCACCCTTGAACTATCATGGTCGATCCACATCTTGCTGTGGTGTGTCTGGGGTAGAATGAGTTAAAGGTGATTTCTAAAACACGATCTACGTCCTCTGGCAGTTAAGGGTTTACACAAAGTTTTAAATCTGTCGTGACGTGGCGCATCCGCGATCGCGGCACGTCCCTAACGTGTAAAGAGAGGTCCCTGGGGGTTTACGTGCGTTCATGAAAGACCGTTAATCTGCTTGCAACGTCGATTTGGAGCTAATGTGTCCGATATGCGCACAGGCGCGGGATGATCGTTGCGTCAATGCTCTATACACGGGTAGTAGTAAATAGACCCTAGGCACTGGATGATCGTTGCGTCATTGATGATCGTTGCGTCATTGCTCCTAACACGGGTCGGGAGGGAACTATTTACTACTACCCTAGCCCAATTTGTTCGCTTCAAAATAATCGTGCCATTTCTCATTTAGTTAGGCAAGTCCGTAGGGAGGCCACTACCACCCATGTTAGGCGCAATGGCGCAACGGTCATCCCGCGCCTGTGAATTTACGCAATCTAATCCCATTACATCTCAATACTGGTAATACTTGTTGGCGGAAACTCAGTCTATTGGGACACAGTGGTACAAAACAGGATAGAAAAAGTGTTTTGTTTTCTTTTGTTCTTAGATTTGTATTTCTTTCTTTATTTTTTTAGTCGTCTTTGAGCTTTGATGTAAGAATTATTAGAATGAGAGAATAGTAAAGAAAACCTTAATGACGGCAATTGTTTGAAATGAAAGACATATACTAATACTTTTAAAGTGTGAGTGCTGATTTATAGCTATTAAGACAATATTTGAAATATTCCTTTAGTAAACACAGAATTTAGAACCACCGAGATTGCATTGTGACACGCAGCCTCACGCAATATGTTGAATTATGTGTATGTATCTATTGACAATTAAACAGATTTTTTACCTTTTATTCAGACAAGAGCGCATTAATTCTGACCTTTAAAAGATGTTAGTTAAAATGTCATTTGCAGTTTGCGCTGTATTATATCAGTCTATTTATTTTAGGTTGAAAAGTATTTGAAGGATTGTTTTCACGGTATTATGTTCAGTTTTGTTGTATTCTTGTATTCACAGAATGAATTCGATGATAAAAAATACTTTTCCTTTCAACCTTATCAGAGCATACAATATTACTGTATTTCGTCGAGAGAATAGAACAATTCTAATATATTAAAACTTTTTATTTTAGGAAATGTTTAACGAAATTAAAACCTAGACCTGATTAACCCATACAGACCTGACGCACTACAGCACGACCATGATAATTCAAGGGTAGTGCCAGGTTAGCTTGATGCCTGTTGGCGTCAAGCTAATCTGGCACTGCCCTTGAATTATCATGGTCGATCCATGTCCTGTAACAGGTGAGTATTCGTTAGATGACGCCTCCAAAATTTGGGAATTACGTGCGTCGAGCTGAATGAGTTAAAGAAGAAATATTCTTTTATTTATTTTTGCAATGTCTCAGAGGTTTACAAAGAAATTATCATGAATTTCTTGTAGTCTGCTTAGTGACGTTTTCCCTTGTGTTTACAATTTACTTTTAATTCTATTTGTAAACAAGATTTCTTCTCTTGTCAAAATGACTTTTTGTTCGTCTTTACTGTGGTTAACGTCTGTTTTTGTTTTTTTGTTTCTGTTTTTGTTTCGCCTTAAGAAACATTTCGAAAAAAAAACCAACAATAATCCCGCTTAAAGATACTATCCGGAATATTTTTTGATTCGTAGATATCCCGTCGCTCTAAAACTCTCAGAACTAAATGACTTCCATACGATAGAATGGACGTCATTTAGTTTGGGGAGTTTAAGAGTTAAAATTTTGTCATCAATAAAAGGGCCCTCCGCATAGAGAAGCGTCACGATGATGCCCCAAGAAACAGCGTGTGTGTCCTTATGACAGGAAAACTGTGCATCTTTGGAAGTCATCCGAAAAACCCGGGCCACAGTGCAAGGATATGATGCTGGCACGTGTTTATTTTCAGCAGTTCTCCTGCATGTATTTTATTTACACAGTTCTTAACGCCGTTATTTACGCAGTTCTTAAACTCAAGCCTCACCCGCGCAAAATCAGCGTTGACTGTTGTAAGTAGTTTATCTTTTTCACTGCCAAGGAAACACGAACACCTCCCAACTTCAAGAGGCAAAGCCACTTCCTGGCACCATGTTACATCCGCGTTGTTGGGACTGATTTTGTTGTTGTGGGTTGAATTTACAATTTCAGAAGTTAACTCTTTCGAGACGTGCCGCATCGGGATACGCAGCATAAATCCGCGCATTCGGATGCAGCACGTCTCGAATGAAGTTGAACAGTTGTGGAAGGCTTTGATGAACTGCATCTTTAAAGCAAACAATTGACTTTGTTACTCTGCGGCCTCTCGTCCGATTGACATCTCTGTTTTTCTTCCTAATGACTGCTAATGGCGCTGTTTGGCTTCGTAATGCGCTTTTGCTTTGTGTGTATGTGTGTGTGTGTGTGTGTGTGTGTGTGTGTGTGTGTGTGTGTGTCATGGTGTGTGTGTGTGTGTGTGTGTGTGTGTGTGTATGTGTGTGTGTGCGTGTGCGTATGTGTGTGCGTGCGTGTGTGTGTGTGTGTGTGTGTGTGTGTGTGTGTGTGTGTGTGTGTGTGTGTGTGTGTGTGTGTGTGTGTGTGTGTGTGTGCGTATTCGTGTGCGTGTGTTTATAGGCGTCATTGTGAAATGCATCATCATCAGCACCGTCATCAGCATCATGTCCGTAGTCGTCATTATCAGCATCATTATCATCTGCTGAAAACGGGTATTACACGAGCCGCCACATAGACGAGCTTCACGACCATTCTGTCTACACAAAATTAACTAGAGTGGCATAGACTCTATGGTAGTGAAGCTCGCCTGTGATAGGCATCAGCCAGAAAACGAAAACAACTGCAGCCTACACGAACACTGTATCCTCATCTTCGGTGATACCCTCAACGTTCGCCACGAGCACACATGAAAGCAAGAAAAACAGCAAGAAAAACAGCAAGAAAGAAATAATGCAAGAAATAAAGAATGAAATTCCGCACTGTGTACTAGAGTATTTCCCCAACAGCCCCACTCGGGGAGTACTTCACAAGTACACTTCTATTCCTGTGAGATGCTTAGCATTTCAGTAGAGGTGCACTTATAGCGTATTCCCCCAGTGCATCTTTACGGGGAGCAACTCATGTGAATAGAGGTATACTAGTGCCGTCCTCCCCAAGGGGTCTGTCTGTGGAGTACTCTCGCAGGCGGGTACGGGAAAGAAAGAAGAAGAAAAACAAAAAGCAACGAACTAACGTTTGAACGAAGAAAACTAAAGATCGACATTCAGTCACACATCAGTCGCAACATAATGCTTGCAAGCATGTTTTACTATTTCAACATGGTGACAACCCCTTCACTTCCAAGAAAGAACTGGACAGATCTTCATATGAGCCCCCGCAGTTGCGGGGACTCACGATGATCTTTGCATCTTACTTTTTATTCGTGTTTCTTTGACGTATCGGGATCTTTGAGGTTGAATTTTCAATGATTTTTAAAAGAAAGAGAAAAAAGTCTTCGTCTACAGGTAATAAAGGGGCTCACTCCCAATGAAATAGGTCGATATCCCCATGGTCCTCGTAATAGAAATAGTTGGTATTCTGTTTTTCACACCACGAGGGAATAAGGCTGGACGCGGGCCCACCTGCAGCCGTTGTGAGCCCGAGGACATTTGCTTACTGAGTTTTGGCTCCCTGGCCCAAAAAAGGTCGTCAAAGCCTTGTCCTCGAGAAGCTCCCGTCCACTTCTGACCTAGTTGGAGGCCCACCCCGGTGCGTGCCGCATGTGCGTCGAA
The DNA here is from genome assembly GCA_036245525.1 of Semisulcospira habei. NCBI lineage: Eukaryota > Metazoa > Mollusca > Gastropoda > Semisulcospiridae > Semisulcospira > Semisulcospira habei. Next base: position 303,005,865 of record BTPG01000002.1, read on the forward strand.
AGATGATTGACGCGGCCTTGGCGCGAAACCGACCACCGGCCAGACAGTACAAGACAAAGTTGACGGCGTGATTCGTGTACATGAGGCTCTCAGTTATGTCCCGGAAGAGGTTGAAAAGCGCTTTCTCGTAGCCGAAAGGAGGGTTCCAGTACCGTGACACCACCACGAACACCCCGATAGGAAGAGTGCAAATCAAGAAGGCGATGGAGACGGTAAGCAGCATCCTTGTAATTTGTGAAGAAGGGGATCTGGGCATTTCAGGACGGGGATACCCTTCTAGACTATCCGGAGACAAAGGTACCGGTTTGTCGCTGGTAAATTTGTCGTCTGCCTGATCATTTACGTTCATGCTTTGTCGTGATTTGGGAGAATCGTTATGTCTTGATGTGGGCGAATCATTATTTATCCCAGAGGTAGGTGAATCATGATCTATCTCATTATATCTTGAGTTGGACGAGGTATATTGCAAAGGTCCATCTGGTATTCTGGCGATTACGTTTAAGCGTGAGTTTGTGTCGTTGACGGTGAGTTTATGCCCATAATTGCTGCTGTTCATATCTGGGGTTGGTATGATCCGTCCATTGCTGATGACATTCAACTCACACGCGTCTCTATGTGTGGAGTTGGACCAGTCGCAATCCACCATGTCAAAGTCACTTTCATCTTTGTACAGTCGGGAAGTACTTGCGACTCGCGAATGTCGGAAAATACTTGTGACTCGCTCAGCTTGCCAGCTGTGCGAGTCGTTAGTACTTTCCATCTGTTTTGTGTTGTTTGCAGATGAAGGAATCATGCTAACAATGCTGGAGCTTAGAGAACTCTCCGACAACCCTGTGTTGTTTGTCAGTGAGCATACGATGCTACCATTGCTGGTGCTGATAGTTTTCACGCTAGTGAGGTCGCTGTATCTACTTGCAGAGTTGTGCACGTCGCTGCTCCTCAGAACATTCCCTCGAATATGACCCTGTGTAGCTGACTCCATTTTGAAGCGCCCGGACGACCGTATGGCATGAACCATGAGAACGTTCAGCATGCTCATTGCCACCGTCGGAAACAAGAAGTACAGAACGAAATCTATCCACGGGTAGACACGCATCTGAACGTACTGGCCTAGCCCTGTGCCCACGTCACAGCGGCCCCTGTACTGACCGTTGTAGGGCTGTATGCTGAAGGTCAGGAGATGCACGAGGTTGGCGAGGAAGGCTACAACAGCAGCAAGAGTCAGTACGAAGGCGGCGCCGTGTCGCGTGTTCCAGCGTGCAGCCTGCAGAGGGAAGCGTACCGCCACGTACCGCTGGGCTGTCATGCACACCAGCGTCAGCGTGTCGAAGTGAGCGATGAAGAGCAGGAAGAAGTAATGCGTGCGGCAGTGCCAGGTCTCCTGAGCAACAAGCGAATAGTCTGCATGAGGTAAGTGGATACAATGATGTCAGATTATGACAGCAGTGCCTGCAATACTAGCTAGTAAATCGCAGTTAGCCCTGGAACCCTCCAGCTGAAAATGAATATAATGATAGCTCTAGGCTGGTGCCAAAATAGCTTGCCGAGCTATTCTGTTATCGCTATTCATCCACAGTTTGTTAGATCCGTCTCGTGAGTTGTAATGCAGAGGACCACTCCTAAATTATGAAATTGCGAGCTAATAATAATAATAATAATAATAATAGAGACTTTGTTAAGCGCTTATTCTAAAAGTAGCTCTAAGCGCTGATACAATGACAAGGCTAACAGCTAAAACGCACACACGCACACAACATACACACACACACACACACACACACACACACACACACACACACACACACACGCACGCACGCACGCACGCACGCACACACACACACACACACACACACACACACACACACACACACGTATGCCCTAATGTGTTGACTGACTGGCAGATCGAGTGAGTGAGTGAGCGAGCAAGCGAGCGCTCGCTCGCTCGCTCGATTGATTGATTGATTGGTTGGTTGATTGATTGATTGATTGATTGATTGATTGATTGATTAACCACCGCAAAATAGCTTTTTACAGCGAGCTCAATGTTAATCGCGGATATCTGTCTCTCTGTCGGTCTGTAACTGAATCAATTGATTGAATAACGACGGCAAAGACGATGATTATAAGACGACGTATACAGCGACATTTGCAACCGAGTAAGCAAAAGATCATGGGGTAGACGTCGGCCACAATTGGCCTGCGCATAGCGGCTGTGCGCTAGCCAGCTGGGAGCCAGCCGCGTCGCCCTGAGCATCTTTTGCTCTCATGGAAACAAATTTGACCTGAAAATACAGCTCCTCTCCAAAGAATGCGTCTTTGGCAAACGCCGTGAGTAAAGAGAACACAGAGAGAACCCAGTCCAGTACCGCCAGCGTCACCATGTACACGGCCGTAGGGCTGTTACGTAGCGAGGTCATCATCACCACAACGATGCACATGATGTTGCCGGTTACGCCGATGACGCCGCAAGATGGGCGGTATACAAGAAGAATCCAGCGGGCAATCTGTACACCAGAAAAGTATAACATTTTAGTGTATAGGCAATGTAAGGTCAACTAAGTATAGTAGATAAGAATGCGACGCTGCGACCGTCTATAGTGTAAGAGAAGAGCATTGGAAAGAATGACGGCGGACCCAATGCGCAAAAGACCATCGGACCGACGTCGCCCGCCGTTGGCCCGCGCACGACTGTGCGCGGGTCAACGGCGGCCGACGTCGGCCCGCTGCCCTTTTGCTCACTGGGGAAGTCCCCGATGAAAATGGACACAAATAGTACCAGAAGTGTGCTTCCCACTGCAGTAAAATGACGTCATTCTAACCTGCCCACAATAACTGGCAAAACGGCGTCATTTAAGACGAAGTCATGAGGCGAAGCTTACAATGACGTCATATTGCTGCATTGGAAAGCACACTTCCGGGACTTATGTTCCTGGGTCGAATTGCATTTCATTGTCCATAACCTCGCATAGTCCTGACGGATTTGTTTTTAGCTGGTTTTAGCCCCACGCAAACATCTCTGCAATGCCGCAGAAGAACATTTTGGCATAGAGGCCTGACGAGTGGTGCTTTGACTAAATGCAAATCCGCTGCGCCACTGGGTGAGCGCCACCGCGTCCTCTAGCTCAATTCATAATACAAGAGAGGAAACGAAAGGCACGCGCAAAATTCTAGCTGTGGCCGGAAGTATTCCAGACCTCTTTCTCAACATCTAGAGTTCAGCGTTAAACTCTTTAGTAGAGTGCCTTGAGAGAGGCATAATAATAATAATAATTACGGTATTTATAATGCGCTTATCTTATAATAATTATAACTCTAAGCGCGCACTCACAACTCGCGCACGCATGCGCACGCTTTAGACAACGACTCACGTACCACAAATAGTGAAATACATTACGACAGTCTGCTTAGGGTGGGGAGTGTGGTGGTATAGTGCTAGAACTGCTGAAAGAGGTGAGTTTTGAGGGCGGACTGGAAGGAGGAGAGAGAGTGTTTCTGACGGAGAGAGAGTGGGAGAGTGTTCCAGGTGGATGGAACGTATACTGAGAAGGAGCGGGGGCCGAAAGTGCTGAGTTTGGTGCGGGGGATGTGGAGGCGGAGAGGGTCGGAGGCGGAGCGGAGGGAGCGTTGGGGGATGGGAAGCCAGTGAAGGAGTTTGAGCAGGGGAGTGATGTGGTCGGATTTTTTTCTTTCTGAGGACGAGGCGGGCAGCATTGTTCTGGATGCGCTGGAGAGTGATAGTGGTGGAGTGAGGGAGGCCGGAAAGGAGAGAGTTGCAGTAGTCGATGCGAGATAGGATGAGAGAGACAGCACGTTTGGTGGCAGCTTCGGTAGTGAGGTATTTTCTGATCTGACTGATGCGGAGGAGGTGGAAGTGAAATTAATCCCCCAAACGTTAAAATATATTTTTTCAAAAAATCTTTAATTATCACTCATACAATTCTAGAGGTACAATGCTGGTTAACAAACTCATTCAATATCTCCCTTTTATGTAGATATACGCAAAATATCTAGTAACAGTAAGAAAAATTACGGACTCCAGTGTGGACCAAACAGTTTTTATGAAACGGCCATTTTCTCACCCGTGAGCATCTTAACAAAAAAATAAAAAAATAAAAAATAAAAATAAAAAAAGGACCCCAGATATTTTTTTAGGGACAATATCCTAATATTTCAAGCTTGTCCGTCCTCAAACGCGGGTTCTAGTCGCTGTCACACACACACACACACACACACACACACACACACACACACACACACACACACACACACACACACACACACACACACACACACACACACACACACACACGGCGATTTGGCGCCAAAAAGACGTTCTCTAGCAAGGTTTGCGTAGCTAGACGTGACGTCATTTTTATCTTGTTACTTCTTTGGCAGAATTTCGGCCTCGCACGCCAAAAAGTCATGTGCATGCTCCGGAATGCGCTCCAACCAGCTCCATTTCAAAGTCTACCGTATTTATTAAATCCGGCACTGAACACAAATGACTTAACAGATGGATTAGCTCCCTTTTATTTTCTTTCTATCGTGCCCTTTTTAAGTCCCTTCTATTTATAAAAGGGACTTTTTAGGACGGGTCGCAGTGGGGCGAATTTAATAGCATGTCCATGATGTCAAAGGCGGGCAGGCCTAAACCTCTCACAATTGAAGTAACAAGATAAAAATTACGTCATGTCTAGTTACGCTAAACTTACTGCTGAACGTACATTTGGCGCGAAGCGCCGTATGTGCGTAGGTATGTATGCATGCATGTATGTGTGTGTGTGTATGTATGTATGTATGTGTGTATGTATGTATGTATGTATGTATGTATGTATGTATGTATGTATGTATGTATGTATGTATGTATGTATGTATGTATGTATGTATGTATGTATGTGTATGCGTATGTATGTCGACCAGTTCAGGTACCTTGGGAGCATCATCTCTTCTGACGGTACTATCGACAAGGAAATCGCAGCTCGCATCAGCAAAGCCAGCCAAGCCCTGAGTCGCCTGCGCACTCGTGTGTTGAATAACAACAACGTCAAGCTCTCCACCAAGATCAAAGTCTACAAGGCAGTAGTTCTCCCCAGCCTCCTCTATGGCTGTGAGTCATGGACGCTGTACAGAAAGCACCTCAAGCAGCTTGAACATTTCCACATGAGATCCCTGCGCTCACTCATGGGCATCGAATGGCATGACAAGGTGACAAACCTGGAAGTCCTGGACAATGCTGGTTTAGTGAGTGTTGAAGCCTTGATCTTAAAGACACAACTCCGCTGGACAGGTCATGTCATACGCATGGATGATTCTCGCATGCCACGCCAACCCCTGTATGGTGCACTCTCAAAAGGCCACAGGAAGCAAGGTCGACCAAAGAAACGCTTCAAAGACTGCATAAGAGACAGCCTCAAGCACTGCGTCTTCCCGGTAAAAGAACTTGAAGCACAAGCACAAGACAGATCCGGCTGGCGTGCCGCCACCAGGAAAGCCTGCACTCTCTTTGAACACAATCGGCGCGAACGGATCACCAGTGCCAGAGTTCGCAGAAAGACAGCGTCGACTCTCCCCACAGCTACGTTCCAGTGCCCCCATTGCCCTCGCAGGTATGGTATGGAAGTCATGCACAATGACGACATCATCGGTTTCGATGGTCTACCCATTATTATTATGTATGTAATCAAGAGAATCTCAGACATTTCTGTACTCACAAGCTTGAAACTTGGCGAAATACTTTCTTAAAGGGGTGGCTAAGAGAGTCTCCGAGCATATTGTAATTGAATGTCTCATTTAAGACATAAACAACCGTTTATAGGAATTCGGTTAACCCAGATTAGAGTCCGTAACTTTTGTCATAATCTTGAAATTTTGAATATAGCTAGTTTGAATAAAGACATTGGATGAGTTTGTTAGGCAGCTTTGTATCCTTTCAACGTCTTTAGTAACAATTATTTTTTCAGAAAAGAATTAAAACAGTAAAAAAACCAAAAAAAACTTAGCTTCTAGAGAAAGTCAGACAGTGGCGGTGACGCAAAAGAGGCAGCTCTGTCACCACGCAGACATTGACATAATACTCTAAATATGACGCAACTCTCCCCCCCCCCCCTCTCTCTCTCTCTCTCTCATGCGCGCATCTCCAAGAGACATAGATCCTCATGCGCCCGGAGAGCGCATGAGGATCTATGTCTCTTGGAGATGTTTGGAGCGTGCGCGCATGCACGTAGTAACACGCACACACACACACACACACACACACACACACACACACACACACACACACACACACACACACACACACACACACACACACACACACACACACACACACACACACACACACACACACACACACACACACACACACACACACACACATCGTCGCGCTTTCAGAAGAGCATTTGGGTGACCCGATATTGCTATTTTGGAGAAAGACTTTGGATTAGTTCGTTAGTCGGCTTTGTACCCTTTCAACTTCTTCAGTAAAAATTAATTCTTTTCAGAAAAAAAATTAAAACAGTAAAAACTTTGACATCTGGAAAAAGTCAGACAGTGACGGTGACGTAAAAGAAGCAACTCCGTCACCACGCAGACAAACTCTAAATATGACGTAATTCTCTCTCTCTCTCTCTCTCTCTCTCTCTCTCTCTCTCTCTCTCTCTCTCTCTCTCTCTCTCTCACATATGCGTGCATCTCCAAGGGGCATAGATCCTCATGTGCCCGAAGGGCGAATGAACGTCTATGCCTCTTGAGGATGTTCGGAGCGCGCGCATGCATGCACACGCATACACACACATCGACGAGCTATCAGAAGAGCATGCAGGTGTACTTAGTATAGCATGTAGCTAGGTAAAGTCAACCTGGTTTCATACAAATTATAGCAAGACCAAAATTGTAGCGTGAAATTCTAGTTTTGTCACCATTTTCGCAAGTCTTGAAGCGAAAGCGAAACTCATATCACGTTAAATATAAAATTACGTAAAAACAAATTATGCATATTGAGCATAAAAAATGTGTGATCATTTCATTAATTTCAATGTGACCCATCAATTTAATTGTAACTATTTTTAATTTAAAACAAAAAATTAAAAAGGCGGGGGGGGGGGGGTGGGGGGGGGGGGGAGGGGAGTCTGTAAACAGGGGCTGCTGCCAAAGCTTCTACCGTCTGGAGTTGGAGGCACGATGTACCGATGGCTGAAAGACTTCCTCTTCAACAGAATTGCACGATTGAAGTCGACGGCACACTCAGCAGTCTTGTCAAACGCCGGGAAGATGTATCTCAGGAAGGTGTGTCTCCGATCCCTTTAATGTCCGTAACATATGTGGAACGTTGGACTGTATTCTGATCACAATGTGACCAATCAATTTATTTGCTGTTTCTTTAGTGGAGAAAAAAAGGCAAAAATGATAGACTGAATGAGTGAAACTGGCTGGTCTTTTAGGAGATATTTTACTTAGCGTAAGGCGGGTCAAGTAAGTTCGCCCCTTTTCTTTTCATTTATTTTCGTCTGATATTGTTCTGGCTGCCAATAAGTGAGCTGTCAAGAGCTCGGCAGCAGATTTTCAGAGTTTGGTGTATAGGGGCGTGTCTTCTGGTCAGAACTGTCAGCGGACCGCTTCTCTGTATGGACAGGTCTGGAGAATGTGCTAAGGAGACTGATTTTCTACGCCACATTCGCATAGGACTGCTTTCGCAAGATCCAGTCTCACAAGGTGAGTCCAGAGTGATCAGTGCGTCGATGGAATATGGTGGTCTGGCTCTCCCTGTTCAGCTTGTTGATGCCGTCTGCCACGGCTGCAGCCGCCATTCTGCTGTTGCCAATCACTTTGTTGCTGTAGTGTCTTGTATTTTTTTTAAATTATTTTTTTTACAGGAGGTTGTGATCTTGAGGTAGTCTGGCGCCTGCTTTGGCCAGGCTGTCAGCCTCCCCATTCCCAGCTACTCCAGATGCACTCGAATCCACTGCAGCACTATTTTGTGGACAGGGCATCCAGTATATCTTGAAGCTTCCTGGTGAGGAGATCAGTGGATCAACCCTAGCTAGTGCTCTGCTGCTGTGTTGAGCGCCTGCAGATCTATACGTTAGTTGGAGCTGCTGCCGCCAGCTGGTAAGGAGAGGGAGGTAGTAGTGCGGTCCGCACAACAGATGTACACGCCACTTCCTTCGTTCCGAACGGCGTCTTGTCCGGACACGCCTGTGTAGATGTGAACACAGCTGCTGTGAGGGTAGCGCTTGAGCACAATCTCCAGCGAGATGACTTTGTGCAGTGCCGCGACCTTTGGCAAAGAGTATTGGAACATTGTTTATGTTGTCTAGAAGGCTCTTTCGAGATGTCCAGATATCTGAAGGGAGCTCTTCACACATCTTTGGGCTTAGTTCCATGATGTCAGTTTTAGCCCTTTGCAGGACCTTCAGTTGGCGGTTCAGACTTGGGCGATTCTGGCGGTTCTTGGTCTGCTCCTGTAGTCTCCAGTCCTGTCGGTGTTTAGTGAGTCTCTTCATCTTGTGCGCTGTTCTGCGTTCCAGTGGCTCCGATGTCCTCCATTTCCTAAATTGGGGTGCTCCAGATGGCTTTAAGAATGTCACTGCATCATATGACTGACCCATGTTCTGCATCTTGTCAAGCCTGACTTTTTTTGTTTTACAGGCAGTGTTTCATGTTGAAGTATCTAGGTACCGCACTACTGGATTGACCGAGCTGGTGTTTACTCGCGCTAGGATGCAGTAATTTGCGCCAATGTGGACCCCACCAGTTTCGTTATCAGAGACTTTTTTTCGGCAACTCTAGCTTCCGTGGCTTCGATGTGAGGCCTCCACGTGAATCCAGTAATTTATTTGTTGCCAGTAAAGTTGGCCTGTCTGTCTTTGGTACTGGAAGGTCTCCAGTTTTCAAGGTGACCTCTTCCATCTGATTGAAAGAGATGGCCTAGCTCAATTTGAGTGGCCATCTTTCAGTCCAGCTGCTGAATCTATTGGCAGCATCCTGGATTCTTCATGGTTCTATTTCTGTATGTTCTGCTGCGCTCCACACTGCAAAGTCATCCGCATGGAGGATGTTCGAGACGAACCTTGGTACGGCTGTACTGATGTCGTTAACGTAGACCAAGAACAGCATCAGACACATCACCTCCCCGAGGTACACCTTCCCTGAGTTTGACAAGACTGCTGAATGTGTCGTTTACTTCAGTCTTGCTGTTCTGTTGAAGAGGAAGGTTTTTTAGCCATCGGTACGTCGTGCCTCCAACTCCAGACGGTAGAAGCTTCAGCGGCAGCTCCTGTTTACAGACGTTTCCGCCTTTTTCTGCCTTAACTAAAAAGAATTACAACTAAATTGATGGATGAAATTAATGAAATGATCACAAATTTGTATGCTCAATGTGCATACTTTGTTAAGAAAACTGGCAACAAAAATATTTAAACAGAGGAGTATAACGTAAGCAATTTTTATGATCATTTTGCGTTCCTTTGCATATTGGAAATATGAGGATAGGGCAGCAGATTCAGCCACTGTGGCCCTTAAATGAATCAAAGCATCATAAAATCAGGTTGGGCGTAACCATTAAAACCTAAAAATAAGGCCTATCAGTTGTATACAAAATTTCTGAGGGCATCGGAGACAACGTTTCCGAATTCGGCAATTTTAAAGTAGAAAAACTATTATTCACAACGAACGTATCGTAAAGGATGCCGACTGTTACGTGGTGGAGTTGTAGTCGTAGTATGATAAACACACCAGACGCACGCACGTAAGGATAAACCACGTTCAGCTGCAATCCGTCACACGTGGTTAAGGATGTAGACAAAACTGGAGTAACAGTTCCAACAATATTTTAATTCAGCGATGCGATCACCACACAATGCATTTCCAAATGCATCAACACTGATACAAAGTCTCTTCTGCAATGTCAACACTACGACACAAAGTTTCTCACACAACGTCTCTCTCTCTTGGCTTGACTTCGCGAACGAAGATTTTATAGGAGTTGCCCACGACGTCTGCAGGCTTGTTCGTGGCTGCGGAGGCCAATCCGAGACAGGCAGGTTCGACCGCAGTGGCTGCAGGGGAAGGTATGGCCGGGGTTCTGAGCTGCGGCATCTCTGTTTTTTCTCCTGAGCCGCTTGTCCTTAAGGCTAGCTCTGTGAGAGTCCTCAAAGGAGACAGCTACCTTGTAAATGGTGGAGCGCCAGGTGTCACGGTCCGCAGCAAGCGAAGACCACTGGTGGTGGTCGATTTGGCAGGCACTAAGTGACTTCTTGAGACAGTCTTTGTATCTCTTCTTTGGTGCCCCTCTGTCACGGTGTCCAGTAGCAAGCTCGCCGAACAGGGTGATCTTTGGTAGGCGATGATCCTCCATCCTGGAGACATGCCCCGCCCAGCGGAGCTGTGTCCGCAGCAGCAAAGCCTCAATGCTCACAGTTTCAGCCTGTTCAAGGACCTCGACGTTGGTGACATAGTCACTCCAGTGAATGCCCAGGATGGTACCATCCTGGGTACCACACAACGTACACCACACTGTTACGCTGTTTCTTTTACAATGTACACCCAATACGGGCCACGTACCTACGATAACTGTGTGTCTCTACAACTGACAAATGCAAGACAATGTACGAACGTGCTTCACCCGACACCAATCTTTTATAGTCACTAATTTCTAGAATAATCTAGGAAAATCAAACAACTCAACCAATCAATATAATCTACGCAACTGAAACTCACAAACATCGATAAAACATGAACCCTCTAGAAAACCACAATAGGCTACAAAAATTTGGCTGCTTACTTCAGCCCCAAATCCTTAGTAAAATGACATCTCACAACGAAAGTATGGTAGGCAGTTCGGAAACTTCGAGAACCTTCACAAAATTTCAATTCAGACAAGAAAAGGCTGAACACTTCACGCTCACAGTAAACAACTTGTGACCAAAAGAGCGGCTCACTCTGATACCGAGTTTCAAAAGGATGCCGACGCTTTGATGTTACACACACGAGGTCACTAGACAGAGCGCGATTCTGCTCCAACATTCTAGTCTATTCTCATCGTAACTACACAATACAAAAATCGACCGCCTTTCTTCGAGTGACTTCGCTAGAAACTTCCGGAACAAACCTAACAAAATAACAAAGCAAATTCCGCTCTACGCGCGAATAAAAGAAAATTCCACCGAAAAGGTACGTGAATCGCAACCATGATAGCTCAAATAAATATTGGATCGTTTCCTACGATTAACACATGTATGCTCTCACAGGACAACACAACCACAATCGTAACACCGACATTCCTCATTTTCTTGCACTTTATATTCACACTATTGAAACTTAATAGGTAAAGAGAGGTGAAAATAAAATGGAATAACTCTAGTATTTTTTTTCTAATTAATTTTGTGTGTTTTTACAACTTGGGGGTAGGGATACAAAATCAACCGCTGTGGCACTCACAGTGATCACAACTCACCTAGTCAAATTTATAATAATTGTGATATCCTGTTTTAAAGAAGTAAGCCTGGAAATGGACTGCCAGTGCTATTAAAAATATCTGAAGGCATGTGACAAATTATTTTTGTCTTTTTTTTTGCGATTTCGCGGAAATGGCCGTTTAATGGGTGCACAAATACCTTCACTGTGAACCAGAGGTTCCATATTTTTTCATTCTGTGTTTTGCAGAGGATGCAGAAGGTGTGCCTTAAAATAATATTGCCTGATTTGGGCTTCTGGGATGAATTCTGATTTAGAGGAAAATGTTTGTCATGGGGCTTGAATGGGGGTACCCTTGCGCCATCGGCTATATCTCTGGTGTGTTCCTAAGGATTTTAGGGGAACATGGCTTGAACATCTCAGGACATACTATGGTACACTTTGAAGCCCATCTTATAGAGTACTGAGGGGGGGGGGGGGGGGGGGTGGGGGGGCGTGCACGGTAGACCGGGCTAGCTCTTGGACTATGAGCTGATGCCCTTTTTGACCTGGCCAGCTCCCTGCCCCTCTGAGTTTCTAGCTAAAAGTCTTACTCTTATTTTAATTTTCATTGGATATGCTAATTTAAACCAATGAAAAATGAGCATAAGGCGTGTTTCCGGCCACGCCTAAAGTCCAACACATGGATGTCTGCTAAAATGATACTTGGCAGTGCAAAAATCCTTGATACTAAACTATCAGTTTTTTTTTATATTGGCGGACAAGGTTGGTATATTGATTTGTGGCAAAATATCTACTGAGTTTGTTCAGTTCGAGGTTTTAGGCGGATGGTTGCTTTGAGAGTTGAAAACTGCTCTGGAATCACAGTGCTTCGCCGCTTTGCTGTGCCTTTCGTTTCCTCCCTTGTAGTCTGAATTGAGCTAGAAGACGCGGTGGCGCGCACCCGGTGGCGCAGCGGATTTGCATTTAGTCAAAGCACCACTCGTCAGGCCCCTATGCATTTTGGTTCGCAGTTGCTGGCTTGGAAAAGTTCCCTGCAACTGGCGGCTGGTATTTTATACTATACTTACGTTGTAGCTGGTTTATGCTATAACGTGCCAGTGTTGTGGAAATCCACGACAATCACAGAAAAGTAGCATGCCTGTATATAAATTAATATGAGTTGCACAAAGGAAACGACAATAAGAATGATGAAGATGTGCTAAGGCGCGCTTCTGTTGCGGTGTGAACTCTGCCAAAGTTCAGTTTATGTAAAGCGAGATTCTCAATGTGTTACATTGAAAATCTCGCTTTTCACACAAAAATGGACGCACTAGCTGGCCTACTCCGGCAAAGCTATTTTAGTCTTTTTAATGTTTGGTTTCAGGGAAATAAATAAAGACATTTTCGAAAACTGATAACGTTTTTGAGAAGCTGTGCACAGCTGGTGATAGTTACCTTTATATTAATCATCTGTGTGCCTCCTCCCCCCCCCTCCCCCCCCCCCCCCCCCCCAGTAAGCAAAGATCCTCGGACCCACGACGGCTACATTGGGAACGCGCAGAATTGTACTCAGCGTCGTGGGTCCGAAGACATTTTGCTACAACTGATCCGACCCTGCATACCTGATACTCCACATGCGACTTGAATTCGGAGTCACCAGCTGCCACGCTGAGGTTCGCCACTCCGTCCGTGGTGTAGGGTAGACTGTCAGCCACAGTCGAGTCAACAAGGTCAGTTTGTGGGGAAATTCCCTCTGTGTTTGTGCTCGTGTCCATGCCTCCTTACATGCCCAGTGTCCTTGGCGTCTTTCCCCTTTACTTGCACTAGATACAGACTGTGATTTTGAAATCTTTGTTAAATCAACGCCAAAGAACCCCAGCCATCCCAGAGCATGGATTCAAAGTGGTGCCAACAAGACGCGTAGATTCTCGTGAGCCCCCGGCAGCTGTGGGGGCTCATGAGGATCTACGTCTTCTGCAGCTGGATCGTGTCGACTTTTTCTCGGCATTCAAGGGGTTAACGCCTTCACTGACTAAAAGTACCAGCAGTTAGAAGAAATGTACGCCTTGGCAAGACAAAAATCCAGTATCGTGCCATCGCCCGTATCTTAGATTTCACAAACGCAGGGCAAACAATGAACCCATTACATCCTGAGGCTGATTTAAAATTGTGCGTTGTCCGGCGCTGGCTACATTACAGAATAGGAGATAAATTAACCATTTTAGTTCAAGGGTGGTGCCAGAATAGCTTGGCGCCTGAGGCGCCAAGCTTTTCTGGCACCACCCTTGAACTATCATAGTCAAATTAATTTCAAGTAGTAGAGTATCAGAATGAAAAAGGTTAACAGAGGTCTGCACATAACTTGCAATCTAGTGTAGAGTCTAAAACGCTTAAAGCGGCCTACTCCAGGTAGTAAGGGTGAATAGTTTGCAATATTTCCTTCATAAATTTATAAATGTTCTTAGTATGTCTTACAATAATACGAGGTATGATCAGAAAGTAACGATAGTTGGGCCGCCATTTGTAAACTACTTAAGTCACATAAATACAATTAGTATCAAAACAAATTTCAGCCTTTGCCCTTTATTCGTGTGCAATTTGGAGCTGGTATCTCCAGCCATGTCGCTGTGTGACGTCATTGAAAAAGGGATATAGACAGTTGTGCTTCAAAACAGTGCACTGTTTAGGACAATAAATTTATTCCCACAATTTTAAAAGAGTGAAGCTTTAAGACAGCACTGTCAAATTTCAAACAATTTTGAAAGTTGTTTGATATGATACGTGCGTTTTGTCTGGCGCTGACTGCAAGTGGATTGTGCAATTTAACTCTGAAGGAGAGAACTTTGAAGGCAAGTAC
>BTPG01000002.1:303025115-303040115 GCA_036245525.1 Semisulcospira habei
TTTTAGGCATAGCAATGCCTAAACAATCCAGACCAAAAAGGTGACTGCCAAGCGTGTGAAATGCAAAGAAGTACCCAACGGAGAAAGAAACACGCTTAGAAAAAACGGTACAACACAATTTATTAATATTTCGGGTAAATACCCTTTGTCAAAATAGACAAACAAACAGAGACATTATTTGCTACTTATCTTCAGATGCAGAAGGAATGCAGAAGGAATGTTGCCACATTCCTTCTGCATCTGAAGATAAGTAGCAAATAATGTCTCTGTTCGTTTGTCTATTTTGACAAAGGGTATTTACCCGAAATATTAATAAATTGTGTTGTACCGTTTTTTTCCAAGCGTGTTTCTTTCTCCGTTGGGTACTTCATAGCAATGCCTATCTTCCAAACTGTCCTGCTACTCTACACATATAAAAATACATCAGACGATACATCAAAAGATAAAACATATGTAAGTAAAAAGACCCATCCCCCTCCCCCCCCCCCCCCACCACCACCACTCAGAGGGAAAAAAAAGAAATTAATATATATATATATATATATATATATATATATATATATATATATATATATATATATATATATATATATATATATATATATATATATATATATATATATATATATATATATATATATATATATATATATATATATATATAATTATAGACACAGGTATGAGACCTGAGAGAGAGAGAGAGAGAGAGAGAGAGAGAGAGAGAGAGAGAGAGAGCCTCTCTACCAACTCCACTCTCCGAGGGGTTAGGACCCAGTAAGCGAAGGACCTCGGGCCCACAACGGCCGTCGTGAGCCCGAAGACGTTTTGCTACTGGGGGAGGTGGTAAAACTCCCCAAAAGTGTAATTACACAGTATTTTAAACCATTTGTATGCGCCTATCCGACCCTGCCCGAAAAAATGCACACACTGTGACGATGGCCGGTAAAACATGTAAATGGCAGTGGCGTTGCAGAGTTCGCGTTAACAGGTTATTCACGCTATGTTTCTCTTTTTTTTATTAAATTTTTTAAAAAAAATTTGTATAAAGGCAAATACGGAAAAGAAAGAGTAGCAGTCGATATGTGACACCGTTTAGAAGTGAGAAATACTGGTAGTGGCAGCAGATATATAAAAAATACGGGGATCTACAATAAAGCTGCTAATTTCCAATCCCTCTGATCCCCCCACCCACCCACCCACCCAACCATAGTCTCGCAGATCTGCCAATGCATCAGTGAGTTCTATAAGGGGCACAAGACATACGTGTCATTGATTTGTCAAACGTCATTTGTCATGACGTAAGTTTTAGTTTTTACGTAATTTTATATTTTACGTGATATGAGTTTCACTTTCGCTTCATAGGCTTGAGAAAATGGCGACAAAACTAGAACTTCACGGCACAATTTCAGTCTTGCCATAATTTGTGTGAGAACAGGTTGACTTTACCTAGCTACATGATATACTAAGTACACGGTCACCTGCATGCTCTTCTGAAAGCGCGTCGATATGTGTGTGTGCGTGTTAGTGCGTGCGTGCGCGCGCGCTCCAAACATCTCCAAGAGGCAAATATCCTCATGCGCCTGGAGGACGCATGAGGATCAATTTCTCCTAGAGATATAGATCCTCATGTGCCTGGAGGGCGCATGAGGATCTATTCCTCCTGGAGATGTGCGCATGTTTGTGTGTGTGTGAGAGTGAGAGAGAGAGAGAGAGAGAGAGAGAGAGAGAGAGAGAGAGAGAGAGAGAGAGAGAGAGAGAGAGAGAGAGAGAGAGAGAGAGAGAGAGAGAGAGAAAATGGCTTCATGTTTAGAGTATTATGTCAGTGTCTGCATGGTGACGGAGTTGCTTCTTTTACGTCACCGCCACTGTCTGGCTTTCTCTAGAAGTAAAGTTTTATTTTTAGTATTTTAATTCTTTTCTGTAAAGAATTTATTTTTACTAAAGAAGTTGAAAGGATACAAAGCTGGCTAACAAACTCATCCAATGTCTTTCTCCACACTAGCTATATGCAAAAGTTCTAGTAAATATGACAAAAATTACGGACTCTAATCTGGGTCAAGCTACTTCCTATAAACAGCTGTTTATGTCTTCAATGAGACATTCATTTACAATATGCTCAGAGGCTTTCTTAGCCAACCACTTAAGAAAGTATTTCGGCAAGTTTCAAGCTTGTGTGTACAGAAATATCGGAGATTCTCTTGTTTACATACATACGCACACACATAATACATACATACGCACATACATACATACATACGCACATACGGCGCTTAGCGCCAAATGTACGTTCAGCAGCGAGGTTAGCGTAACTAGACATGACGTAATTTTTATCTTGTTAAGTATTCAATTGTTAGGGGTTTAACTTTCCCGCCTTTGACATCATGGACATGTTATTAAATTCGCCCCACCGCGACCTATAAATAGAAGGGACTTAAAAAGTACTTTTGACTAACGTATCATTACAAATACAAACTCAGGCTATTATACGATCGACTTCCCATGCTCGGCAGTAGGCCTACCAGTGCACATAAAAGGTCTCTGCAGGGTGATAGACGTTTTCTTATGACTAGAAGGTGGATGTAAAAGCCGACTGGTTTATGCCGGACTACAGGGTGTATTTCAGATTTAAAAAATGTACGAGGGGCGCTCGATATGTGTCTGGGTGGTCTTCATCTAAAGGAGCAGAGTCTTCAAATGCAGTGTCTTGATCCGTTGGCTGTCGGTTGCGCTTTTGGTCGCGGTGCCGGATTCCTGCATGAATCACCACGACCAAAAGCGCTACCGACAACCAAAGGTCAGTATAACAAGCAGCATAATTACATTACGAACCGTACAAAATGTCACTGAATTGCCTACGACATATGCTTGTTTAGAAACCGCCTCTCAAAGTATTTACCCATGTATATCTCCAAGATGTTACAGTTCGTATGATTTTGGAGAGATGGACAACGACGGTTTTCAAAATCGAATCACTAAAGAGAACGATAGGGGCATGCTTTAATGCGAAGCATTGAATAGATTCATTGCACTATGATTGAAAACTGGTTGTTTGGGTGTTCAAAATGACACCCCTATCATTATCGTTTACTCATTTAAGGGCACAACCCTTTAAAAGAGGGAACTAAACAAGAATTTGAACTGCAGATTGTGAGGTACGGTAATGCCTTAGGTTCCAGTCGGTCGGGAAGAGCAGACATGACCTAAGTCAGATACATAAGAGGCAACCAGCGACCTTAGCAATGGTGACCCCATCACAGTGACGTCAAGTGAAAATAGGGTAGGTTTGTTCGATGTCAGGTATTTTGAAGTAATTCAGTAATGGTTGAAACTGTTACTGGACACTTCCAATGACAGCTTCTTTGATACGCTATGATGTTACATCAAGTTTGTAGCGGAAAACAAACCGATCAGATGTATCCCGGGCCACAATTCTAAACCCGATCAAAAGATATTTCAAAACTGAAAACAGAACATAAGGTTTCGACCTGTCAGAGCGGGACGGTCTGCAATCTCACTCGGCAATCTTCGGCAACTGAACTACGTCAAATGGTTGGTAAGGATCTATCAACTCGGACACACGGAATCCTTTGTTGCATAGACATTGAGACATTCTAGTATGCACCCCTATGATGGAACACGCTGATTTCTGGCAGGCATGAGTATCCAAGATGCCTTTCACCCTTGCCCTCTCATCTGCCCGTGTCTGACACCCCTTTACTTTTTATTTTTGAAAAGAAATTGTCAGTGGTGCATCGA
The DNA here is from genome assembly GCA_036245525.1 of Semisulcospira habei. NCBI lineage: Eukaryota > Metazoa > Mollusca > Gastropoda > Semisulcospiridae > Semisulcospira > Semisulcospira habei. The sequence goes on from BTPG01000002.1 coordinate 303,028,872, forward strand.
GTTATAGACCGTGACAGCTGTCCACCGAGCGTTCACGGGGGGTGCTTTCCCCTTCATAATTTAATGGGCTGGAACGTGGACCACAGGTTTTGACGGCTAAGAAAGAGTGTAAAGAGAAGTTGCTCTACAAGCTAACATCACACACTTGCGGCTAAACGTCACATTAAAGCACATCCAGAAAAATATAGAGTGCCCCACGCCGTGACAAACTATTTTTTTTTAAAAGACACGTTGATGGCTGAAATAATAATGTTCACTATGTGGATGGCGAAATAAAAACTTTATGTGCGCAATTAAATCAACTAATTAAAAAAAATGTATTTCCCCGCCGACAATGTTTGCCTGAAAGGCTTTTCAATTATTGACGATGCTAATGCCTCGTTAGCATCGTCAATAATTGAAAAACCTGTTTTTCAAAGCTGTCTTTGCTAACAAGTACAAGACTATTTACACGCACACTGGCACACACACACACACACACACACACACACACACACACACACACACACACACACACACACACACACACACACACACAGAGAGAGAGAGAGAGAGAGAGAGAGAGAGAGAGGAGAGAGAGAGAGAGAGAGAGAGAGAGAGAGACTGACTGACTGACTGAAACTTTATTTATCAAGGATTGAGATATTAGGCGCACAGGCCTTTCTTCCAATCTGTCCTTGCTACATCTACTGACATATAATAACAGGCAATGCTACTTTACACTCACAAACAACATCGAAAGTAATGCGAATTACAACAACACTACAAACAGCAACAATTATTTAACAAAACACACAGGTACCCATACGAAGATTTTAGCACGTGTCATAATATCCGTTTGCGGGAGCTCTCCCCAGAAACTCCCACCCGGGGGGCACGCAAGTATACTTTTACTCGAATGACATGCCTAAGCACATCGTTTGAATAAACTGTGCACCGGCACTGCATCCCCTGACCAGGTCTATACGGGAAGCACCCCCACAAACGGGACGTGAGCGTAAATGGTATGATAAAATATAATAGTTGCATAAAAAGAAATTAAAATATATTATGTTTTGACAACATGAGATAATTAAATTTACGTTGCCTTGGATAAGTGAGAGAGAGAGAGAGAGAGAGAGAGAGAGAGAGAGAGAGAGAGAGAGAGAGAGAGAGAGAGAGAGAGAGAGAGAGAGAGAGAGAGAGAGACACACACACACACACACACACACACATACACGCACACGCGCGCGCACACTCTCACAAAATAAAAAAAAACAAACAATTAACCAAGGATTCGATCAAACAAGCTTACCAGAGATTGTGAGAAATTCTGCGAAGAGCCACGAGCACGGCCTTGGCATGTGTTTGTAGATGGTGGAATGTCGTGGTCACTCCTTTGCTATTTGCCTTCTGGTCGGACGACACCACAATTTCCAAAGAATAAAATACATGTCCTACTCTCCGCACCTAACTTTGCCGGAATGACTAAGCTAGTCGAGCTACTACTGCACATAGCTGCTATTATGCTAATTTCAGAAGAAAATATAAACCTGCTCAACCAAAAACGGAAGCAAGTAAAAACAATGTAACCCCTTCCCTGCCACTCTACGTTAATGTGTAAATCTGCACTTGAAATCTGTGTTCATGCAGCGACCAAACGCCAAACCGCCCAAGAAACGTGGAAAGTTGAGTGAACAAATTGGTCTCAGCAAGAGGCACAGATCCTCGTGAGCCCCACCATTCTCGGGGCCCATGAGAATCTATTTCTCTTGCAGCTGGATCGTGCTCAGTGAAGAGTTAATGAGTCATTATTTGGTACTGGTCACAAAAAGGAAAAAAACGTTAAACGTTTAGGGCTTAACGTCTTTAGTTAACCACGAAGCTGATTTCAAAGACGGGGCACCGAAAACAGGTCTGAACAAATTTTGACCCCAGTTGGCTTCGAACCCACGTCCTTTCGGACGAGAGTCGAACGCTCTACCAACTGAGCTACCCAGCTCCCCGGTTACAAAAAGGAGGAATTGTGGTACAAAATTAAAACTTGAGCAATGTTCATGAAATTAATTTGCAGCATTTTGTATCAATCTCGTTTCAGAATTAATTAGCATAAAACTGTGGGTCAAGTTGTCTCGGCGTAATATTAAAATCAGTCTTCAGCCACTAACGTTTCACCGTGACACCGACGTGCAGATAAAAGTGATATGAGAATGAAAACAACTTATTTTGATATGAAATAATTAGATGAATTTCTTTTTAGCATTAAAACTTTAAAAAGAAGTTTTTGATATCATTTGTGTTGTGTTCATATACGGATCATAGTCGTGTGACACTGAAACGTTAGAAACCATACAACTTAAAAGTTCCTTCAAGATCTACTACTTCCGTGTTTTCCTTTGTTTTCCTATTTAACTCATTCCTTGCAATACCATCGACATTTTTTCATGCATGTTATCAATCGTTACATCGTCAATTGGGAAATTGAAGGTGTTTGTGAAGCGAGTTACCGCTTTTCATGTGACACCGTGTGACAAGACGATGATGAAAGATAGTATAAGCTAACTCATTTTTGAACTGAAATGTCGATGAAAGTAGATTGTTTGATCTCTTCTTAATAGCTTAATAGATTTCATCCACGTTCAAGGTTTTCATAATAAAATACAAAGTGTGTTACATCTTTTTTCACGACACCCGTGCGTTGTGACCAGTACCAAGTATAATGACTCTATTAATATAATAACGTTATGTTTCATTTTTTCATTCGCAGCCTCAAAGACTGCACCGGTCTTAAAGTCTTTACTGCCAGTGTACGCAGACTGCGGTTTTGAAATCATCGTCAATTCAACGCCCCAGCAGTCCCAGGAACATGAATTCAAAGTGGTGCCAGCAAGAGGCATAGATCCTCGTCAGCCCCCACGACTGCGGGCGCTCATGAGGATCTATACCTCTTGCAGTTGGGTGGCGCTCAAATTGTGAATACAAAAAATTGCTCATTACGCCTCCATCATTATCTGCTCTGGTCTTTATTTGTCTTTTAGATCATACGATTCTGGGCCGTAATTTGACCAAAATCCAGCAAAAATCTTTTTTACGTTGGTGTGTTTGTTTTTCCTTTGCAAGAGTCTCAGCAGACATCAGCAAAATACAAATTTGTTTTAGATTCTCTAATATCTTGTTACACAACCAGTTAGCTTGCTACCAGTACATTTCCGTCGGCGGTAATGATCTCGTTATTTATTTGTTTATTTATTTATTTGCGTCATTCTTCTGCCGAGAAAAAATCAACGCGATCCAACTTCAAGAGACGCAGATCCTCATGAGCTCCCGCAGTTTGCGGGGAGGGGGGGAGGGGGGGGCTCATGAGGATCTGCGCCTCTTGCTGATGCCACTTTGAATCCATGTTTTTTGGAAGGTTGGAGCTCTTTGGCGTTGAATGAACAAAGATTTCTGAAACGCATAGTCTGCGTGTCAATGGATAGTGCAGTTAACACTTTGACTGCCGAGAAAAGGTCAACATAATCCAACTACAAGAGACACAGATCCTCATGAGGCCCCGCGACTGCGGGGGACCATGAGGATCTATGCCTATTGCTGAGACCAATTTGTATCCATGCTTCTTGGACGTTTTCGGCTTTTTGGGTCCCTGAATGAACAAAGTTTTCAGAAAAAATCTACGTACAGTGGCAGAGAAGGGGTTAACGTCTGATTAGAACCATGGGTGGGGCCTGGCAAGGCGTTACGCTAGTCAGGAACTGCCTATTAGCTGTCATTCTCCATTTTACTTTCGACTACTCTGAGGTGGTCCTGTGAAATGATTGCCGGTATAAACTGGATCCTTCAGCAGTGGAAGTTAAAGGGTTACAGTGGTGTAGGAAGATTTTCGGGGATCTGTATGGTGCAGCCTTTAACAGAGGAATCAAATGACGAGGGGTAGGAGCGGTGGGGGATGGGGGTGGGGGTGTGGTTGGGTGGGGTGGGGTGGGGGTGGGGGGGGGGGGTAGATACCCGACGAAGCAAACTTTAGTTTCATTATTAGCCAATGTTTTTCCACGGCCAAAATAATGATGCTTTGCTTATTTTCTGAGCTTGCTGCGAAAACTCTACAGAGCAACGTAGAGAGGACCAAGGGCACTTATGGCACATGTAAAAAAAAAGTGGCATGGCCAAAGAACAGTCTGGCCAGAGGATGTTTGGGCCACCGGTGTCCTTCGCCCCCTCTTGCCGTTGATCCTGTCTCGGCTCAGTGCAGCTCAAGCAATGAAGTGTCAGAAACCGCAGCGAACCCCGGACACCTGCCCTTAACGTCCAGCTCGCCAGGTGTCTCCGCCCAGCCAGCCGTGGAGAAATCCCCGCTCGCCTGCGACTCGACCCCCAACGTCCGCCCAGCGGACGAGGGTAATCCCATTACCCCACCTAGAGGGACCTCTTCCCCCAGCGGCCCTAATACTCCCCGCCGGTCAACGCACTGGCTCAACCTGATCAGGTCACGCCGCGCCCTGATGTCATCAGTCCTCTCAACACTAACCTCATCACCCCGCCATCTATCGAGCTCTCTGCGCTGTGTCAGGGGCCTGTACTGGAGTGGATGCTCATGACGCGGAGAGAGCTATCAGAAGTGAAAGCTCGCTGTGCCTCCTTGTCTGACAGTCAGGCACAGCTCGACAGTCTCGCCCGCGACAGTGACGTCAAACTGAAAAACTATTCCAGGGCAACAGACAGATTTGTCACTGAAGCGATCAACTCATCGCTAGAGCCAGTGGCAAAAACACAGCAAGGCCATACCGACCGCCTAAACCAGCTGATGTCCTGCAAAGACAGCCATGCCAGCAAGCTACACGACATGGAGCGGAAGCTTACGGCACTAAGTGTGGCAGCAGAGTCAAACAAACCCAAGCCTGCTCTCTCCGCCTCTCCCACCACCACACCCAAACCATCCTCCCTGAAGTCGACATTCCCCAGTTCCCCCAAATCTTCAGGAAATAGTACTGTTCAGTACACCCCCCACCCTGACGTCATCATCGAGAACATGTTTGAAGCCCTGTCAAATGGCGACGGGAAGGAGCAGGTTCCAGGTGCTGGTACTGACGACGGTGCCGCACTCAACGCTGCCACCGACTCCCGTGAGCCCAATACCTCAGGATCACCAGTCACCCCGTTGGACAATCTGCAAGCCCAGACCATCAGACCCGACGTTAATACGCTCCTCATCGGCGACTCTGTCCTAAAAAGGGTCGATGCCCGGAGGATGTCTGTGGACGGCGCCGTCGTGCAGAACATGTCGGTGTCGGGGCTTAGTGTCAGCGAGCTGGCGGAATGGCTGCGCAATCAGCGCCAGTCACGACACATCCGCAGAGTTGTGTTTCACGTCGGCATCAACAGTTGCATGCAACAGGGCCCTGTCACCAAGCCGGCGTGGATACAGCTCATCCGTCTTCTTACCTCCGTTTTCCCCAATGCCCGCATTCAGGCCTCTGCCATCTCTTTGCCCCCGCCTCCATCTCCAATGACGCCCTAAGGGAGGCCTGTGAGCAGATGAGGATTCTGTTCACGGACCACACCTCCATCTTCCTCACAGCCAACAGAGCCCCCCCCGAAAGAAGCTCTACCAGGACGGCACCCACCCGAGTAATGCTGGTGCCATGAAGCTGGCACTGAACATTCGCTTTGCAGGTGTTCCACGCCAGTCCCACAGCGGACACGGGATGGAGGAGAGCAGCCGTGCCAGCAGCCAACCTCTTTTCATTTACAATCAGAAGCAAGAGTCCCTCAGGCCATTCAGCGGAGCCAGACACCAACAGCAGGACCTGAGACGTGGTAGAACTCTGCAGAACTACGAGCAACCACAGCGCGACCAGCTTCAGGCCTACAACACCCGCCAGCCCGGCCACGCCTTTACCCCGCCGCGTCCTCAGCAAGGTCAGGGCGGACCAGTCGTGACGTCACAGGGGGAATTCCCCAACATGCCAGCGGCTAGTACTTACATACCAGCCGGTCACCCCTTCGCTGCGCCCGCCGCAGTTACAGCAAAAGCCGCGCCCAGAGGATGGGAACAATCGCCACCATCAGAGACAACCCCTCCCAATCCCTTACAAACAATGCAGCTTATGGCACAGCTGCTGCTGCCTTATCTACCTGCATGTGTTTAATTGTTTACTTCGTCAATACCGGAACGCAGAGTGTGACCTCTGCGGAACGAAACTAACTTGACAATCTGAATGCTAAAGGCACAGTTCCTCATGCGCCCCTGCTGCTGCACGGACTCATGAGGATGCATGCTGACTAAAAAATACAAATGCAAGAGGCATAGATCCTCATGAGCCCTTGCAGCTGCTCTGGCTCATGCGGATAGATACCTCATGCTGACCCCAAATTCTAAATGCAGAGGGCATAGATCCGCATGCGCCCCTGCGGTTGCACGGTCTCTGGAGGATAGATACCTCATGCTGGCCGCGCCAATTATCTGTTCAAATGCAAGAGGCATGGATCCTCGTAGGCCCCTGCACATGCACGGGCTCATGAGGATAAATACCACATGCCATCTACAAGCCTCAAATGCAAGAGACATAGATCCTCATGAGCTCCTGCAGGTGCATGTGCTCATAAGGATAGATGCCTCATGCAAGTTACACTCACATCTGTGTTTCTCACGAGTGTAAATTAGTACCTTTAGTACTGCATGATAAAAGTGTGTATGGTGCCGTATTTTCATAGCTTCTGTTGATACACGACTGACTTGCCCGGAATTCTGGACTTCTCTCACATTCTTTGCGGACTAGACTGAGTGTCTTAAGTGAACGCTGCGTTGGTGTAGCGCTTTCACTTACATTCCACTGAGCACCTCCGTCGGTGTCGAAGCTTTATTTAAGCGTTCTCACCTAAATCGGCGTTTATTAAGCCGTACTATAAACATTGCAGGAAATTTGACTGTGAACACTGATGGACTGTTTTATTTACAGCGATTTGTCTTATTGTGAGTGCTCCGCGGCGTACGTTCTGTTTTTGTCGTCGTTGCATGTATTTATCCGCGGCAACAAACAATTCCTAAACAGACGTAGAGTATTTTTGACATTGCTCCTTCAGGGTAACGTACATTGATATTTCCCGCATACACTTCAGTTGTGGGAGAGTTTTTTGTTTTGTTTTCTTTTTGTTTTCTTCTTCTTTTCTTTTCTCTTCGTAACGCTCAGCTCTTGTAATTCCTGAACGTTTGATTATCACATTAATTTTTGTCTTCATTCGTTATTGTTTTCTTTGATTGTTTTGTTTTTTCTTCTTTTATATTGGCTTTTTATCTTTGATTGACGTTTGCTCAACCACGGCTATTGCAGTTGCTATTTTACTGTGAAACAAAATACAGCTGTTAGCGAAATACTCATGGCTAGAGGCGAACAAAAAGAACATAAATTACGAGTGGGTCACCTCAACGTTTTCCATCTTTATAATAAGGTATCTGACCTGTCGGCGTTTCTTAATACTCCCACACCGTTCGACATTTTCGGCCTTACCGAGTCACGCCTAAATTCAAATATCAGTGATGATGCCGTGAAAATTCCTAATTTTAGTATTATGAGAAGAGATTCCTCCTGTCACGGTCAAACAGGCATTGCTGTATACGTTCATCACTCTATCGAACACTTAGTCCGTAGGCGTAAAGACTTAGAAACGGCTGAAATAGAGTGTGTGTGGATTGAGGTCAAAAGCCCGTACTGCTCACCGTCATTTGTTGGTTTTCTTTACCGCAATCCGGCGTCTAACTTCGAGTGGTATGACAATTTTACTAGTAACCTAGACAAAGTGTATAAAGGGCAAAATGACGTCATTCTTCTTGGTGACTTTAATATAGATATGCTTAAACCCCATCCCGCATGGGACACTACATTTTCTTTATTTGGCCTAGTACAGCTAGTTAAATCCCCCACCAGAATTACCGCCGCGAGCTCTACGCTCATTGACCACGTCTATACAAACAAACCGCAGGCGGTGTCCGATGTTAGTGTCTCAGATCTTAGTGTTAGTGACCACTGCCCCGTGATTTGTTGCTGGTCTATGAAACTCCCCAAATTAAAGAAACATCGTCATACAACAACCTACAGGTCGTTTAAGCATTTCAGTCGTAATGAGTTTCTGCACGATCTTAATAACACTCCTTTTGACGATGTCCTTCTCACAGATGATCCAAATATTGCGCTGTCCACTTGGTACAGATTATTCCTTGGAGTATTAGACAGACATGCGCCGATTAGAACAAAAAGAGTGAAGAGTGAGATACTTCCCCCTTGGCTGACAAAAGAAATAATGCATGCCATGTCGGTGCGAAATGACCTAAAAAGAGAAAAGAACTTTGATGAATTTAAAAAGCAGCGAAACCGTGTGAGATCAATGGTGCGCGCCGCGAGGAGGGACTTTATCCGCAACACTGTCAAGGACAACAAAGATGTGTCAGCAGTGTGGCGGGTACTGAATTCGATCACTCGAGGCAATAGCAGTAGGTCAACAACCATCCCCAGTAATCTCTCCGCCGACACATTCAACGAACATTTTTTGTCTGTTGCGGATTTGATAACTACTCCTAGTCGTGATACAGAGGCTGACATATGCCCCGATTACTTAGTTAATTTCTGCAACAGAAAAACAACTGGCACACTACCATTTAATATCCCCATACTTGCTGTACACGAAGTGGGCAAACTAATTAGTGACCTAGCTAATAAGAAGTCCTCCGGCCATGATGATATCAACCCACAAATATTAAAGTTGTCTGTACCATACATCATAGAGACCCTTACTTATATTTATAACTTATGTATTCAAAAGAATGTATTCCCTACAGACCTCAAAGTTGCAAAAGTCGTTCCACTGCCAAAATCAAAAGATCGTACCGACCCTAACAACTATAGACCCATTTCTCTGCTGTCAGTATTATCTAAACCCCTTGAAAGGCATATACATAAACACCTGTCTGACTACTTAGAATCGCGAAAGTTGCTACATTCGTCTCAGTCAGGATTTTGCCCTCGGCACTCATGTCATACGGCTCTGAGCAGATTAACAGACACATGGCTTTCAAATATGAATAATTCGCAGCTGACAGGTGTAATTTATCTTGACTTTAAAAAGGCCTTTGACTTAGTGAACCATACAATATTGATTTCCAAACTTAAGCATTATCTTCGAAACGACATGGCTGTTTCCTTTTTTATGTCATACCTCGAAAACAGAAAACAGAAAGTAATTGCTAATGGAGCCTACTCTTCTACTAAAGATGTTAAACTCGGGGTTCCGCAGGGGTCAATCTTAGGTCCTCTTTTATTTTGTATTTACATCAATGACCTGCCTCTAAGTCTCACCTACGAAGCAACACAGTGTGATATGTTCGCCGATGATACCTCAATCCACACAGCTAACAAAGACATACGTGAAGTTGAGAACGGCCTTCAAAAAAGTCTCGACGATATATCAGCATGGTGTAAAGTCAACTCAATGATTCTGCATCCTACTAAAACAAAATCTATGGTTATTGCAACACGCCAAAAGCACCAGTTAAAACCTTTAAAGCTTAATCTATCACTCGGCGACGACATCATAGAACAGGTAGCCGAACATCGTCTATTGGGGGTCACAATTGATAATCAGCTGAGGTGGCAGATGCACATTGACAATGTCTGTAAAACGGTCTCTAGAAATGTCTTTATGTTATCGAAATTAAAGTATTACACAGATAGTGAAACCAGAAAATTGTTCAGTAGTGCACACATCATGTCACATATAAACTACGCATCGACGGTGTGGGATTGTTGCAGTGATGTCCACTTAAAAAGACTAAATTCTTTACATAGGAGAATGGCAAAATTAATTCTTCCCGACCCGCACTTGACGACCGAGGAAAAACTCAGTAAAGCTGGATTCCTGCCCCTTCAAAATCATTTTAAATATAACAAAGGGGTACTGATGTTTAAAGTGTGGAACCATAGCGCTCCAGAATATCTAAAAGAGTTGTTTAAAAAATCAGATTCCTGCTATGGGAACATGAGGGGTCTTTATATTGTTCCAAAACCCCGAATAGATATATTTAAATCTACTTTGTCATTTGCGGGTTCCACACTGTGGAACTCACTCCCACATCACGTTAAAGCCACTCCGACATTATCTCGTTTCAAGGCAAGTCTTTATAAGTATCTGACATTACTCAAATAATAATATCTAGTTATTCGTAGACACACGAATGTCCGTGTATATTATAACAATCATGTGTATGTGTGTGTGCGTGTGTGTGTGTGTGTGTGTGTGTGTGTGTGTGTGTGTGTGTGTGTGTGTGTGTGTGTGTGGACGCGTGAGTGCGTTTGTGCGCGGCGTATGCGCTTGTTTGTGTTTAGTGGACTATATATTTTGTATTATTGTGTTTTGATGTCTCTTTTTATGTATACTTTGTACTTAGTTAGTCGTAGTTGTAGCAACGGCAGGTACGAAAAATGACATAGTCACTGACTGTGTTAATATCTTCACCGTTGTAAAATAAAGATTCATTGATTCATTGATTCATTGATTCATCTCCTTCGAAACCGCAAGAAGGGTACAGGCCTGCTTGCCCACTTGCACGTTACACACTTACAAAACAGTGTCGTGATTCCGCTATCGGTCGGGGAGAAAAATGCGTGAGAAAGGTGCCTTTTGAATTATTTTTTTTTCGTCGAAAATCAACTTGGTTTATTTTTATCCTTTTCCCAGCGAGAGTGGCGGTTTTTCCCTGTCATCTTTATGTGATAGTAAAATAGCTATTTTCTAAAAGCTTAACCCTTTTAGTCCCACGGGTGCATTTCCCAAATTTCGGAAGTGTTACTTAACGACTGTGTATCAGATGCAGGAGGTGGACTGACCATGATAATTCAAGGGTAGGGCCATATTAGCTTGGCGCCTAAGAGGCGCCAAGCTAATCTGGCACTACCCTTGAATTATAATGGTCAATCAATCTCCTGGTGTACGTACTCGGCGCTAAATGCGATAAAACGAATGCTGAAATCGACATACCAGCACTGAGCCTCCTCCCGTAAGTTGCATTGGTCCGTCGATCAGGCTCGTTTGAGCTTCTGCCCAAAGCCACGGCAATAATAATAATAATAATAATAATAATAATAATAATAATAATAATAATAATAATAATAATAATAATAATTACGGTATTTATAATGCGCTTATCTTATAATAATTATAACTCTAAGCGCGCACTCACAACTCGCGCACGCATGCGCACGCTTTAGACAACGACTC